>CM039479.1:368145-747747 GCA_022433065.1 Begonia loranthoides
TGGGGTGTTAGGTCACCTAGCAAGCTTCTACACAGCAAAACTAAAGGCATTACAAGAACTGCAGAGTTATATCACTAAATCCAATCACTCACACAACATATACTTGGGTGTAGGGCCTCCAAATGGCCACCGACTACCCATATCCTTTCCTTACTCTGATGAAGATTCAAACGGACAGCAGCTCCCCTGGCGAAACCCTCCACGCAGTAACCCACTAGCCCCTCCAAGAAGAACAGAAATTGAGGAAGAAGGAGATGAAGGTTGAAGAAATTGGGCTCCCTTGGGACACATCGTACAAGTGGCAGAGGAGGAACAGTGGACAAATCTCTGTGCGTCAGCCATCTTCTTGCAATTTTGTGTCGAGAAGCCATGTTTTTATTGGTTAGACATCGTTCTCCTTCTGATTTTAAATCAGTTTTGTCACTGTACAGTGAGGATTCGGACGAGAGGATGCGTCTGAATTCTGCACGTATCGTCTGAATTCAGAATTCGGACGCAGAAATGACGTATGAGCTATCGTCCGTGTCTTCCGAATTCGTCCAAAATTCAGACAGATTCAAGCTCACAACGTCCGCCTGCATCCGCATCGTCTGAAATCGTTTGGAGTCTTCTGAATTCGTCCTGAATTTGGATAGATTCAAACGTACAATGTCTGCCGTGCCCACTGTCGTCCGAAATCGTTCGAAATCGTCCGAAAAGACCAAAAATTCCATTTCATTCACATTTTCTCTCTTAACTCCCATCCCGTAATATTTTTCCCATAATACATGTCATAAACTGATACATATAAATGAGCAATGTAAAGTCTCACCTATCCCATCCTTTAATTACATCGTGTACAGGGGAAAATGTAACGAAAATACCCTTAGACTTAACACTCTAGAACGTCCTTGGTAATACCCCGATAGTTACCCAACTTAAAAACTTGGGGTGTTATACATTCTATTATTAATCAAGCCTAAAAGAATATCATAGAGTAATTCAAGGTCAAGCATATGTGGAAGTTCAAGAGCAATGAAAGAGAAATGGAAAGACTTTCCAAAAACTGTCTTCCTTTCAACCTCTGACACGTATTTGACATTTTGCCATTCCAAACAATATTGTGTGCTTAATAAAGATTGTAGCTAACTTCCTAAGCTTTCTAGAATGAGTTGGATTGCTAAATTTGGACTTTATTGGCTATGTCAAAGGCCCTTGGAACAGAGAGAAAAGAATAAGAAAATTCAAATGTGCAAGCTTGGATACCAAGGAAATCTCTACATGGAAACCATCCAAGTGGCCAAGCACAAATATGGATTAGCTGCCAAATACATCTAGACTTGGAGAGGAAGAAAGATATTAATCCAATATTCTTTTAGTTAATTAACCTAGTTTCTATTAAGTAGAAAATCAGACAACTTATTCTATGAGCCGATTAAGGTTATTGCTTAATTAGTTTATTATTATTATATTCTTTGTAATTGGCTATCTAAAGCCACCTTATGTACATGTTTAAGAGAATTGATTTTTGAATACAAAAAGCTTTTGCTTATTTCGAAATTGGAGAGATTCCTTTTTTAAACACTTTGGTGAGTTACATCTAAAGTTCATCTTGTGTGAGTCATATCACAAGATGAAGCTAGGCTTAAGTGGGTTTTTCCTAGTGGCATCCATAGCCCTACTCATTGAGAAAAGGTTATGTGAAGTGGTGTCCAACCATCCATCAAGTGTCCATTCGCAAAGTCATCAAAGAGGAGTGCAAGTTGTCCTACTTTCCAAATCTGACAACCTGGAGTGGTTTCAGCATATTTCCTAATTCTTGAAGGATATTTCCAAAGTTATTGAAGGGTTGTTTTTTCTCATTCATTCAAGAAGATGTGGTCAAAATTTCAGCCCAAAAGGATCTAAGCCAAAGAAGTTACAAGCTTTCAAAGTTCATTTTCCAAAAGTGATTCTCGGCCAAATTAGGAAAGCAGAGCACCGGTCGATCACGATCATCCGCCAGATCGTCCACCCAATCGACCACCAAACAAAATCAATGTTTTTTTTGGATGCGATCGTAGATCGTAACCCTCAACTGGTCGCAAGTGGAGAATTCTTCCTTTGCTTTATTCACAACTTCAACACTACAAGGACTTATTTTACAGGTTAATTCTTTACCTCTTCCACTAGTGCATCATTTGGTATCAGACCTAAAACATCCTACTAATTCATGATATTTCTTTTACTGAATGATGAGGTCACAAAACTACTTACAGAGTTATTTTTTGGATGAGGAAAATTCACCATCATCTATTCCCATGGTATCCATTCCGCCGTTCAATGGCTCAAGCAATGATTATCATGAGTGGCTGGGAAAAGTGGAAAGAATATTTGAGTGTTACGAATTTTTGGAACTAAGGAAGGTGCAACTATTAACACTCGGGTTCATGAGGTATGCAAGCACATGGTGGAGCAACATTAGTGCAAAGAGGAGACAAGGAGGCGAAGAGATTCAGACTTAGATTCTATTAAAGAGATTCATGAGTGAGAAGTTTGTTCCAAGCCATTACAAGCAAGAAATTTACTATCAATTGAAACACCTCAAGCAAGGTTCCACTACCATCGAAGAATATGTTGCCAAGTTCAAAACCCTAAAAACAAGATGTGATGTGCAAGAACCAAAAGACAAAACAATATCAAGGTTCATCCAAGGACTTCACAATGACGTTGGAATCATGATTGAACTACAGCTTTACAACACGTTTGAAGATGTAATCATGATGACTCTAGTAATTGAGAGACAAAAGAGAAGAAATTTCTTGAGGGGAAAAATTGCTCCCTTGTCACCACCACTCTTAAGGTTTGAAAATTCTTTCGAAAGTCAACAAGCTCAACTTGCTAAAATTAGTGTCTTGTTACAAAAACTTGAAGCATGCATATCAAGCACTCCAACCTTACAAGCACAGAGTCATGAGGAGGAATTAGAAAGCGAAGTAGATTGTAGTGAGGAACAAATTGTGCATAGCCAAAGTTTCAACAATGACAAGGTTCGCTCTTTACCCATTAAGGATATTTGTACTAAAATATACTCGATGATTTTGGTTAAAGGGTCCAACTTGGAATTATTAATACATGGCATCACTTATAATCTTTGGTGGCACATTGACAAGGATCAAAATAATTATGGCCAAAGTTTACAAACAAGAAAGGGTTGTCCTTTAATCAAATATGGAAAGATTGACGACAACTTACCATCCATGGATTGTAAGGAAAGGGACATTGAGGTAAACAAAACTTGGAATGAATTTTCTTATGGAAGCTTTACTCATATATTGATTTGTGATATGGCAATTACAAGTGATTCTCTTTGGGGAATTACCGTGGCATGCACATGACAAATATCCTAAAGTCCTTCCTAATTTTTATGCATTTAAAGATGGAATGATAGGTAGAATGGACAAGTTAGTTCCACATCACCCAAAGTAAATTGTCATGGATTATGATGCCTTAAAAGGAAATCGAATGAAAACTACTATATTTATGACAAAGAGGTAGGTAACGATGGATAAATTGATTGCTTGGATTTTTAGAGTTGGATGGAATAAAGTAATATTTGGTTATGTTTATGGCAATATGCAAAAAGTTGATTTGGTTGAATATAATTACTATTTTTGGATTATGGAAACCTATTGCATCTCGTGGACAACCTTACTATTGCATGAAGACATTAAATTGATTCTATGGAAAAACTCTTATGGCAATAGGATTAAGGAAAAATCTACTCGTTGTTTATTTGGTGATTTTAAAAACTACTTACCTATTTGTGCATCATTATCTAAAAATAAATTGCTAGATTATTTTCCTTATATGATCAATTGCGAAAAGGAAAATAGGAAGTTAGTGGCCAATACTTCAATTCAAAGATTTTATTTCCAAAGATGGCAAGATTGGTATGACAACTCATGGAATCCAAAAATTACTTCTAAGGAAAGTCTTTGTGGGGTTCCTAATAAGTCAAGCTAAGGGAAAGGCAATTCAAGATTTATGAAGACATTGCTCTTTGGCCACACATACTCCAAGGTATTCTCAAAATCATTTTTATGGAAATCATTGAATTACAAAGGGGTATCCATAAAATTCCTAACCTATTTTTCAAATATGGGAGGTGGTTTGTGAATATTTTACTATTATTGACCTATCACATCATACATGGATTATTTCCTTATTTTATTCATGGAGATTTCAAAGTCATTGAAAATTTCAAGGCCCAAGACACATCTCCTTATTTGATTAAGGAATATTATGAAGATATTATTCTTTGGCCACATATATACTTAAGGAGTTCTCAAACTTTTTTTTATCGTAACTACACTATTTCTAACTTAAGGGCCAAAAATGGAAATCATATATCTGAGTTATTATTCAAGCATGGGAAGAGGTTTATGGAAATAATGTTAACCTACACAACAATCATTATTTGTTTCCATATCATGGAGATATTGAAGATATTACAAAAATCATAGCACATGCTGTTCTTCTTGTTATTGTAATAAAGAATATGGTGACGTATGATATGATTCAAGGTCGAATCCTTTTCAACCCCGAGAGGATGATGGACTACGAGTCCATTCTATAATTAATCAAGCCTAAAATAATATCATAGAGTCATTCAAGTTCAAGCATTAGTGGAAGTTCAAGAGCAATAAAAGAGAAATTGTAAGACTATCCAAAAACTGTCTTCCTTTTGACCTCCAACGCGTATTTGACTATTTTTACATTCCAAATGATGTCATTTCAAAAAGGGTGCTTCATAAATACTGTATCTAACTTCCTAAGCTTTCTAGAATGAGTTGGATTGCTAAATTTGGACTTCATTGGCTATGTCAAAGGCCCACGGAACAGAGAGCAACAAATAAGGAAAGTCCAAGTGTCCAAACTTGGAGACCAAAGAAATATCTACATGAAAACCATCCAAGTGGCCAAGCACAAACATGGATTAGTTGCCAAATACATCTAGACTTGGAGAGGAAGAAAGAAAGATATTAATTTAATATTTTTTTAGTTAATTAACCTAGTTTCTATTAAGTAGAAAATCAGACAACTTATTCTATGAGCCAATTAAGGTTATTATTGCTTAATTAGTTTATTATTATTATATGCTTTGTAATTGGCTATATAAAGCCACATTATGTACATGTTTAAGAGAATTGAGTTTTGAATACCAAAAGCTTTTGCTTATTTCGAAATTGGAGAGATTCTTTTTTCAAACACTTTGGTGAGTTACATCCAAAGCTCTTCTTGTGTAAGTCATATCACAAGATGAAGCTCACTTAGGCTTAAGTGGGTTTTTCCTAGTAGCATCCATAGCCCTACTCATTGAGGAAAGGTTGTGTAAAGTGGTGTTCAACCATTCATCAAGTGTCCATCTGCAAAGTCATCAAAGAGGAGAGCAAACTGTCCTACTTTCCAAATCCAACCACCTGAAGTGTTTTCAGCATATTTCCCAATTCTTGAAAGATATTCCCAAACTTCTTGAAGGGTTCTTTTTCTTATTATTGAAAAAGATGTGGTCAAAATTTCAACTCAAAAGAATCTAAGATGAAGAAGTTACATGCTTCCAAAGTTCATTTTCCAAAAGTGATTCTTGGCCAAATTAGGAAAGCAGAGCACCAGACGATCACAATCATCCGCTAGATCGTCCGCTTAATCAACCGCCGAACAAAATCGACTCTGTGTTGTTTTTTTGGACACAATCCTCGACCACAACCCTCAACTAGCCTTCGACCGCAAGTGGAGAATTCCTCCTTTGATTTATAAACAACTTCAACACTATAAGGACTTATTTTACAGGTTAATTCTTTACACCTTCTGCTGGTGCATCACCTTTGGAAGCAGGGCTACACAGGCCGCTTCGACCCATTTATGTCCATGATCGTGCACATCAATGCACCTAGTTCTGACATCAATTGGCAACTCGATAACTGTGTGCATCAATGCACCTGGTTCTGACATCAATTGGCAACCCGTTAACTGTGCGCATCAATGCACCCGGTCCCGACATCAATCGGTGACCCACTATGTGATAAAAGCTCGACATCAATCAAACTACATGTTAGCTATTGTGATGCACTTCCAAGTGCAATGTTATCAATTCAACAAAAGGAGCTCAATCGGTTAACTCAAAAACAGTGCAGTAATTTCAAGCGAGTGTATCTCCAAATGCAGACTGCCAAACACCACCAAAATTTTAGGGATTCAAAACGTACTAGAGAGGATAATGCAGTTCAAAAATCTAGTCCAAAATCATTGTGGAAAGCAAGTTATGAACTGAACAAGGTTTGGCTCTAAAACTGTACTCGCAAAAATAGAATAGGCGACCAATAAAGAAACAAACATAAACGATTGAATATAAATCCAAATGACTCCAAATTTATGCTCAGATCTTCCTATTAAATAGGGTGTCAACCCCTAGAAATTACAAAAATAGTCTCGAAAAGAACATAATGGAATAGCAGTAAACATGCGAGTGGTCCACGAAAACCCTATGCCCAGTAGCCTTGACTTCAACTGATCTCTTCGAAGAAACCTCTCCACTTCGCTTTCTCCCTACTTTCCTGAACCTCCTCTAGGGTTAGCAGCTATGGTAGGCTACTAGGAGATTCACAGCATGAAATCCAACCTCAAAAAGTAGACAAACCTGAGGAGGGAAGTTTGGTGGAATCAAGCTGCAGGTCTCCTTGGCTAGAATCCGATTTGGGTGTTTTGGAGAGAGTTCCGAGAACCAGCAAAGCTTCATCTTCTAATTCATTCTAAACTGAGATTAGAGTTTCCCTAAGAGAGGTTAAGAAACCCTTTAAAGAAACTCTAATACAAAATTACAAAAATGTCCTAAAAAACAAATTACAAAAGTAACCTTAAAATAATAAAAACACAAAATAGGTCTTTGGCTAGATTTTTGGTCTCTGTAAATAGAAGATTTGACATAGCAAATAAACCCCAAATGTAACAAAAAATACAACTCTTGGAAGCTATGGATGTCTGTTACAAATTCTATGAAGAACACTTTTTCGTTTAAGATCATCTGGGTCTATAAACATACCAAATACTCCACTGTGGTGGGGTTGTAGGCAGATTTGTAACACACACAATTTCTTCTATAGTTTTGCTTCAACTTCCACTAATCCAAATGGTCAGACTCCTCTTTGTGTAATGAACTAAAATTCTCCTCGAAGCTACCTAGGAAAGAGATACCTACAAAAATATATAAAAAGGTTAGAAAAGAAAGGAGCCCCTTGGCTCGGGCTCGAGCATCCGGATTCGGGGTGCATCATACTGTGTACATCAATACACAGTGACCCCACACATCTTGTATAGCAACTCCGACATCGACCGAAAACTCTACTAGTGGTTGTACGCATCAACGCACAACAATCGACTCCGACATCAATCATAGCGCACTAGCAGCTGTGTGCATCAACGCTTAAACGACCTCTCATACACCATTGCGTCGATCATCCTCGACATCAATCGAGGACAAACTAACAAGCTCATATCTATTTATGTCCTCTTTGGGATGCCGGGCCACACAGGCCACTCCAACCCAAAGACTATGTTATCTTTTGATTCCGTTTATTCATTTACTCTTATATTTCTCATGTTATATGTTTCCATTTCCTTTTCAAAACCATGCATGAAAACCATTTTCGTGTCATTTTAAAACCATGATGCATGATGCTCGTGAATGCATATAGTCCTACATCAGTTATAAAATCCTCGAAACATGATAATTATAAACATCCTATAATCCTCAAGCATGATCATTATCAATATCATTTAAAATCTAATAAACATATCATTAAAAGAACCTATTTCTAATAAATATAACATTATGCATCAATACATCCACGATCAATAGTAATATCCTCAAACGATAGCATAATCAATAACTGAACCTATTTCTAATAATTATAGTTAGCATACAAATCCTAATTCTAGCGATGTAGGCCTTCCAAGAAAACACATATACATATCACTCACATGTCACTTTCATACCACGTTCTAGCTGTTTATCCTTCTTCTTGTTCAATTCCTTCATAATAATTAACATTTAATTATTAACAATTACAGCCTATTAATCTCAACAACCCTCATTCATTTCCTTTCCTCTTCAATTCACTATTTATTAATTCTATAAATAACGGACAACATATTTGACATACAACTCAAAACCGTGATCATCACCATCATAATTACAGAATACTACACCCCAATCCATTTTCATACAACTTAATAACTTAAAAGTTTTTATCCATTCATCTTCATCAATACAATAACCAGTAAAATAGCAGAACCTTAAACTCAACCCTTCAACTGAGGTCAACAACAATATCACAACCATTAACCAAACTTCAATCCATATATATTTTCACGACAGTAGAATAAATAACCAAATCGACAACCTACTAATATTCTTCACAGAACCAAGCATCACAAAACAATGGAGAGTATTGTCTAATAACAGAGCATGCATGTATTACAGCATCAAATGACAGAAAACAACCCCTTTCAAACTTCATGCCAATCACCAAGTGCATAAAATCATTAAGTAAGAAATTTGAATACTTGAAGTTCAAAAGGAACCTGAAAGTAGTTTCTCCTTCATCTTCTTCCTTCATTTCCTCTTGGTCCGTATTGCTTCCCACTAGAGAGCCCTTCTCTCATTTCTCTTCCATTTTCTTTCTTCTTTCCCTGCTTCGCTTCTCTGCTTCACTCCCTTTTGGCCTTCACTATTTTCTCTAGAGGCTTACTCTCACAATTCTCCTCCTTCTCTGCACTCTATTTCTCTCGACCTTTTTTCTCTTCTCCAACACATCCCCATAAATCTAACACTCAATCCATATTGTAACACCTCGACATTTTAAGATGGATAATTATCAGGGTATTACCAAGGACGTTCTAGAGCATTAAGTGTAAGGGTACTTTTGTTACGTTTTCCCTGTGTACGTGATGTGATTAGAGGATGGGGTACTTAGGATATTACATGGCATATTTATACGTGTCATTTTATGACGTGTAGTTATGGGAAAAGTGTTAAGGGATAGTAGTTAAGTGGAAAAAATGTGAGGAAATATTGTCTAGAGCATTTTCGGATGCCTGTGGACACACTATAGATGGGTTGTTTCATCTGCAAATGCATTTCACACATGAATAAGGGGTTGGGATGACTCAGGACATGATTCTGCATCCTAAATGCACTGTGTCGCAGACTTGTGGACGAGTGCGGACGTGGACTAGTTGCGTCCAGTTTTAATCGGTCCAAATCCTAAACAGCTGCGGACGATTGCGGACATGGAATAGCCTCGTCCGATTTGTCTCTGTCCATTTCCTAGACACTACGCGTGCAGACGCCAAATCGCGTCTCGATGGCCTGTGTAGGCGACTGTGGACAAGAATAGCCTCGAGTTGTGGATGCCATAATGTGTCCAAACATCGTCTGTGGATGGTACGAACAGGACGAAGATGCCAGTTCTCATCTGAAGCCACAATTTAGCCGGTGAGATTTTGCTCTTGTGAACGAGACCAGTGCATCTGCACTCATTTGAAATAGCCAAATTCAGCGTAAAATTAGGGATTTAAAATGATGAATTCTGTCATGTAGCCCATAAATGCTCGATAGAAGTGGATGAAAACCATGCGTAGAGTCGCCTCCCTCCCACTCCCGAGGCCACGCCCTCTGCTACCCTGGCCACCCCCTTTCTATCCGTAGGAGTACGCTTGTACCCTCCTCCTCTAGGTAATATCCTACTCCTTCTCTACCAATTCCATTTAGTCATAAGCATTTCCCTTCCCTGCGTGAGCTCTCCTCCCCTGCGAGAGCTTCTCTACCTGCGAGAGTGTGTGTGTGTGTGTTGAAGAGTGTGAGTGAGTGTATTGTGAGCTATTGTGTGTGATGAATGAATGAGGGTGGTGTGAACTAAGTGTTTAGATGTGAGGTGTGTCGTGAGTGAAGTGATGTGTGTGCTATGAGCTGGTGTGCTGCTCGTGAGCTGTGGAGTGCTGTCCCTGTTAAAGTTCTTCACTTATGTAAGGAATTAGGGGTGTCTTGGCCATTTGGAGGCCCTGTACCACAAGTAGGTGTGCATGAGTTTATTCTTGGTTTCTTTTTTATTTAGTCCGTTTAGTCGTGTAGATTGCTTTACTGGTTAATTTAGTGTGCTTTTCCTTCATGCGATATATGCTTTACTTGGATAATTCGGTAGTCCATGGATTTCCTTGTCATTTCCTTATTATTTTCTCTGTCCTTTGTTATTAGCTATGTTATAAATGCTTAGACATAGATAGTTAACGAGAAATGCTTAGACGAATGGGTTAAGTTTGAAATGTTAGACCAATGAGTGACGACTTAATTCTTGCAGTTTGACTTTTGTTTACTTATTAATTATAAACTGATATTTCCATCATTATTGTTCCATTACCATTTGGTTGTCTTACTTTATATCTAGCATGTTTACTCAATCAACCAACTTAGCAAAATGATAATTAATTGAGCATGTTAACTAATTTAGTTAATCCAAGCATGTAAACAATTTTATTAGTCTAAACATGTGAACTAACTAACTTGTCTAATTAAAATATGCTTAGGTAAGTTTTGTTATTTCTTGAGCATGTCAAATAACTAATTGTAATTAATGATTAATTGTAATTAATCATTGGAGTATGTTAATAGTATGTTCATTAACTATAACTAGAATAACATTAGCATGTTAACTAACTAACTCGATGTTAATTAGTCTAATTAACCATTAAATAACTAATTTGAACATGTTAACTAGTTGTTTAATTAGTAACTAATCCTTGAGCATGTAAATTAATTAGTTGAGCATGATTAATTGACTTAATTGAATTGATCATTTCTTGGTGCAAGCCAATCATTAACTTAACTAGAGTTAACTAGAATAATTAACTAGCCATGAACATGTAATCAACTAGAGTCATCAACTAGTAATTAAACTAAACTTGAGTATATAATTAATTAGAATAGTATTTCCATATTAACCAACCTAGTTATGCCATACTTAATTAACTAGAATAAATGCATGTAATTAACTAGGATAATTAACTCGAATGTTGTAATTCATTCTTGAACATGTGAATTAATTAGGATAACCAACTAGAATGATAATCGTATCATGTAATTAGTATAATTAATCAATTAGCATGTTCACTTACTCAAGCATGTTTAATTAGCATGTTATTCTTTATTAAACCTAAGCATGATTAGTTAGCTAAAGTAAAATCATGAAATCAACTCTTGAGCATGTTAATCATTGTTCTTTCTTGAGCGTGTAACTCACCTAGAATAAATAATAGAATAATCACCTAGAATAATAAATGTAAGAAGCATGTAAATGGACTAGGAAAATTAACTAGGATAATAAGCATATTAATTAATAGTATTGTTTTCAATTAATTCGAGCATGTTTTCCTTGTTTCAATTCAGTGTTGTTCTCTGGTGTGCACTTTCAATTTCCATTTTTCATTATATGCACAAATTTCAATTACAGTTACTTTTATTTCAATGCGCACTTCAATTTTCGTTAATGTTACGCTATAAAGTATCATGTATCATGTTAGGTTGAGAAGGTAGGGTCATGCATCATGTTAATAGAAACTAATAGAGAGTGTCAACTTGGTGGGAGTACTCTCACATGCATGAGTGAGGATAAATGACGAAAATGGGTAAAAACATTAAGATAATAAAAGTTTCTGTGGTACTGGTAGCTTAGCCCGGAATAGGAATTGGAAAAGAAAACGATAATAACAAGAGTTGGGGTGGATGGGTGGCGGGTCTAGTCTGCAACTAGTCGAAGCCCCTCCCTCTTAGGGTACGGGATTTCTAGTTGCAAGTAAAAGGATAGATCCAATCACTATTCCATCACAAAGGAAATCCTCTAATCTTCAGCTCAAAGTACGAGTAGCGAACGAATGGATTAAATTAAAGTAATAAACGAGTAAACAACTTAATAAAAGGAATAGTTTGGGTGGCCCCCATTCCAAAAAGGACTAAAGAGAGGCATATCATATTGCATTAACCCCTTTTTCTTACTAGGCCATCGGGCTTATAGTTATTTGTGGTGTAGGTGTAGGTGTAGGTGTAGGTACATCTACGTGACAGACTTAGGAGTAAATGCAAAAGACGATAATTAGATAATAAAGCAGGGATGAAAGATTTGCATGCGTGAGACTCGAGGCTTGCCAGGCGAAGAGAGAAATGAGTAAATTATGTGCCTCGAAAACCCTACAATGCAACCTTTTTGCCATGAGGTTCGGTGTTTAATTAATTAGCTATTATTTTGAAGGAAATTTTACATTAATGGATATTACAAAAAATAGTCTTGCTTGGAGAAGAGGACGTTACTCAATTGTTTTCACATCGAGCAATGCAAACATAATCGGCTAGATTCACATCGTCCCGGCTTGGAGGAGCTTATATTGGCCGAAGTCAATTTGGAGCGTTTTATTAAAGTTTCCACATTTAACTTATGTCTTTAGATGTTTTAATTGATAGATGGCTGGTTAGGATTCCTTTTGAGAATTTATAGATCATTTTGTTGTTGTAGGAATTGGGGTGCTCGGTTTGCATGTAAACCAAGCCCTCATTTTGTGAACCTAAGGGCATTTTGTAATTTCTCTTTTATGTTCATTAGAGAGGTATTTAGTCCTCTCTAATTGAACCCTAATTTTAGATTTGAAACCCTAAGCTTGCTGCTGCAAAATCGTGTGAGGAGTTCTCTCCAAACCAACCAGGTGCTCGATTCTTGCTTCACCGCAATTCCAATGCCAAAGCTCCTCCTCTATCTGTTTCTTGTTCAATCTTGGAGAGGAGGTTCTAGCTAGTTCTTCCAGCATTTCTTTAGGGGAATGTCAGTGGCGTGTGGAGCTAGAAGACTGAGCAAAAGCCAAGGAGTGGCCTTTCTTTGAGAGGTCTAAACTAGTTGCGCATCTCAGAAGTTTGGGGTGTTGCGGACCTTGTTGGTTTGCTGTTTTCTTTTCCCTGTTTATTGAGCTATTTATTGAGTAAATCTCTGGATTTGGTTGTTCTTTGAAGTATTGGATGGATTTTGTTATTTTTGGAATCAAAATATTGGACATGTGCTCGATTTGTTGAAAGTTTGCAATCTGTTTTTCTGCAGTTCTATTTCCGAGCAAGGATTTGTTTCATTTATAAGTCAGTGATTTTTATGAATTTGGTTATGAACTTTTAAGGACGTAAACTACTTTGGAATATGAAGATGTTGGTACAATTTTGACGCCATTTGAATTTAAATTCTTAATTTTATGAATGTTTCATTGGAGGTCGCCAGAATTGTCTTTGCAGAATCTGTTTTAGGGCAAATACATATTTCGTCCATAACTTTCATTTCACAATGCTTTTGAGCTTGAAATTTAGAGGTCTCCTTCATTCTTTGGTTATTTCATTCTCCTCCAAATTTTGGACTTATTGGTTGTAGAAATTAGAAGTTATTGTTGTTGCATTGAGAGTGGACAGATTTAAGTATTGTCGATTGTAGATTGCCATAGTGTTATCTTCTTGCAATTTTTGGGCACATCATTTGGTATCAGAGCCTTGCTCCTATTTTTATACTATGATTATTTAAAGAAATTTACCATTCTTAAAGATGACCAGAGATCAAACTTTTTCAAGAAGTTACCTTACAGTAGAAGAAGAGTTTCTTGCTTCTATTCCTACCTTCAGTGGTTCAGAATGGATCGAAGACTATATAGATTGGGAAGTGGAGCTGGAAGAATTTTTTTCAACTCATGAATTTTGAGATCGGGGAAAAGTTAAAATAGCTTCTTCGAGACTTAAAGGAAAAGCTTCCGAGAACGAAATGCGGTGAAGACGCTATAAAGTCGTGGAAATTAATGAAGAGAATTTTGAGAAACATATATGCTCTGAAGCTTACGAAGGTAATCTCATCTTCTCCACAACCAAACAGATCCAAGAAAAGAGTTTCAAAAAGGTAGCACGCCCAAATGTTGGACATCAAGGACTCTTTGCAACATATAGCTCAGCAACTTGACAGACTTTCAGCTTCAATAAAGTCTGCAAACTCTCAACCTATGCAATCAATTGATCATAAAGAAATAGCTGAAGAACATGTGTGGGTTGAAGAAAAGAAGAATGATAACTCCTTGGTAGCAATTAACGAAGAAGAAGAAATCATCTTTCCACAAGAAGGTCCACTATTTTCCATGGATTCCGAGTCTATAACTTTCCAAGAAGTTTGTTCCCAAATAGATGAGAAAGAGTGTTGGCAAGAAGAAATTCTCGAAAACGAAAATATAGAGAGTGGGACTAGTTTAATGGTAGCAACTAATAAGAGAGAAAAGAAATATGAAGAAGTGTTTTATGCTCAAAGGAAATTTCCCCATGTGGTGCTTCACAAGGCTCTAGATCTCGACACCCGAGAAGAAAAATTTTGGAAGGGGGCAATCTTGTCACATTCGATGCTTGAGCCATAATCAAAATTGCTCCATGATCATTAGTGGAGAAAGTTGTTTCAATAAGTCTTCAATGGATGTAGTTGAAAATTGCGATTTGGAGACAATGGAAGACCCTAATTTCTATGAGTTATGTCGCCTCAATTGTGGGAAAGATATCATAAGGGCTAAACAAGAAATTGTTGCATTTTCCAATTACAAATGTCAAGTAACCTTGGAGATATGTATAAAAAGGGAGACTCTAGTGCTTGCAAACTTTGAGAGTGAAGAAAAACTCTATAAAAGGATACCATGGTGGAAGAATGTCTATGAAGTATTTCTTAAATTCTTAAAATGCAAAAAGAGGAAGACAACATTGTTGACCGGCACACCAAAACCAAGGTACTCCCTATTGTCTGACTTGAATGCTAAGCTTTTTGGATTTTGTTGGATTAAAGGGCTGCATATTGATGATAAAGGCTTTGGTCCTTGGAATGATTTATGTACTACGAAATTCAAGGATGGGTATGACCCCATGGAAGATGTTTTCTTGAAAGATGGCAATGCTTGTGTACTAACGAGCAGACTCCTAAAACCCACGGTAACTGTAGTTCAAGGTGGGGACCTAACTCACTACCTTAGAGAAAAGAATATATGTGAGATTTGGTGGAAATTTTTCTTTTGGTCTCACACTCATGAAGAAAGTGCATGGGAACAAAGCTCTTTAATGACCGACAAGGAAGGATAGACTATCTTGATATGGTCATTGGAAAATTTCTTATTATTCTTTTATATGGACACTCTAATGTGAATGATTTCACTCATGATGTCAACAAATGCTTCTCGTTTGATCCGGGTGGATGATATGTTGGTGAACCTATGAAAGAGTTATTCTAGGAGGCACATACATAAATTTATTCTCGGATTATGGAAAGATGAAACCGATGGTATGTTGTTTCAATTTTCTATTATTTTTATTGTGAGTTCTACTCTGGATATTTTGGCATCTTGTTCTTTATGAGATTGATGCAGCATGTGTTAAATTTGAGCTTATTTGGATGCAGATTGTTGATTGTGTGCTAATTTCAAGATAGTATCCAAAACTGTAATTTTACTTGCACCATTTCGGGCAGTGGGTTTCCTTCAGTGTAACTTCTTTGTTGGAACGATTTTAAATGTATGTGCTGTCAAAATTTCGTGCAAAAAATTTTGTTGAATTGTCCAAGATATGGCCATTACATGTTCACTCCAAAAACTTCCATTCCAAGAAATCAGCCTTGCCAATCCGAACAGGTTTTAGTGTTTCTATCATAACTTTTTATTCACTTGGAGTTTGGCCTTGAACTTTTGAGGGCTTGTTTTTAACTTATATGGTGATGGACTATCCAAAATTCAAGCCTAAAGTCCACCAATTAGCTAATTATTATTGCTGTTTTTAATTGTACCAACTGCTGCCAACACCTAATTTCTACCTTGTATAATTTTGTGCTTCATGGTGTTTTGTTCGGTTGATGGAAACAAAAACACAAAGCAAAATGGAATTGGATTCATGCTCAAGCTTCCAAACAAGGGTGTAAGGAGTTCTTGATGAAGTGAAAGAAAAAAAAAGGAAGAGTGGGCTAAGCCATGGATTTGAGGTCAAATCCTCAATCACCCAGGGAGGATGATGTGCCCCGAAAACCCTACAATGCAACCTTTTTGCCATGAGGTGCGGTGTTTAATTAATTAGCTATTATTTTGCAGGAAACGTTACATTAATGGATATTACGAAAAGTAATCTTGCTTGGAGAAGAGAACGTTACGCAATATGTTTTCACATCGAACCATGCAAACCTAATCTGCTAGATTCACATCGTCTCGACTTGGAGGAGCTTATATTGGCCGAAGCTAGTAAGGTCAATTTCGAGTGTTTTACTAAATTTTCCACATTTAACTTATGTCTTTAGATGTTTTAATTGATATATGGCTCGTTAGGATTCATTTTCAGAATTTATAGATCATTTTGTTGTAAGAATTGGGGTGCTCGGTTTGCATGTAAACTGAGCCCTCATGCCCAATTTTTGTGAACCTAAGGGCATTTTTGTAATTTTTCTTTTATGTTCATTAGAGAGGTATTTAGTCCTCTCTAATTGAACCCTAATTTTAGATTGGAAACCCTAAGCTTGCTGCTGCAAAATCGTGTGAGGAGTCCTCTCCAAACCAACCCGGTGTTCTGTTCTTGCTTCACTGCAATTCCAACACCAAAGCTCCTCCTCTCTCCGTTTCTTGCTCGATCTTGGAGAGGAGGTTCTAGCTAGTTCTTCCAGCATTTCTTTAGGAGAATGTCAGTGGCGTGTGGAGCTAGAAGACCGAGGAAAAGCCAAGAAGGAGTGGCCTTTCTTTGAGAGGTCCGAACTAGTTACGCATCTCAGAAGTTTGGGGTGTTGCAGACCTTGTTGGTTTGCTATTTTCTTTTCCCTATTTATTGTGCTATTAATTGAGTAAATCTCTAGATTTGGTTGTTCTTGATTGTTCTTTGAAGTATTGGATGGATTTTGTTATGTTTGGAATCGAAATATTGGACATGTGCTTGATTTGTTGAAAGTTTGCAATCTGTTTTTCTGCAGTCCTATTTCCGAGCAAGGATTTATTTCATTTATAAGTCTGTTATTTTTACGAATTTGGTTCTAAAGTTTTAAGGATGTAAACCACTCTCGAATACGAAGATATTGGTACAATTTTGACGCCATTTTGATTTAAATTCTTAATTTTATGGACGTTTCATTCGAGGTCGCTAGAATTGTCTCTACAGAATCTGTTTTAGGGCAGATACATATTCCGTCCATAACTTTCGTTTCACAATGCTTTTGAGCGTGAAATTTGGAGGTCCTCTACCTTCTTTGGTTATTTCATTCTCCTCCCAATTTGGGACTTATTGGCTGTAGACATTAGAAGTTATTGTTGTTGTATTGAGAGTGGACAGATTTAAGTATTGCCGATCGTAGATTGCCCTAGTGTTGTCTTCCTGCAATTTTGGGGCACATCAGCAAATGGTCCTAATTAAATTGGTGTTTAATTGTAATTTTCATTTATTAACCACAGTATTTCAATTGTTTAGTATTTCTTCCTTAAAAGATTTATTTATGCTTCCGCAACGTTTTAAATAAATGATTTTTATTTACGCTTTTGCATTTTATTAATTGGTTTTCATAACGATTTTTAAAAAGGTTTAGTAGCGGTCCGTTTTAGCATCGCACTCTAATATGTTTTAAAAGAGTTTTATAGAAGTTCAAATTTTCACGCATTTTAAAGGATTTACAAAAAACCGGGATCGTTACATATATAGCCATCTCTAAAGTAGAGGACGTGGAGGAATCACAAGGGAGTTAAATTATCGAGATCATACATTATCTTCTCGGGTAGCCAAAACCGTGAGGGAGGGGTCGACATTACAGTCTACTGCTAATTCCCAGTCGATAGCGAGTGATCAGCCACTGCAACACATCTTTGTGTTTTACCATTAGACCGGTCAATATACCAATCACCAGTAATTTTTGGTTATCATTCCATGTCAACCGCTCGGCCGTCATTCTGTAAATGGCTCCTTCCTATCAACCACTATATCAACCTATCACTTGACCGAAAAACTAACATGCAATCTATAATACATTTTGGTCTGGCTGCATGACAGCGTGATTGCCCCAAGGACCGATCACTCACTCATGAGCCAATGGCTCATTTATTTTCTAACCTTTTTTTTATTTATTTTGTAGGTGTTTCTTCTCTAGCTAACTCGGAGGAGAGTTTTGATCAATTTCACAAAGAGGAGTCGGTGCATTTGGACTAGTGGATGTCATGCTAATCATAGAAGAAATTGTGGGCTTTCCGTTCTACTTAGAATCTGACCTTCGGGCTTTCAAGGGAACTTTTGGCAATCGGGAAGACTTCATTTCAAATTTTATTCTTCATACATTTTGTAGCAGACATCCATGGCCTTCCAAAGTGGTATTTCAAACGACCCATTTACAGAGGCAAAAATCCAACCACAGAATTATTTTGTGTTTTAAATTTGAGATCATTTTTGTCATTTGCTGTTTCGGGTACTTTTGTAAATTGTAATTTTCCATTAGAAAGGTATTTTATCCTATCTAATGAGCGCTAATCGACCCTCAATTGGAAAAACCCAAATGAGAAGATTTTCTTGGCATTGTGTTTAAAGAACCGCGGAGCTCCTCTCTCGGATTTCCTTCATTCTATCAAATCAGTTTGCTTGTTCTTGCTAGGTCTCAAGTAAACTGATCTTTTCTGCCACTTCAAGCCCTCTTCCTCGTTGTTGTGGTACTTGTGGTGTGGAGGTAGAAGAACTAGCAAAACCCGGTGGAGAGAGCCATTTTTGAAGTGGCCAAACTAGTCTCCCCTTAGAGTTGGCAGGTCAGCGGACTTCATTAGTTTGTCACCTCTTATTTGTCCATCCTCTTGAGAAGTGATTCTGTTTTCTTGAAGTTCTTGATTGTATCTTTATTGGTGTGGATTTGGTGGAGATTTTTTGTGATTTGGAATTGATAATCGTTAATATAAAAAGAAAGTAGTTGTTACCGAGAATCTGTTTTTGCAATTTCCAGATTTGATTTCTGTTTTGTGTCATGCATAGCTTCGCCTATGAGTTACCTTTGGAGCTGATATTTGACTGAGATATTGATGGGATTTTCAAGCACTAATCCTCCAAAAGTGGGACTGATTAAGTGTATGCAAGTGGAGATCTCGTTGTGTTATTCTTGACCGCTAGAATCAGTCCTGTAAAACCCTAATCCGAGGGTGATTTCTGTAGTAACAAAACTCCAAGTTTGAATCGAGTTGGAAGCTAGATTTTGGATATAATTCTCTTTAGGTTGTTGTCCTAAGTTGTAACACCCCGATATTTTTAAGTTGGATAACTATTGGGGTATTTCCAAGGATGTTTCTGAACGTTAAGTCGAGGAGTATTTCTATTACGTTTTCCCTGTATACGTGATGTAATCGAAGTGTTGGGAGTATGGGTTTATCACATTTCATATTGTTACATGTCAATTTAGAAATTTGTTAATCACTTGAGCACATAAATTATTTAGGCTAAATAACTAGAATGACCACCTAGAAGAATAAATATAGGAAGCATGTAAATAGACTAGGAAATTAACGAGAATAACAAATGTAACTAACCCTTGAGCATGTAAATTAATTAGGACAATTAACTAAAATGATAATTCTACTTGAGCATGTTTAGTTATTGTCTAGTCGTTGTTTAAACTCAATACTATACTTGCTTTGTGCTATGCGCCTTATTTATAATTATTCTTTGTGGTGTGTTTCCAATTAACGTTGTTTACTACTATGTGCACTTAATTTCAATTACTTTCAATTCCGTTTATTTTTATGTAATGCGCACTTGAATTTTATGTATGTATGTTCTGTCATCATGCATCACGATAGGTTGAGAATGTATGTTCATGCATCATGCTAATAGAAAAGAATAGGACGTATGCATGAGTGAAGAAAAAAATGTAAGAACGAATGGTAGAGTAATAGGACGATGGGTCTAGTATGGTAGCTAGTAGCTCCCAGGAGGCTAGTTCAGCCTGGCAACTAGTTTGCATCCAGGAGGCTAGTGACTAGCCTGGCCGTAGTATGCCCCAAGGAGGTTAGTTGTAGTCTGGCAGTAACATGCACCCAGGAGGCTACCCCAATGAAAGAACGAATGGCTAATAGGAAGTAAGAACGGAATGAACGGCTTAATAAAAAGGACTAAAGAGAGGCATTTCATAACTGCATTAACCCTTTTCCTTACTGAGCTATTAGGCTCACATATTACTTGTGGTGTAGGTACAAAAGACGAACAAATAACAAACAGATCACAAAGTAGAGATGAAGGGTTTGCACGCGGAAGGATCCCGTGGCTGGCCATGCATAAAGAGGGTACAAGGAAAATAGTTATATGAAATTATGTTTTCTAAATTATAATTAAATGTTTAGTTTATTTTATTTAGATTATTTACGCTTCCGAAATGTTTTAACAAATGATTTCATAACGTTTTCGTAACGTTTCAAATAAATGATTTTTATAACGCTTCCGCATAAGTTTTATTAATGAGGTTTTTATAAAAAGTTTTATGAACGGTTGGTAGCGGTCCAGTTTAGGCGCTCTCTGACTTGTTCTAGAAAGAAAATTTTCAAAATTTCTCGCATTTTAAAGGAATTTTGAGAAACCGGGTCGTTACATAAGCTCCTGTGAGTTACACCTGTTTAAAGATTAAAGACCAGATTATTCATATAGCCGAGAATCAATTGTGATTGTGTTGCCTAGAGTCTTCTTTGACTTTATCACCGCGACTTCGATTGCTTCATCAACCAAAAAACCTAGGAGTAATCTGTATAATTTAGCGGTCGACCATTTAGTCGACCAATTTCTCCATAGTCGACCAAATCTTCCCTTTCGCTTAACTTTGCACTTCCTTTTATCACTTTAAGGACTCTTAAACATTAATTCACCAATTTAATCACTACGAATACCCCACATTACTCTAATTGCCCTCCAATTAATCTTCAACAACTATCACTAATTATTCAAATCTTTATGACATTTACTAAATGTATTTTCGGGGTATTACATTCCATAGTAAAATCACTCCATAATCTCCAATAATTCACAATTATTATTATTATCCATAATCCCAACTTAATTCTGAGTATTGAAAAAGTCTTTTGCTATGCAACGTTTTAACGATTCAAACTATACTTTGAATACATGGTTTTTTCAATTAGTTTTCAAATGCAAGTATTCCGCTACGTAATGTAAATTTTTTAATTTTATGCTTTTTAAAAGAGAAAATGTCTTTTGAATTATACGTTTTAAAATGTACAAAAACTGGGATGTTACATTAACAGCGTTGGGTATTATAAAAAACTTTTTAAATATTTATAATTTTTATTTTAGTGTGTCTATTTGTTGTTGATAGAGTAGATATGTTAGTATGTTGTAGATTATTCATAGTTCTGTGATTTATACTCCGTAGATATTTCCTTTACTGTTAGTTTATTTTCCTTACTGCAAATGCTTTAATCGATGCTGTGAATGCTCAGATAGTGAATGGAGAATGAAGAATGATGAACGATATGATAAGTACGAATGAACTATTAACTTCCTTGATGATGATTTTGCCCTGTTGTTTCATTGTGTAATGCTGAAGTGATTACTTGCTGTAGTTATAGAATAATAATTGAACCATAAGCATGTTTAGCGATAGGGATAACTAAAAATACTTACACTCTTAATTCTAGCATGTTTAATGGACTGTGATAATTAGGATGAGCATGTTTAACTAATTAACCGATTTATCATAGTTTAGCTAATTAACTAGTTACTCTAAGTACGAACTAATTAATCGGTATACGTTAATTAAACCAAATAACAATCGTAGATAGTAATGGAGCATGTAAACTAATTAGTTGAGCATGTAAACTATCTGGTTGAGCATGTTTAGTTTAAAAGCTTTTTTGTCTTGATGCACATCAATTTATTAATTAATTAACGAGTTGTAAATGAACTAATCATTAGGTTAATAATTAGTTAAGTATGTAAATCTACCTAGAGAAATCAACTAGTCTGATAGTCATAACATGTTTAACTTAGCTTAAATGTTTAATTATCTGTATGTTAATTCGTCTGTTGTTAAATCAGTTAGTGGCATGTAAATCAACTAAGGTAATTAATTAACTTGAGCATGTTAATTAATTTGGGTATACCATGAAACTTGCTAGAATGTGAATTGATCAATGCATGTTATCTTAATAAATTAGCATGTTGAACTATTAGTTGATTTACTAGTATGTTAAGTAGCTCACTAATGGGTTTAATTAACTCAATTAATAGATGAGCATGTTAATCGATTTAAGCATGTTAAAGAACTTAGATAATAATGGTAACATGTTAGTAAATTAGTGAACATAGCTAAAGTAATCAATCTTGAACATGTAAAGTACCTAGGCTAACTAAGTAGAGTAGACTAATTACCTAGAGATAAATATAGGAAGCATGTAAACGGGCTAGGAATTCGATTTGAAGAAATTGCATGTTAATAGTATCGTGCTCTACTTGTCCAAGCATGCTTCCCTCATTTAAATTCGTTATATGTGTTGATCAGTTGTGCTATTCCGTTTGGTTGTTTACTCTTCATATTCAATGCGCTTCAATTTCTATTATTCTTTATATGTGTTTCTAATTCCAATTACTTTCATTTAATGCGCGAGTTCAATTATAGTACTTTTACTTCAATGCGCATTCAATTTCAGTTAATGTACGTTATAATGCAGTAAGCTTCATGTTAATAGAAAACCGTAGGGAGTGCCACTCTGGGGTGGTACTCACGCATGCATGAGTGAGGAAAAATGCTAAGAACAAAAAAGTTTGGGATGGGTGGGATATGCCCATCACCGAAGAAACCCTCCCGGCGGGATACATCGGGAGGAAAGAAACCCTGAAGGCGGGATACGCTAGAAGGGGAGGACCCTTGAAGGCAGGATACGCCAAAAAGGGGACGAAAAAGGGAGTTGGAGGGCGGATGGGTAGCGGAACTAGTCCGTGACTAGGCAAAGCCCCCAACCTTAACAGGCACGGGGACCTAGTTGCAAGTAAAGGGTTAGCGCCAGCCCACTATTCCATCCCCTAAGAACCCTCCAATCTCCAGCTCAATGTACGAGTAAAGACCAAATGAAGAACGAACGTAGTGAAAAGAATTGGTTTGGGTGGCCCTCACTCCAAAAAGAATTAAAGAGAGATATGCATAATTGTTTTTCCCCATTTCCTTACTAAGCCTTTAGGCTTACAGTTACTTATGGTGTAGGTACAAATGACGAACAGATAATAATAGGCTCATATACGATAACGACGGACAAATAACAAAGCAGAGGTGAAGGAATTTGCACGAATGAGACTCGGGGTTGGCCAGGCAAAGAAAAGAAAGAGTTTCCGCCACGGTTGTAATCACAATAAATTATTGTATTATCTCCATTGTTTAGATTTCATTTTAAATGATTTAAATACGTTTCCGCCATGTTTTACGATGATTTATTTTATAACGCTTCCGCACATTTTATCAATTTGTTTTTATAACGAGTTTAAAGAAAGAGTCAGTGTCGATCCGGCTAGACGCACTCTGATATGTTTTGGGTTTTAAAAAGAAAGAAATTTCAAATTTTACGCATTTTCAGGATTTACGAAAAATTCGGGTCGTTATAATAACCCCCGAGGTTGATCCGCGCATGGTAACACAAGTTTGGATCGCATCACACTTCTTCCACGTTCATCTCATTTGGTTCACAATCAATACCTACATCACAGAAGGAATAATGAGTCTATTGCCCAATAAGGAATAAAATATGAAATTTAAGTATAACTTGTATGAACACTCTACATGCATAAGTTTGATATATCGGTAAGTTGGGTGAGAGCAAGCTCTTCAGTTTCTAAACTCACCACTTGGATTCGTTTTTACGTGAGAGCAACCTCTTCAGTCTCCGAACTCACTAAAAATGAGCCCACTTACATGTACATTCATTTACATTTTTGGTGAGAGCAACCTCTTCAATTTCCAAACTCACCACCCGTTGAGTAAGAGCAACCTCTTCAGTTTCCAAATTACCCAAACGAGCTATTTTTCTACATGGGAGCAACCTCTTTCCGAACCCACGTAGAAAACACCATTTTTTATCTTCATTATTAATCCATGCAATGCATTATATACAATCCTACTAACATGCCTATATGAATGTCACGCAGCAGTTCATATATCGTAAACAATGTTACAAACAACTAACAAACAACGGACAATGATCACATAATAATTTAACACTAAACATACTTTCACTAAGATATTATCAACTTTTCTACAATAATACCATACATTTATTTCTCTATCATTTACACATTACTTCCAATTTACTCATTATATTAAGGGTACTAATCTATGGCAATCAATTTGACATGTATTTAGGACTTAAACCAATTAATAAATTTTATCATATTATTAATCTAAATTTTCTATATCCACACAATACACCTAAACATCCAATTTAACATAACTAATTTAAATCCTATTTATTCTAATTCATGCAAGGAGTATCATCTTAAACCAATTGTCTATTCACAATATGTTAACAGAGGAGACAACCTAAATTAATGTCCAATTTAATATTAAGGAAGCACAACAATTTAAACCATCAATTAACAGGGAAGTTAGGCATGATAAATATATTATGTGCAAGTATATTAACCTTTTCTTCTCGGTTAAATTCCTACAGACTCCCTCTTACTAACAATGTATTAAACTTAAATAAATCAGAGAGCATAGGACAACATGAATCATTATATCATACTAACTTGCAGAGAAAAACCTAGGGAAATAGTCTTAAAAATACTACAGAGAAAACAAACATGCAACTCGCTTTTCCTCACCACTGGCCGTCGACATATTAACCCATTTTCATCACATTTACTGGCAAACTAATGACTAAAAACAACTTGATCAGAGAACTATCATCAAAGGTATGATCATTGAGTAGAACTTATCACTAAAACATGCTGAGAAAACATGATCCTGTCATAGAAACTAAATCTCCAGATAACAAACAATGAAAACAATAGTGCATAACAGAGCAAAACACATGAAAAACATCCTACTCCTATGATGTAGGTCCTTTCGGACAAAGCACATGCATTATTCCTTACCTCACGTAGCTCTTTCCTTTTCTTTCCTCAGCAGTGCTTCTTCTCACTGTCAATAGCGACTCACAGAACAGACAGCTCTCTCACTAGTTTTTCCAGAAGGAAAAACTTCAACACATACTTCCTATTTATACAACATTCTAGACAACCCTTTAGCCTCCTTTTGAAGTGAAAAGTTGAGAAGGAAGACGCTTGGACACCTACTGAAACATCAAGAGTCGAAGGTTTTCCATTTTTCGCGGTTAATTAATAATTGTAAACAACGTTTCGGGTGGCGGTCGATCAATTTATCTCTTAGACGATCGACCACCCATTCACTGAACGACTGCCAATTTTTTGCACAGTGGTTGATCGCGCCGGTTGATCGACATTGATGCTACTCAACCACTGCGATCGACCAATAGCTTCATCCTTTAGAATTCGATTGATTTTATTTTTAAATCCTTAATTTAATTTAAATCCTTATTTCCCTAACAATAAATAATTACATATCTATAATTCCAACACACTTCAACACTTTATTCTTCATAATAAAAAAACCAACATATTACATTTTCTCTTAATCCAATGTTTACACAAAACTAAATACCCTGGGTATTAAAATTTTGTCCTCAAAATTTCAGCTACTAAAATAATTCTGGGTATTTAGCTTCCATATCTTCTTTTCTCTGCCAAGTAGCCCCATCAATCGTATGATTCAGCCATAACACCTAAACAAGTGGAATCTTTTTGTGTCTTAACTCCTTAATTCTTGAATCCAAACTTCGTACTGGTTTTTCTTTGTATCCTAAATTTGGTTGAAGAACAACATGCTCCTCATGTTCCACATGAATTGGATTCCCCAGGCACTTCCTTAACATAGACAGATGGAATACATTATGAACTCCATCCAAGGCAGCTGGCAATAGCAACTGATACGTCATTTTCCCTATCCTCTTTGTAACAGGAAACAAACCAACATACCATGGACTCAACTTTTCTTTCTTCCCAAATCGCATAACCCCTTTAAATTGTGATATTTTTAGGAATACCAAGTCTCCTTCCTCAAATTCCAGTTCTCTATGGTGATTATCAGCATAACTTTTCTGGCGACTTTGACCATCCAGCATCGTTTGATGAATAATCGTAACAGATTCCTTAGTTTGTCGTATCATATCAGGTCCGTAGAACTCCGCTTCACCAACCTCATCCCAATGTAAAGGAGATCTAACTTCATGCCATACAAGGCCTCATAAGGTATCATTCCTATCGTATCTTGAAAGCTATTGTTGTAGCAAATTCCACCAATGACAGCATTTTTTCCCATCCAACGTGAAACTCTAACACACATGCCCTCAACATATCCTCCAATATTTGAATCGTTCGCTCGCTTTGTCTGTCAGTTTGTGGATGGAAAGCAGTGCTAAACTTCAACTCCGTATCCATAGCCTTGTTTAAACTTTTCCAAAATGTGGAGGTGAACCTTGGATCTCAATCTGACACGATAGAGATAGGCACACCATGTAAGCGCACTTTATCATACAGCCTGGCAAACTGGTCAATCTTATAAGTCATTGCTACAGGTAGGAATTGAGAAACTTTTGTTAGCCTATCAACAATCACCCATATTTCATCATGCCCTCTTACAGTCTTAGTGATGTGCCCCAAAATGCAAGAAGACAACACTAGGGCAAAATAACAATCGACAAACTTAATGTGTCCACTCTCAATGAAACAATGACAACTCCCAATGCCTACATCCAATAAGTCCCAAATTTGGAGGAGATTTGAATAACCAATAAAGACAGGGGACCTCCGCATTTCACGTGCAAAATACAAAAAAATGGAGTTATGCCCAAAACAAGAGACTTGGCAAGACTATAATCTGCTAGGGTTAATCCGACCAATCCAAATGAAGACGACGTTAACTTACAACACATACTGCCAAATAGTACCAAATTTGGAGGAGATTAAACCAACATTTAGAAACAGGGATCCTCCAAAAATCTTGCCCAAAATCGTTAAACAATTGGAGATATGGCTGAAACACAGAGTTGTTCAGAATTCACAACCAGAAACAGATTGCGACCCACCAGAATGATAATTAAATATCTCACGAATCTGAACTCCAATTGACGTCAAATTTGGAGGGGACATCAATTAATCTTACACACACACCAAACTTAGCACTCAAATTCATTCTACACACTGAGTTATGATTGAAACAAAATGCTGCTCGAAATTATCAGACTAAGAAAAATAGATTGCGATTTTCAAAATCAAGCACTCTTATATGAAATGATCACAAATATCCAACCAGCAACCAAGTAATCCAATGAACATTAAAGATCAACCAATTACAGAACTTCACATACCAAATAGCACAGCAAAAGGGAAGAACAAAAACACAATACCAACAAGGTCCGCAACACCTCAATCAACTGAGATGAGCGACTAATTTGGGCCTCTTCAAGAAAAGGCCACTCCTTCCTGGCTTTTGCTCAATCTTCTAGCTCCTCATGCCAATGACACTTCCATAAAGAAATGCTGGAAGAACTAGCTCAAACCTCCCTCTCCAAGATCGAGCAAGAAATGAGAGAGTAAGGACTTTTGGTGAAGCGTTCCACAGGTAGCAAAATCCAAGCACCGAGTGATGGTTAGGAGAAAACTCCAAACACGACTTGCAGCTGCAAAATTAGGGTTTCAAATCTGATTTGGAACTTCATTAGGGAAGGCTAAATACTTCTCTAATGAAAGTTCAAAGAAAATTACAAAAATACCCATTAGTTCATAAAATTAAGGCATGAGGGCTCAACTAACATGCTAGCCAAGCCCTCAAATTGTGACAAGTCCAAAACATTCTAATTCTAATCCTAATGCAATCCAACCACTAATAATCAATCAAGCATAATCCATTTCAACATGGCAAAATAGAAAATAAACATATCTCAATCTAATAGGCATTATTGGTCTTAGGCATTGGATGTCCAACATGGCCGTTGGAAGTAGATCCAATTCGAGTGGAAGTTTCTTGCTTCCCAGTAAGTACATGTCTAGGAGCCTCTTTATCATCATGCATTGGTTCATCTTCAAGGTCCTTTAGCTTAGTTTCTCCTGCAAAATAAACATCGATTAGATAAACAATGAGCCCCTTGGCTCGAGCCCGGTGATAGGGTCTTGGGGTGCATCACTTAGGTAGGCCCGTGACGAAGTCCATAGTGACATGCTCCCATTTCTATTCAGGTACAAGCATTGGTTACAACATTCCCCCAGGTCTTTGGTGCTCAGCTTTCACCCGTTGACATACATGGCACAAATACTACGTGATATCATACTTCATCGCCGACTAGTAGTAATGTGATTTGTGGTCCTTATACATCTTGTTACATCTTGGGTGGATAGAAAAAACATGAAGAATGAGCTTCACTTAGGATTTCCAATTGTAATTCCCACTTTCCTGGTACATACCATCTATCCTTAAATTTCACGATCCCGTTACTGGAGATGGAATAGTACTGGTATTTCTCAAGAGTTGGGTTTAGTTTAAAATCTTCACACTTCTTATCTTCAATTTGAGCCTCTTTAATCATTTCTTACTTCAAAGACTTCAATGTCAATGTGGATAAAAGAGCTACTAACTGCGTAGAGACCAACTGCATATTCAGTTCTTGAATATCCTTGCGAAGTCTAGCTAACATTTCTTCACATACCATGCTTATAACTCCAACTTTCCTACTAAGAGCATCAACTACCACATTTGCTTTATCGGGGTGGTATTTAATTTCACAGTCATAATCGTTCACAAACTCCAACCATCGCTGTTGTCTCATATTCAATTCCTTTTGAGTAAAAAATATATTTTAAACTCTTATGATCCGAAAAGATTTCACATCGCTTCCCATAGAGGTAGTGTCTCCATATTTTTAGTGAAAACACGACCGCAGCAAGCTCCATATCATGTGTGGGATAATTTGCCTCACACAGTTTTATTGTCTAGAGTCGTAAGCAACTACCTTCCCATTCTACATAAGTACTGCACATAATACACTCTTGGAGGCATCGCAGTAGATACAAAAAATTACTATCTTCAGCTCTTGAAAACTCTCCTCACATTTCGTTTGTCTACCAAAATTGAGCATTCTTCTTTGTTAAGCCTGCATTAGGGGTAGTGCAATTTTTGAAAACCCACTTATAAATCTCCTGTAGTATCCCACAAAATCAAGAAAGCTCTTAACTTCTCCCACATTTCTTGGTTGTGACCAATTTACCACCGCTTGAATCTTTATAGAGTCCACTTCGATACCTTCCTTGGAAATTATGTGGCCAAGAAATCTTACTTTGTTTAGCCAGAATTCACATTTAGAGAACTTCGCATACAACTTATGTAATACCCTGGTACTAATTTCCCACATACGCGATGTAATTGAACTTGGAAAATAATTATAAATTTCGTTGTGTATCTATACTCGTTTAATTTTGGTTTGTATCCATGGCGGAAGATTATGGGATAGAAAGTTAAATTCAAAAATGGGAAGAAATTCTGGTCTAGGCATTTTTGGACGCCTGTGGACAACATTGCGGATGAGACGTGTCATCCACAAATGTATTAAACGCTAGCCTTAGGGTTTGGGACTACTCGGGACGTGAATTCGCGTCCTGACTTCACTTTGTCCCAGACTTGCGGACAAGTTCGGACAAACGCGGACGCTGGTCATCTCGTTCGATTTGAATCTGTCAAAAATTTGGACATCTTTGGACGCTTGCGGATGAGTGCGGACGAGATGAGGTATTCCTCCGATTTGAATCTATCCAATTTATGGATAGATTTGGATGATACATGCAGACGCCAAATGGCATTCGAAAGTCAGTTGTGAATGGTACGAACGAAAGTGGGGACGCCAATTCCCGTCCGCAATCACAATTTGGCTTGGGGATTTTACACATGCGGACGATTGTAGACGAGATCAAGGCGTCTGCACTCGTCTGAAAGATCACAGATTAGCGAAAATTTAGGGATTTAAAACTCGACTGCTTGTTGTGTAGAAAATTTAGGGATTTAAAACTCAACTGCTTGTCGTGTAGTTAATAAAAACGAGATCTCCGAACGCCAAAAATTCTTCCAGACAGTGAAATTGCCATCTCCAGCTCGTGCTTAGCCCCAACTATCCTCCTCCCCCTCTCCTATGCAGAATGATTACCTCTAGGTGAGCCTTCCTCCTTTTAACCTCGAAGTTACTCCATTCAGCGGAGTCAATTTTTCTCCTTCCTCCCTTGCTTATTTTCTTCTTCATTTAGTCTAGTGTGTAAACTGGGAGTGGAATTATTGCCATCCCTGTTAAAGTCTTCACTATTTAGGTAAGGACATGAGTTAGTCTTGGCCAGAAAAGGCCCTACCCACAAGTAAAAATGTGTGTGTGTATGTAGTGATTTTGTTCATAGTTGTTCTATAAATTCCTTGAATGCCATAACTCCTGTGTTGTTCCCGTAATATGCTCGGATCTGTGATTTCATTCTGCTTTGTTCTGCTAGTTAATATACTCTGTTGTTACATTTCCTTCATGGTTCTATTATTACATTCCATGCTTATTTCCTCCACTGGGTGTTAAGGTGAAAGCACCAAGCCTGTTAGAAAAGATGAACTAGTAACTGTTATGGGTGAACGAGAGGGACTTTATATTATGATTTCAGTATAAATTGGATTATAAATGTTGTCTTGTGAATTCTGTTAGACTAATGTGGCCTTATGAAATCTGTCCTGCTGGAAACAGATTTTGGGTTGTTATTGAAATTGATATATCTCCTAATCCAGAGTGCTTTTTGGGTTGGATTTTTGATACAGCTTTCCTGAATATATTAAGTTTATGCCTCCAAAATACAGCTCTAGTTCACGTGTATATTTGGAGCTTGATTCATCTCATTGCTGCTGGTTTGAGTACTGTTAATTTTCCGGAACAGATTTCTCTAAGGCTCTCCATTTGTTTTTTGGAGCCTATCAATAATTACGAGGCAACTATAAAGGAACCAAGTGTAAATGAGATTTCACTATCCAGTATATAGCAGAGCATGCTAATTACGACTAATTCCCAACTTAACATGCTTAATTAACTATCAATTGCATACTTGGATTGACTAAGCGAATAATGTTCAACTAAACATGCTCGGTTTGGATGCTTAAAGATTTCTCAAGAAATTGGCATGTGACTTACATGCTTGACTATGAGACAAGAAATCAAGGAACATAGAAGAGAATATATTTGCAAGGTGAAAATTCCAAACAAGTAACTGGTGACTTAGCAAGTTGAAGATTTAGCGACTAATACACACATACAACTAATAGTTGATGATTAACGTACATGAAATGCTTTATTTGCTATGCTTAAGGTTCAAGGAGAAATACTAATTGGCATGCTTGGGGATTAAACAAAATGAACAACATGAAATAGTTAACGTGCTCATAATAAACTAATCATGGTTAACATTTAACTAAGTAGTGGTTATCATGCTTAAAGGTTAACCATAGTTAACTAACATGTTCGAAAATTAAAAGCTGATAGTTTAATGGCTATTTAAGATATTAGAGAATTAACAAGTTAACTAACACAACTAATTAGCATATACGTTTGTAGGACATGCTTTATAACAACAAAGGATGCTTGAGCAGATATTAAGTGATGACAGCCAACTACACGTAATTAACAAGCTTAATAGTCATGGAAGGGTATTATAATAAGGAATGAAAGAGCAAGTGTCAAGATTCAAACGAAACCTTGAACAAATCACTAGAAGACATCAAACAGAGACGAGCATCGTAAGGGCCTCAAACAGATACTAGAATCAGCGATAACAACAATCCAACAAAATTACAGATTCAACACCTCAACAATAATCCGAAATTATCCTTCTACAATCAATAATCTCCAAAAGGCTTCTTCAACACATAACAAGCATTTTATCACCAGAACATAGCTTATCCAAGCAGCAAGAAAAGAGCATAAAAGAACAACAAGAATCAAGAGGAAATACAATGGAGTCCGCGGATCTCCTAGTGAGAGGGGCGACTTTGGGGTTGGCCGAAAACCAACACTCTCCAAGGTTGGAAACTTCTCTTGTCTCCACACCACAATCTTACCTCAAAGATAAGGATTGGAAGAAACAATATCCCAATAATGCAAGGTTGAGATGCTTCAAGAGAGGTCTTGCTTGGGTGATGGATGAAATCGGCGCTAAGGGAGGGGGAGGCCGTGGGTGTCTTCTCTCAAAAGAGAACCAAATTTTCTTAATTCATCAAAGTCCCCTTCCAATTGCAACCAGGTAGGGTTTTAACCCAAAATGTTTACAAAAATATGACATAAGAAATTAACCTTAATTAACAAAAGACTAAACAACCCTTAATTAAAACAACAACAATAAATCCGAGTTTGAGTTTTGCTCTCTGAAACAAAGACATTTGACACACCAAATAGCTCCTTTAAAACCTCTGGATGTTGGATACATTTGTTATGAAGGACTGAAGTTCAAACAACGTCATCCCAATTGTCAAAACTCCCCTTGAACTGTCGGAGGTCAGAATCTAGGCGGAAAAACAGCTCACAATTTTTCCCCAAAGATTGTAAAATCTCCATAAGCCCAAATGCCAACTCCAATGATGTTTATTTGATTCAAAAACCTGCAAAATAAATAAAAAGTTAGAGGATAAAAAGAGCCCCTGGCTCGGGCTCAAGTTCCGGGACTTGGGGCACATCATACTCCCGGGGTTGAAAAGGATTTGCCCTCAAATCCAGGGAGTATTCAACATTATCTTTTTTTTCTTGCCTTCCGCCTGGATCAAATGGGAAAATTTTGTTGACATCATGAGTCAACTCATTCTTATCAGAGTGCCCATATAAAAGAACAATAATAAAGTCTTCAATGATCATATCAAGATAGTCATTCCTTCCCTTTCGGCCATTATGGCTTTCTTTCCATGCACTTTCTTGATGTTGGTGATACGAAAAGAATATATTCCCCCAAGTCTCACAAATCTTCTTTTCTCCAAAGTATCGAGTTATATCTCCACCTTGAACTACAAATACGTTGGAATTTGGAAACCCACTCGTTAGTATCCTAGGATTGCCATCTTTCAAGAAAATGTCTTCCATGGGGTCATACCCATCCTTAAGCTCTTTAGTATATAAAATATTCCAAGGACCAGAGCCTTTATCATCAATATGCAGCCTTCTAATCCAATAAAATCCAAAAATTTTAGCATTTAACTCAGACAAGAGAAAGAACCTTGGTTTTAGTGTGGCGGTCAACAATATTGTCTTCCTCTCCTTGCATTTTAAGAATTTTAGAAATGCTTCAAAGACATCCTTCCACCATGGTATCTTTTTATAGAATTTTTCTTCACCCTCATGGTTTGCAAGCTCTAGAGTCTCTCTTTTTATGCATAACTCCAAGGGTACTTGGTTTTTGTGATCAAAAATTGCAACAATGTCTTGATTAGCCTTTATGATATCCTTCCAACAATTGAGCCAACTTAACTCGTAGAATTTAGGGCTCACCATTGTCTCAAAATAAAATTTATCAACTATAATTATTGAAGACAAATCGAAACAAGTTTCCCCACCAATGCTAATAGGGTTAACTAGAGCCATGTTTAAACACCGGTTTTGATCTAATTGTTTCTTTGGAAACTCTTCTTGGGTGCGAAAAGCGAGAGCCATTTGAAGGACCATATGAAGAGATTCCTCTTTAGCATTAAATTCATCCTCATCTTTCAACTTCTCTACTTTAGTTGCTGCCAATAATGTTTCTTCAATCTCTCTATGCTCATCATCGAGAATTTCAACTTGTAAACACTCTTTCTCAACTACCCGGAAACAATTTTCTTCATCCACTCGAGTCTCCATCACGAAAAGTGGTCCTTCGAGAGCATAAACAGTCTCTTCTTCATTCTCTTCATTACGTGAAATAGATCCCTCTTCCTCATCTTCGCCACCCACTTCATTAGTTTCTCCTCTTAGAATAATCACCTTTGAATTCGGGCATTGTGAGGCAATGTGGCCAAATCCCAAGCATTTGAGACATTTCACATCTCTCGATCTCGGTTTGCTATTGTCATTAAATGGCTTCTTTTCATCACTATACTTCACGGTATTAGGCTTGTTGTTCCCTTTTAGAATCGGTTTTGAAGGATGAATAGCTTTTGAGTAAGGTCGAGACAAGCCCTCTTTAACCTTTCTTTTTCTTTGTCGTTCAATTCTCAAGGCTAGTTGAATAACATCATCAAGAGTCACATAGGATTGCAATTTTACAATGTCATCGATCTCTTTGTGCAACCCTCTAATAAATCGAGCTACAGTTTGCTCCATTGGTTCTACCACATTATAACGGATCTTAACTATCTCGAACTCGGTCAAATATTCATCCACCGCTAGTGAACCTTGTTTCAAGTTTTGAAGCTGGAGGAACAACTCTTGCTTGTAGTGCGTAGGAACAAATCGCCTCCTCATGAGTTCCTTCAAGGCTTCCCAACTTCGGATTTCAACTTCCCCCATTTTTCTTCTTTGTGATTTAAGATTTTCCCACCATATACTTGCATATCCGAAGAACTCTAGTGTCACCATTTGCAACTTCGTCTTTTCAGAATAGTCATAACAATCAAAAATACGATCCACCTTTTTGACCCATTCTAGAAAATCTCCTCCATTACTAGAGCATTTAAAATTAGGGATAGAGACCTTAACATGCCTCATCTCATGCTTGTCATTAGAACTCCTTCTAGCACTTGGTGAATCTGACTCCCCGGGTTCCTCCCAATCTTCATCAAATAAACTAGCATTCCGACCTCTAGAATCATTCAAAGTACTAATCCTCCTTCTAGGTCTTGGAGTTCTAGGACCCCGTATATGATCATTATCTGAAGTTCCTATTTGTTGCTGTAGTTTGAGGATCATTTCAAACATCTCCTTCATAGAAGGCTCAGTTGTCTCATGATTTTCCTTGGGTGGTGGTGCGCCTGAATTATTTCTCATATCTCTAGGGTTGTGATATTGAGCCCCGCTTCTAGTACTCATAACAAACCCTTTTAATAACAATAATACAGCAAGAATACGGGAGCCAAGGCTCTGATACCAAATGATAGGCTCCAAAAAACAAATGGAGAGCCTTAGAGAAATCTGTTCCGGAAAATTAACAATACTCGAACCAGCAGCAATGAGATGAATCAAGCTCCAAATATACACGTGAACTAGAGCTGTATTTTGGAGGACACAAACTTAATATATTCATGAAAGTTGTATAAAAAATCCAACCCAAAAAGCACTCTGGATTAGGAGATATATCAATTTCAATAACAACCCGAAATCTGTTTCCAGCAGGACAGATTTACCAACGCAGATTCAAAACGGAATAACTTGAGCTACATAGACCAAATGAAGCTCATTTTTCGAGGGGAGCTCACTGACTTAATCTTGAACAAACCACTAGAAGACATCAAATAGAGACGAGCGTCGTAAGGGCCTCAAACAGATACTAGAGTCAGCGATAACAACAATCCAACAAAATTACAGATTCAACACCTCAACAATAATCCGAAATTATCCTTCTACAATCAATAATCTCCAAAAGGCTTCTTCAACACATAACAAGCATTTTATCACCAGAACATAGCTTATCCAAGCAGCAAGAAAAGAGCATAAAAGAACAACAAGAATCAAGAGGAAATACAATGGAGTCCGGGGACCTCCTAGTGAGAGGGGCGACTTTGGGGTTGGCCGAAAACCAACACTCTCCAAGGTTGGAAACTTCTCTTGTCTCCACACCACAATCTTACCTCGAAGATAAGGATTGTAAGAAACAATATCCCAATGATGCAAGGTTGAGATGCTTCAAGAGAGGTCTTGCTTGGGTGATGGATGAAATCGGCGCTAAGGGAGGGGGAGGCCGTGGTGTCTTCTCTCAAAAGAGAACCAAATTTTCTTAATTCATCAAAGTCCCCTTCCAATTGCAACCAGGTAGGGTTTTAACCCAAAATTTTTACAAAAATATGACATAAGACGAAATTAACCTTAATTAACAAAAGACTAAACAACCCTTAATTAAAACAACAACAATAAATCCGAGTTTGAGTTTTGCTCTCTGAAACAAAGACATTTGACACACCAAATGGCTCCCAAATGCAACGTTCAATAGCTCGTTTAAAACCTCTGGATGTTGGCTACATTTGTTATGAAGGACGGAAGTTGAAACAACGTCATCTCAATTGTCAAAACTCCACTTGAACTGTCGGAGGTCAGAATCTAGGCGGAAAAACAGCTCACAATTTTTCCCCAAAGATTGTAAAATCTCCATAAGCCCAAATGCCAACTCCAATGATGTTTATTTGATTCAAAAACCTGCAAAATAAATAAAAAGTTAGAGAATAAAAAGAGCCCCTGGCTCGGGCTCAAGTTCCAGGACTTGGGGCACATCAATTATACTTCCAATTTCTTTATGCTTTCATTTCTTTATGTATCTTTAAATTTCTACCCTTTATTGTTGAATTGTCATTTCCTTTAAATTATTGCTATTTACTTTCAATATATGAGCTATTCAGTTGTCATCATGCATTATGATAATAGAAACAATTAGGGGGTGCAACTTTGGGGTGGTACTCACATACTCCGAGTGAGGAAAAATAGTAAAAGAAAATGAATGATAGAAGGAATGGGGAGTTGGGGGCTGGTGGGTAGTCCGGTCTAGTCTAGCAGCTAGGCATAGCCCCTACCTCAATGGCCCAGTCAACTATACCACTCTTATGGGTCCTTCAATCTCCCTCTCGATATACGAGTAAAGAATGGATGAATGAATTAATGTTATAAAGGTGGCCCCCATTCCACAACGGGCTAATGAGAGGCATAGCATAAGCATAACCTCATTTCCTTCACTGAGCCATTGGCTCACATCCTTACTTGTGGTGTAAGTAATGAAATGGTGATATCGGGTGCAGTGGAGGAGGCCTTCCCTGTGGAGCCTACAGAGTATCCGGAGGAAGCACAACCGGAGTAGACAAGTGGCTAAAAAGGAAGAAAGAAAATGTTTTGTAAGGGTTAATAGTAAACATGTTTTGTAAAACACTAATGATGGCTCTAACCCTATTTTGAACATGTGACAATTTCAACCCTGAACCTTGGTTTATGCTTTGAATTATATTTCTCTTTGCGTTTCTGCTATACCTTGCTAATAGATTTAAATGATTTAAGTTTTCAACAATTTAAAAGAATTTTTAAGAAAGCGTGGTGGCGAGTGGGATTTCGAAAAAGCGCTATGATATTATTTTACTATCTTTCACTTGTTTTATGACTTAGGGTTCGAAAAGAGTTTTTCCCCATTTTCCCTAGTTTCACAAAAAGAATTTAATTTAATGAAAATTTAAAATAGAAAGAGAAAAATCCAGGTCGTTACAACTTTTGCTTTGCTAGTATGGACAGAGAAATCCTCAAATGTTCCCTATGTTCTTCCTTAGGGCGCGAATAAATTAGTATGTCATCGATAAATACAATGATGAATTTGTCCAAGTACTCACTAAAGACCTAGTTCATCAAGTCCATAAATGCCGCTGGGCATTGGTTAATCCGAATGACATAACCAAAAACTCATAGTGTCTATATCGCATCTTGAATGCAGTCTTAGGAATGTCATTAGGTTTAACTTTCAACTGATATCCAGATCTGAGGTCAATTTTTGAAAAGACAAAAGCTCCTGTTAATTGATCAAAGAAATAATTTATTCTTAGTAGAGGGTATCGATTCTTAATGGTTACTTTATTTAACTTACAATAATCGATGTACATCCTCATCGACTCATCCTTCTTCTTCACAAATAGCACTAGCGCTCCTCAGGGTGAAAAACTGGGATGAATGAATCCACTGTTAATTAATTCATCGAGTTGGACTTTCAATTCTCTTAATTCAGTTGGGGCCATTCTATACGGATTCTTCGAGAAAGGCTCAGTTCCAGGGTGTAGGTCAATCACGAACTCGATTTCACGATCCAGAGGCAATCCAGGAAGTTGGTCTAGAATAACTTACGTAAAGTCTCGAATGATGGGAATTTCCTCCAAATTTGCCTTTGATACCACCATTGTGTCCAACACGTGAGAAACCCTTCATCTCCATTTCTCATCAATCGGTCTGCCTTAAGTGCAGAGATTACAGCCAATGTATGTTGCTTGCCATCAGAGGAGAGAAAATGTACTTCTCTCTTTCTACAATTGATCATCGCTTGGAATTGGGATAATCAAATAATACCTAAGATAACATCATACCCATTCATGTCCTTGACAATTAGGTCAGCATAGAAAATTTGATTTTTTATTTTTATGGCATAAGCCCTTAGGCTTACATTGGTAATTAGGTATTCGCCGGAGGGCAAGAGGACAGGATAATTACTCTCTTCTAATTTAGGGAAACAATTTATCATTGCACTAAATCCCTTCGCAATGAAGGAATGAGTAGCGCCAGAATCGAATAAAATGTATGCTACTATATCATTAACATAAATCGTTCCTAACACAACAAAATTGTAATAACATTACGAGCTAACCATACATTTCAAGGAATTTAAGTAACAACTTCAATAGTAAGGCATACCTGACACCACAACAGGTGGGTCGTCCCTTGCCACATCATCAAATTGTGCTTCCTCACCATAAAGATAAAAGACTTTTGGTGCCACACATCCAGATCCACTATGCCCAGACTCCCCACACTTGAAACACCGACCAGTGCCCACTCTGCATTCCCCAAAGTGGTTCTTCGTGCACTTCAGACATTGATTCAATTGTTGAGTCCTCACATTAGGTCGGGTAGTGTTTGTCACATTCATAGGGCATTTATCCTTCATATGTTGTACTTCATATTCTGAAGACCTCTTTGTCCCTTTGTTCATCATTGGTCCTGTAACAACCCAATTTTTTGTAACCTTTTAAAAATACGCTAAAATTTAAAACTTTTATTTAACCACTAAAACCCTCTTTATTTAAAACTCTTTTAAAGAAATATCAGAGTGCGTCTAACCAGACGGCTACTAACCCTTCATTAAACTTGTTATGAAAATCCAATTAATAAAATGCGGAAGTGTTATAAAATCTTTTATTTAAAATATAGCAGAAGCGTAAATTACTTTTCCTTTGAAAACGTGGCGAAAGCTTAAAATAGATCATTTATAGATAGTTAATTAAATCGTTACTTTATCTTTTACAATTGCTCTTCTCAGTTACTCTTTAGATTAATTTTCCTGACCAGCCGCAGTCTTGCCCATGTAAATCCTTCATTAGCTGCTCCTAAATCTGTTCGTCATATTCCTACATCGCAAGAAGTAAGCTATGAGCCTAATGCTCAGTAAGTGATAGTACCTGTCGTAATACTACATGCAGTTTCAGTTTCGTCTTTTTCTTATCTTCTTGTCTTTTACGTTTTAATCATCGTTTTCGTCATTTTTTTTTCTTATCTTTTTATCTTTTGTGTTTTAGATCATCATTTTCGTCTTTTTCTCCTTATTTTTTGTCTTTTGCATTTTAATTGTTATCTTTCATTGGTCGTTCTTTTCATCATTGACCTCTGATATAGCAGCGATGACATAATCTGAAAGTCTGCTAACCATTGGCCGTTTGTCCCGGCATAATCCAGGGACCTTGCAATAGATACGAGCAGCAATGGCATAAAATCCAAAAGCTTGCTAGCGACAATGGCATAATCCAAAAGCTCACTAGCGGACGTGCCACACAGCTTAAACGATCTCGGGTCATATCGTTGCCTTATTAGTCGTTTATTTATCAATTCTTTTCTTTACTTTTTATTATTCATTGTTCGTTTATTTATGGTTCATTAGTCGTTCATTTATTGTTCATTAATCGTTCATTTATTGTTCATTATCCGTTTTCTAAAATCGTGATGTGTGGTACCCGTGAATGCATAAAACAGTTCATAAGAAAGCGTAAATAAACAGTCACGTACAATTCACAGAACATACTATAAAAACAGTAAATAACAAAAACATGCTCTTAAAAATTGTAAACAACGAAGAGTACTAAATTATATACTAGTAAAGCTATAAACAACGAGACGTGCTATTAAAATTGTAAAGAACGAAACATGCTAGGAAACCAGTAAGCAACGAAACGTGTGATTACTAACTATAAGCATGTTGTAAAAGTAGTAAACAACAGAACGTGCGATTAAAACTGTAAACAATGAAACATGCTAGGAAAGTAGTAAGCAACGAAACGTGCGATTACTAACTATAAGAATGTTGTAAAAGCAGTCAACAACGAAACGTGCGATTAAAACTGTAAACAACGAAACATGCTAGGAAAGCAGTAAGCAACGAAACGTGCAATTACTAATTATAAGCACGTTATAAAAGCAATAAACAACGAAACGTGTGATTAAAACTGTAAACAACGAAACATGCTAGGAAAGCAGTAAGCAATGAAATGTGCGATTACTAATTATAAGCATGTTGTAAAAGTAGTAAACAATGAAACGTACGATTAAAACTATAAACAACGAAACATGCTAGGAAACCAGTAAGCAGCGAAACATGCATCTCCTAATCTTGCGATGTAGGGTCCGAAGACCAAGACATATGCATATCACTTATCTCGATGCGATGCGTTCTCACTTAATTGCTATATTTCTTCTTTTTTAGTACCTTCACATTTAGAAATATCTAGTCATTACTAAAATCATTTAATCTACTCATTAACTAACTCTTAACGCCCTACATCATTTAGTTTACTTACTAAAATCATTACTAAAATCTTCTAAACTTAGCTTCATAATTAATTCCAATAATCATGCATGACCTATTAACAGCTCGTCCTCCAGCAACATAGTCCAATTCCACAATTTAACTTCCCAACAACAGAGTACATCAACAAAGCTTTAACTAATAGGTTTATATCTTAGCAAATCAACACTTCTAACATCCAACTTCCAACAACAGTTAATAATCCCATTCAAGCCCTAGCTCGCGAACCTCGTCGCCGACCCGCCAGACAACGCCATCGCCGTGAAGAAACGTCCCAAGCGTCGAACCTGCCCGTCGCCTCCCGCCCAAACGCTCGATCTCTCACGCCCGAACGCTCGATCTCTCGCGCCCAGCTTCCCCAATCCCCCTTTCTCTCCCTCTTCTCTTCTCTCTCTTCTCGAGTCTAATTCGTAAGATAGCTATAGGCCAAATCCAATTCCTTTCTTTTCTTCCAGACCTGAGCCGCCAACCATCAACACAAATTGAACTGGTTCTGCTGCTAAACTGGTTCTACATCTCCCTAATCCAATTAATTCCATTTTCCTTTTTATTTCAATTTCTCTTTATTTATTTCCTAATTAATCACAGTTTAACATTTTAATCCCAACTAATTCAACAAATCTTATGTTATTCTTCTTCCGAATTAATTCTTAAATATCATCCAATAAATTTCCATAATTTATAAAATCATGAATACGTCCTTGGTAATACCCCAATAAATTTTCAATTATCCTTATTAAATTCTGATATAAAAATTTGGGGTATTACAGGTCCACTCTTCTATTGCTGGTTAAGAGTATTCTTCCAGAATTTCTGATCCACTTCACGTTGTTTAGCCACCATCAACTCAGCATCTTCAACTTCTAATGCCTTAGCAACAATCTTTGTATAAGGGACACCCTGAGTACCAGAAATCTTGACTCCCCTTAGAATCTCAACTCTCAACCCATGGACAAACTGATGGACCTTGTGCTCTTTTGTGCCACCATATGTGACGCAAAGCGAGAGAGTGATTCAAACTTCCTTAAATATTCGAATACAGTTCCAATCTGGCACAACTGAACAAACTCCACTAACTTCTTCGATCAAACAATCTAGCTGAAATACTTCTCATAGAATATTTGTTTAAATTGATCTCATGTCAAAGCTTAAACATCATGTGCCGCCTTAATAGTATCCCACCAGAACCTTGCATCTTGAATCAGCAAGTACACAGCACATGAAACCCTCTCGGTCTCTCTAATCCTTGCGTACTCAAACATATCTTCCAGAGACCGAATCCATTCTTCAGCTCCTACGGATTTAGCCATATTACCATTGAAGCATGGAAGCTTAAGTTTCCTAAACTTCTCCTAACCAGGTTCTACTAGAATCACCATTTGTCGCTGATTTTCATTCCCATTTTTCCTTTCTTTAAGGCATTCCACGATAGTTGTCAAGCGATCAAGAACATTATTCCTGCCATACATGGAGCAATATGCTCTTGACCAATAGCATTCTCATATCCAATAGCTCCATTTCTAACGTTATTGTTATCATCCCTAATATTGGCTTGAACATTTCCTTTGGTTCTCCATGTCATTCTACTATCCTACAATAATATTGTTTTTGTTTCGTATTAGTTGTTTCTAAAGTGTTAACTAATTATCATAAGGAATGTACATTAGGAAGCATTAGGTTTATTAGGAAAAAAAGGTATTTATCCTTTATTATTTTATGTTACGAGTTTAATGTTCTTAATTAAATCTAAAGCTAATTATTATAGAAAAGTTTAATTAATTCTTTATTACACAAGATTTTATATAAAGAATACTAGTAAAACTAAGCAACTACAAGCAATTTACACTAACAGAACAATCTATATAAGTAGTGCAATAAAACAATGTAATGAAGCACTTACAATTGAAGAAGCAAGCCACGGACAATCTTGTGTTACCAGGAGTCTACAAAACCGCGTTAGACACGGTTATGCTCTGATACCATGATTGTAACATCTCATTTCTGTTTATGCAGTTTTCATAAAATTTTGAACATTTTGAAACCCATTTAGAATATACTTGGTTGAAAAACATCAGAGTACGTTACGCGGAATAAAAACATTTAACTGACTTGTAGAAACAACACAATTAAAATACTTAAATTCATAATAAAGTCTTTATGCCATTTAAATAACTTTTCTTCATTAGAGCCATAACCCTCGAGGTCAATCCGCGCATGGTAACACAAACTTGCATCGCATAACACTTCTTCATGTTCATCTCATTCGGTTCACAATCCATATCTACATCACAGGAGGAATAATGAGCCTATTGCCCAGTAAGGAATAAAATATGAAATGCAAGTATAACCTCTATGACCACTCTACATCCATAAGTCTGATATATCCGCTAGTTGGGTGAGAACAACCTCTTTAGTTTCCGAACTCACCACTTAGATTCATTTTTACGTGAGAGCAACCTCTTCAGTCTCAGAACTCACTAAAACTCCACTTACATTTACATTCATTTACCTTTTGGGTGAGAGCAACCTCTTCAATTTCCAAACTCACCACCCGTTGAGTAAGAGCAACCTCTTCAGTTTCCAAACTTACACAAACAAGCTGTTTTCTACATGGGAGCAACCTCTTCAGTTTCCGAACCCACGTAGAAACCATCATTTATTATCTTGATTATTAATACATGCAAAGCAGTACATACAATCCTACTAACAAGCCTATATGAATATCACACAGCAGTTCATATATCGTAAGCAATGTTGCAAACAACTAACAAACAATGGGCAAGGATCACATTATAATTTAACACTAAACATACTTTCACTAACATATTATCAACTTTTCTACAATAATACCATACATTTATTTCTCTATCATTTACGCATTACTTCTAATTTATTCTTTTTAGTAAGCGAACTAATCTATGGCAATCAATTTGATTTTTATTTAGGATTTATACCAATTAATAAATTTTATCATATTATTAATCTAAATTTGCTATATCCATACAATGCACCTAAACATCCAATTTAACATAACTAATTTAAATCCTATTTATTCTAATTCATGCAGGGAGTATCTTAAACCAACTGTCTATTCACAGTATGTTAACAAAGGAGACAACCTAAATTAAAGTCCAATTTAATATCACAGAAGCACAATAATTTAAACCATCAATTAATAGGGAAGTTAGGCATGATAAATATATTATGTGCAAGTATATTAACCTTTTCTTCTCGGTTAAATTCCTACAGACTCCCTCTTACTAACAATGTATTAAACTTAAATAAATCAGAGAGTAGAGGACAACATGAATCATAATATCATACTAACTTGCAGAGAATAACCTAGGGAAATCGTCGTAAAAATACTACAGAGAAGACAAAAATGCAACTCTCTCTTCCTCACCACTGACCATCGACATATTAACCCATTTTTATCACATTTACTGGCAAACTAATGTCTAGAAACAACTTGATCAGAGAACTATCATCAAAGGTATGATCATTGAATAGAAGTTATCACTGAAACATGCGGAGAAAACATAATCCTATCATAGAAACTAAATCTCCAGAGAACAAACAATGAAAATAACAGTGCATAACACAGCAAAACACACTGCAAACATCCTACTCCCGCAGTGTAGGTCCTTTCGGACAAAGCACACGCATTATTCCTTACCTCACGTAGCTCTTCCCTTTTCCTTCCTCGGTAGTGGTTGTAACGACATGATTTTTTTTTCTTACTTTTTTAAAATACGTGAAATTTAAATCTTTTTTTTCTTGTATAAACAGCGAAAAACCCTTTTAAAATATAATCAGAGTTCTTTTTCTAAAGAGCCGGACGGTTAAGAATCCTTTCTCTTATTTTAATTCCACTTAATTTCTAATCCCATTTCAATCCTTCACTAATCACTCTCTTAATTTCTAATTTCAACTAATCTTCCATTCATTTTTCTTACTTTAACTAAAAACAGAGTATTCATAAATTTTCAAACTGAGCCGAACAAAACCGGTTTAGTCCATATTTCTCTCCTTCAAAATTGCGATTTCAGACGAAGGAAGACATCCACGCCTTTGTCCAAAAGGTCCGATAATTTGGACATATTCGAACTCTCCTTGTCCGCATTCCCTTCGTCCGCATGCATTCGAAAACTCCAAAATACACTTTCCAAATTAATTTTAATTATCATCCCATAAATTTCTTAAATTATAGTCTTACGAATACGTCCTTGGTAATACCTCGATAATTATCCAATTAATCTAAATACCCCTAATTACTTTCGAATTGTCCTTATTAAATTTATTATGAAAAATCAAGATGTTACATTCCTCCCTCCTTATATAAATTTTGTTCCTCGAAATTTGGTCAATATAATTATTTCTTCAATTTACAACTCAATGTAACTTCTTGTATCATATTTTTACACAAAACATTCAAAAGATTACATCACTTTTACTTCTGTAGAGCACAAGAACTTAACAGAAATTCTATCTCACATCTAAGTTAGCAAATTGCCAACTTCATTTATCGTAGAAGAAAAGCCTTTGTCCAAATTTCCTTCTTCTCAGTCGATAATTTGTGCCAAATCACTGTAACGTGAACAACTTTATTGCCTCTTTAAGATCCTTATACTCTAGAATATCATTCTTAGTCACAAAATTCCACCTTCATTCTCCTCATTCACAATGGAAAATACTCATGAGGTAATTATTTCCAGTTTCTTAAGCTACAACCTAACAATCCTAAACAAAAAGAGCTACTTTCATTTTACTTAAAACATCGCTTTGAACTCGCAAAACAACTCTCAAATTGATTTCCTTCATTACCTTCTCATTATTCTTCTCGAATTCCGTGATTTGAAATTCGTACATGTAACTTTCACTTAACTTTATCTTGCTCTTCAACCTCAGCGTGCTGAAACATGCTTTTCACCACTCCGATGCATCCCTTCGAGCTTGCTGGATTAAACTACTCCATAAATTATGGCGGCTTTAGTCGTTGAAGCCATTAGCACTCAAATCTTTTGGGATTGTCAGTCGTTTGTTTCTTCGTTCTTCTAAGTCACTACTCTATTCCATAATTTGAGTTGGATGCTTTCACACTCCCGTCAATCTACTATTCATTTTTGCCTCCTCTGTCCTCGTTCAGTCTTGTTTCCCTTTCTGTATTCGTACCCAATCCTATTTCTGTTTCTATTTCTATTTCTATTTTTGTATTCGTATTCATTTCCATTTCTGTCTCCATATCTGTTTTTGTGCTTGTTTCTGTATCCGTATCTGTATCTATTTTCGATCCGTGTCCATTCCCGTGTCTGTATCCATTTTTGTATCTGTTTTTGTTTCATTTTCTATTTCCGTATCTGTTCCCATTTACGTATTTGTATCTATATCCGTATCTATTTTCATTTCAGTTTCAGTTTTCATATCTGTTCCAGTATCCCTGTCCATTTTCGTTTATGTATCTGTATCTGTATTCGTATCCATTTCTAGAAATTCATTTCCGTTTATGTTTCCATTTCTGTATTCGTATCCATCTTCGTTTCTATTTTTGTTTTCATAGCCGTATTTGTATCTATATCTGTCTCTATTTTCATTTTCATATCCGTCTCCATTTTAGTATCCGTTTCAATCTTCGTATCTATCTCTGTATCCATATCTGTATCTGTATCGGTTTCCATTTATGTATCCGTATCCGTATCAGTTTTCGTTTTTGTTTTCATTTCTGTACCCATTTCTGTATTCGTTTCTATATCTGTGTCTACTTCATCTCATGCATGTGGTTGAAAACTTATAATAGAATCACTCCATTTTGAACTCCGATCCTTTACTTCTTCAATGGCAAAAACTTTTGATACCACTTTCGAGTAAGTCACGTCTTGAATTCCTGACACCACTACTCCTTCAAGAATTTCTGTCCAAATCGTTACAGCCACATCCTTGGCTATCCCTATAGGATCCCCGCCAAGATCTAATGTCATTAACTAGCATAACATGACACATGCTACCCTTCTCTGCTCTTCTTATACTAACACTTTCTGTTTTAGCATGTGCATCCATGTCCTCCACTGTCCTGATTTATTCCTCGGCATCGTCTAGATTCACATTAAATTACGTATGTAGTTCCTCTTTTTGTCTTTCCTTTATCTTTTATCTTTTACATTTTTCTTTTTATCTTTCTTTTATTTCTTCGTTCTTATAAACCTCTCCAAGTTTCAGGACTGCCGTTCCAATCGTTGAGATTATCATCATCCTAATTCGACTTAGTCCTTAGTCCTTAATGTTCTTCATTCTCATAACAATTCTATCTTCTATCTAGTCCTTTGCAATCTAGGCGACCCCGTTTAATTGTTTATTTAACCTGGCTTATACTAGGATTGCTTTTTCATATCATCTTTTCGTTTTCTAAAAATTTGGGCCCTTTTTTTACACTCCCCCAAAGCTATATTTCATACATCCTGTATAAAATCTCAAGCAATTCCAATATTCTCTCTCCTCTACTACATACATCAATACACTATAACATAAAATCATCTATTTATCTACAATAGAACATTATCTATGACTTGTTCTCTAACCATGATATTCTTTCAGTTACAATTAAAATGCTTAAACTGAGAAAATACTTAAAACAATTCTATCAACGTACTTACAATTGATGGAGTATTTCCACGTTGAAGCTTGTGCTGGCAAGCAATATATAGGTCTGTTTTTAAAACACAATTGCTATGATACCAACTGTAATGAACCTGGTTTTTTTTCTTACCATTTCAAAAGACATGAGATTTAAAATTTTTCTTTTCTTTTATAAACAGCAGAAAACCCTTTTAAATTATAATCAGAGTTCTTTTTCCAAAAAGTCGGACCGTTAAAAATTTTTTCTTTTATTTTAATTCCACTTAATTTCTAATCCCATTTCAATCCTTCACTAATCACACTCTCTTAATTTCTAATTTCAACCAATCTTCCATTTCTTTTTCTTCCTTTAACTAAAAATCGAGTATTCATAAATTTTTGGACCGAGTTCAACCAAACCTGTTTAGTTCATATTTCTCTCCTTCATGCGATTTCGGACGAACGAAGGCGTCCGCGCCTTCGTTCGCATTCATCCAAAAAGTCCGATAATTTGAACAGATTCAAACTCTCCTCGTCCGCATTCGTCTGCCTTTGTACGCATACGTCCGAAAACTACAAAATACACCTACTAAATTAATCCTAATTATCATCCCATAAATTCCTTAAATTATAATCTTACAAATAGGTCATTGGTAATACCTCGATAATTATCCAATTAATCTAAATACCCCTACTTACTTTTCAATTATCTTTATTAAATTATATTATGGAAAATCGGGATATTAGAGTGGTTCCCCTCATTGTCGACAACAACTCACAAAACAGACAGCTCTCTCACTAGTTTTTCTAGAAGGAAAAAATTCAACACATACGTCCTATTTATACAATGTTCTAGACGACCCTTCAGCCTCCCTTTGAAGGTGAAAAGTCGAGAAGGAAGACGCTTGGACACCCACAAAAGTGTCAAGAGTTGAAGGTTTTCCATTTCTGGCGATTAATTATCGTTTCCAGAAAACATTTCGAGTGGTGGTCGATCGATTTATCTCTTAGACGATCAACCACCCATTCACTGAACGACCACTAATTTGCTACTTCCAATCACGCCGGTTGATCGACAATGATGCTACTTGACTGCTGCGATCGATCGCAAGCTTGACCCTTCAGAATTTGACTGATTTTATTTTTAAATCCTTAATTTACTTTAAATCCTTATTTCCCTAACAATAAATAATTACATACCTATAATTCCAACACACTTCAACACTTTATTCTTCATAATAAAAACACCAACGTATTACATTTTCTCTTAGTCCAATGTTTACACAAAACTAAATACCCCTGGTATTACACATCTCGTGGCGCACACCTAAATGACCAACTCAAGAACTCACACCTCTAAAAGTTTATTTACGATTGACATATAATGTCTGTTTCCATTTCATTTTTAACCTTTCTAATAGTAAAACATAGAACAATTAGAGGACAATTGTATAACAGAGTAAATGTTCCTAAGACTATGCCTTTATAACAATAACTCAGTGTATCAAGATTATGCCAATAACTTCAATCCTAAGTATCTATAGCCACAAAAGTAACCAGACGAGGAAGCAACAGGAAAAAACATCACAATTAACCAAAGCAAAACCAAGCACAACAATTTCTAATCCTGTGATGTAGACCTCCATTGGCCACACACATACACTATCCCTTACCATTTTTGCAATCCACTCTTCTACAGAAACTCCTTGAAGCTCCCCTTCAAGACTTACCCTTCTCCTCTCTTTCTCTTGGCCTCTTTTCTTTCTTCTCTAGAAACTCTCTCTTCTCAACTCCCTCTCTTTCTCTTTTTCTCTTTCTCTACCTTTTTCTCCTGAAACTTCCCACTAAAGTTTTCCTCATATACCTCACTTTACTTTTCTTCTGTACCTATCCCCAAAATATCTCATATTCCACCCTTCTCCAGCTACCATATGGAGGAGGAGGGATGTGTGGACAACAGGATGGCATCCTTGGAACTCTCACTTCAAAACCCACCAATCATAGACCATGTCGCAGCTAATTCCAGGAGATGAGTGAGATTGCCGTTCGATCAAAAGCTTCCTATGATCAACCAGAACAATAGCTTAAAGACACATCCTTTGGAAATTTCAAAAGATTCGATTGATCTCCTTCATGAGGACGATTGACCGCTAATCTTGATTGTACATAAAAATGCAGGCCATGACCAACTGCCAGCCAGCCTTAATCAGCCACAAACCAGGAGTCCCAGTCGATCATCCACACAATGATCTACCAGAACCAAAATCATTCGCACTACCATTTTTGCGGTCGATCATTTGATTGACCAATTCCTTCATTGCAAACTCCACAAAGAAACTTTCATTTTCACGTTCGATCACATGATCGGCCGATTCCTTCTTTGTTAAACTTTTCCATAGCTTTGATCGACCATAACCCTTAAATACACTACATATCTCACTTAACCAAATTCCAATATCATCCCCATTTGACTATAAAATCATCTAATAAGTCTTTAATCCACTCCAATAATCATCACTAATTATATCTAACTTATTACGTTTACTAAACTTATTTTTGGGGTATTACAATGCACAACAAAATCATTCCATAATCTCCAATAATTCACAATTATTATCATCTAGATCTTATGCTTAGTATTTAGAAAAATGTAACATCTCGGTTATTCTTACAATTTAAAACTTATAATTTTGAAGACTTTTTCTTTTAAAATCACAGTGGAAGTGTAACGCCCTACATTTTTAAGGCCTTTTATTTCTTTATATTTTTATTTAATAAAAGTCCATTTATTTTACAAAACATTTAGAAAGTTCATAGTTCTTTATAGTACAAAACGTTACCGAAATAAAACCATTATTTATAACAACCTTTTTATTTTATTTTAGCCATAACACATCAAGTCGAATTTGGTTGATATCCTAAGTTCTCAACTGGCAATGCCTCCTCTGCATTGACATCAATATAATCATCTGAATCACAGGTAAGAAAATGAGTCTAACGCTCAGCAAGAAATAGAATGTATGCTTATGCTCATGCTTATGCAATCGTTCTCAGAAAAGAACCTATCTTTTATGCCTTTTCATTTTCTTTTCATTTTCTTTACATTTCTTTCACATTTCCTTCACATTTCGTTACCAGAGAAAGGATACATCTATTGGTCATTGTTGCTTAACCGACTCTAACCTCTACATGAGTGGAGATTTCCATAAGAGGTGTCACCACGACCATCACCAATATCTGTCTTTTTTACGTTTGGGGACTAAGAACAGGCATACATCTGTTGGTCTTGTGGATTAATCGACTCCAACCACTACATGAGTGGATATTTCCATCAAGGGTGTCACCACCAAGCACTGTCACCCTCTCTCCTGAACCCCTTAACGACTATTTAAGTTTATTGGTTCATTTCATTTATCATGCCGTAAATGTCACATTTTCATAAGTCTTATCGTGATGCATGAATGCTAGTTCATATACAATCCATAGCAGCATAAAAATATCTTAAAGCAGTCCATTATAATCCATGCTTAAGCTCAAACAACTCATGTATCTTCACAAAAAGCATATTATAGTTTATATAGCATAGGACAATTCACACTGATTAACAAAGGCAATTTATTTGTTTTAACAGAGAATGAGTAAAATAATACTTAAACTAATCTTTCATTGTTTATTACCGCATAATTCATAGGTCATTTCATTACAGCTTAATTCATGGGTCATTTCATTATCACACAATTCATAGGTCATTTTTTATCTATTTCTCCAACTAACAAGACAAAATCCAATTATTACCAAACTACATTTTTCAGTAAGAGGGACATTTCGCAAGATTTATCAAGTACACTAGTCAATTCCTAATTTCCAAATGAAGGCAGGTTATTCAATAAAAAATAGCATAGTATCACCAAAGTAATTATTCATGATCCAACATTTCACAATTCATGAACAACCCCCAAAGAGGATTTCCCACAATCACATGGGCAATAACAGAGACACTTAGTTTGACTCCCTCATTCAACTATCCAATATGTTTATTTACAGCCGAAGTCATTCACCAATTCATCATCCATTAACTAATTTTTTTAACCAAACAGAGAGTAGTTCACAAATTCATAGCACAACCAATTCATCTGTTCCAAAATCATAGTAGATAACTAATAGAAATCACACAGCAAATAGAATTCAGAGATCACAAACACCAAACCAAGGCAGTAAACAATTTCACAAACATCCCGTGATGCAGGGCCTCCACTGGCCAACTTGCATCCTATTTCTTACCTGTAATTCTCCACTGTCGAATTTTCCCCTTCTGCAGTAAAAGTGGTAGAGAAAGTCATAAAGGAGGAGAGGAACTCGCAAGCACGTCTCTCTCGTCTCAATTATTTACCAGATAGCCCTCCACATTTTTTTTCTCCTACTTTTCCAGCTACTGAATGATGAGTCATTTGCTGCCTAATTTTCTATCTTCCACTTACTCATTAACAGTAGCCATCAAGAAAGGACTTCGACTTCACTCGGCCGAACAATTCAAGTGGGCCTGAGTTGATACGTCAAACCGGACCGAACTGGACCAGCACACCAAGCCGTAGCAGTTTGTTCATCCAGAAAACCCCTGCTGTTTCATCCTGCAAATTCATCCACGCATATTCTCATCCAACAATCATAGCAGCAATTTCATCCAAACGACATAGCCATAATCAAAATACATACCAAGGTCAATCGCAGAGAAAACCGTAGCTCGCACACACAGTTCATCCATTCCCGCAGAATCATTGTCCAAACAGTGCCCTAGCTCCGCGCGGCACCCCCATCCCATCGGACAGTGCCATGCTCGTTGTACATCAGACTTCAGCACTACATCATGCGCCGGACTCCAGCTCTGTGTCGCACGTCGCCTCCCCGTCACTCGACTCCCTCACGTCTCCCTTTCTCCCTCTCAGTTCTATCTCTCGGGCTCTCTCTCTCTCTCTCTCTCTCTCTCTCTCTCTCTCTCTCTTTCCTCTTAATCCTCTTCTTCTTTTTAAACCAAACCACTCGTTCTTTTCTTTAAAACCAAACCAACCAACCGATTTAAATCGGTTCAACCTCCCACTTAATTAAATTGCCTTTACTTTAATTTCTAACTAATCCCCTTTGCTTTTATTTTTCATTCTTCTTTTAATTCCTTTAATTAAATTCTCCTTCATTTAATTGAATTAGTTTCAACCCAATTTCTATTCTTGATTTATTCTGAATATTACTTAACGATAATTATCGGTACCATTTAAATTCTTCGATTCAGTTTCCCAAATAAAATTTCCATCAAATAAATCCTCAATAATTATCCAATTACCCCCAATTAAATTTCTCATCAAATAAATATTCAATTATCTAATTATGCCAAATTATTTTCCCAATTATTTTTACTTAATTCCACTACGGGAAATTGGGGTATTACAAGAAGACTTTTCATTTGAAAACTAGTTTAAATAATAAGTGCATATATAAACTCCTTTTTGTTAAACCATTTGTTACTTAAAATATGTCATACTATGAAGCTTTAAAACATTTACAATAGTAGAAGACTTGTATTTAAAATACCAAAAGAGTTAAACACAATTTGAAAACCTTTTTAATAAAACAAAATACTATAACAAAGGTTCACTTTTCTCATTACCAATAATTACACTTCTTCATTAATCTTTTAGCCTAACCAGCTTCCAAGCCCGCAACATACAAATGCCTCATCAACTGCATCTATCCTCCAATCCATGAATACTTACATCACAGGACTTAACTATGAGCCTAATACTCAGTACGTGGTATAAAAGTATAACATGCTCATGTAATGCTATTCAAACACGTACAATTTTCTGTTTTGTTTATTTGTCTTTTACCGTTGAATTTTCCGTTACTATTGAGTTTTCCTTTATCTGTCTTTTATTTCCTTTAAATATCTCTTTTATTACCATCTTCATGTTTATTCACATTTGGGTGAGAGCAACCTCTTTAGTTTCCGAACTCACCCCCGTTGGATGAGAGCAACGTCTTCAGTTTCCAAACTCACCCAACAAGCTTGTTTTCATGTTTATTATAGTTGAGGTGAGAGCAACCTCTTCAGTTTCTGAACTCAACCACCTGTTGGATGAGAGCAACCTCTTCAGTTTCTGAACTTACGCAATGAGCTTGTTTTCATATTTATTACAGTTTGAGGTGAGAGCAACCTCTTCAGTTTCAGAACTCACCCACCCATTAGATGAGAGCAACCTCTTCAATTTTTGAATTCACCCAACGAGCTTGTTTTCACATTTATTACAGTTTGGGGTGAGAGCAACCTCTTCAGTTTTTGAACTCACCCACCCATTGGATGAGAGCAACTTCTTCAGTTTTTGAACTCACCCAATTAGCTTATATATTACGTTTAATTTGGTTACATTTGCATTTTTTGCGTATCATAGAAACAATGGTGGAAACATACAATTCTATCTATCTTGTCTGTTATCGTAACCTCAAAATGTGCACAATTTCCTAACTAAAGAACTTAACTTAAATCAAATAAACATACAATTCATACAAGCAATCATTTAACAGTATATCTCCCAAATATAACATAACCTATACATCTAGTAAACAAGCATTAAACAAACACCTCATAATTCCCACGATGTAGGTCCTTTCGGACAAAACACATGCAGTACCACTTACCTAAAGTCCTTATCTTTAAAGAGTTAGCACTTAAAGTTTCTTCTCCTCAATACCTATTCATAATTAACACATATAGCTATTAATAATTTATTTCCAATAATAAACCCCCAACTTCAAACGACAAGCAGTGAATAACCCTCATCTAATACCATCCAAAAATCAACTCAATAGTTATAATCTTCAACTAATATTCTTTAAATTATTTCCAACAACTTATCACTTCATCCATTGCTAACAAGTCTACCCAATTCCTAACCGTAGTATTATTTCCCAATTTATTACATTGAACCTTAACAAACAATATAGTATTCACAGTGACATGCACAAATGAAGCAGTTCCTTTTATCACATGTAAAATATATCTACCAACCAATTTCAACCCTATAGAGTGCAACCATAAAAGTAGAGAACATGCCATCCAATATCACCAATAAGTTCAACTGCTAAACCAATAATTATATGTTCCCATGAATATTAAATCTTCAACAATATGTAGAATCAGTAAGTAATAATCATACAGTGACTTTAAGCACATTTCCAACTTAATAATGCTTAGACCAAGATAATGTTAGAAACCTACGTAGCATAACATATCTCTAATAACATTGATCAACACGGTACATAACTAATACTCAACCAACAAGCATTAGGCCATAACAAATCTCAATCCAAGTGATAAAACCTCAATAGCAGTTTATGTAACAGAGAACATGTCCATTAACATGACCAACACAACCAACTAAGTAAGTTTCATCAATGGATTCAATCAATAAAGAGTTGTCCCCCATTTAATAGAAGAAAATCTCATTATATATATATAGTCACCCAAACACAGAGAGCCAACTTAACAATAATGAAGATTATGGAAGAACATGGCTTACCCGAAGCACCAGAGAAAAATGTGAACTTCTTCTTCACAGTCTCCCATCTTCCAGACCTTCTGACTCACCAAACTACTCATCCCACAATCACAGAATACCCTCATAGTTTCTCCCACTAGAGCCATTCAAGAACAAGAGCAAGAAACTTCAAAACTCCACTCGGCATTCACAGCTTGCTCATTTCCAAAACTTTCAGTTTCACTTATCCTTCCTCCTTCACAGTGCTTCTAGCAACACATTACAAACTCTCTCTCAAACCCTTGTCTCTCCTTCTCTAACCATTCACTCACTGTCCTCTTCTCACTCTCTTCTAAATTTCTAAAACTTCATAGAACTCTTCACACTTGTCCTTTCCTCAAAACATAGAGTATCTCACTATGCAAAAGCTCCCGTACTTCACTGCCTCATACCATCCAAACATTACGGCAATAGACCCTCACAAAATTTCACTAGAGCTTCCCCAAGGTTTTTCCTTCATTGTCATTCTCGTCCTCCTTCGCTTCTACTTATAGGCCATCCACAATGTCTCTTCAGCATCCAATGAAGGTGAAGAGGTGACAAGAGGGATGCTTTGTGTGTCCATGAACCGTCAAATGTCGAAGGCCATCCAGTTCTAGCAACAATTTTTGTTTCCAGATAATTTAAATGATGAATCATTCCATCGGGCGTCAATTTAATAATTCCAGACTACTTTCAGAATTAGCGGTCGATCGATTTCTTCCATTTCCTCACAGCTATCTGTCCCTTTCGCTCTCTCAATCTCTATTTCTCTCTTTATTTCTCAAACGCACACCCTCACTTTCCCCTTCTCTGCCTTTCACTCGCAGCAGCACTCTTCCTCTTTCTTAGTTTCTTCCTCTATAATTAACCTGAGAGCATTCTCCCTCACTCTCAATTTCTTTTCTCTGCTTCACTTCCTTTTCTCTTTCTCCTTTGTGAATTGCTCACCCTCTCTCTCTCTCTTTCTCTCTTCTCCCTATTTCTATTTCTTCTCTACCTTTCTCATAGAGAGCTTTCCCCCACCCCCACCCCCCAACAATAGCTCTCTCTCTCTCTCTCACTCTCCACTTCTTTCTCCCGCTCTCTCTCCCGCAAGCTTCGCTTATATGTTTTACATATCCTAATTATCTCACGTACCACTCGTAATAAACTGACAACTATAAAGGGGAGCAATGTGGAGAGATCACAGTACACCTCACACCTTGCGATTTTTAATTTCTCTTCCTGGTTTGCAAAATCACATGGGACTGGTCAACATATGATCGACCGGTACAATCAGCAACTAATTCAGTTTTCGTAACACTGTGTGACTGGTCGACAGTACTATCGACCACTAATTCCCAGTCAACATTCCATGTCAACCACTCCCACACTAAGCTCGACAGCCTTGGATCAACCTTCACTTCGTCCACTTCTTCGCCATTGCCTCCTTATTTGCCTCTATAATACTTTTCCGGTTGATGATAGCCGACCACACCATCGCCTGACTGCATCCTAGACTGCAAATCCCAAGAGCACTCTGTAATATTTAGTGGTCGACCATTTGGTCAACCGATTCCTTCATAGTCGACCGAATTCTTCTTTTTAATAACTTAACCATTTTCTTCACTGCCATTTTCTACCACTTAACATTTCCCTTACAATTTAACGTTCTTTCTTACTGCCTTTACCAAATTTGATACTTCAATTAATCCAATAATTATTCTAATAAAAAATCTACCATCATAATGTAATAAACCTTCTAATAAATCCTCAATCCATTCCAATATTAATTACTAATTACACCACATATCTTCGAGGTATTATATCCTATAATAAAATCACTCCATAATCTTCATTAATTCACAATTATTATTATTCTTAGTCCCAGCTTAATTCCAGGTATTACAGGGCAGGATTATGATTTTGATTGAAATGTTGTGGATAAGGTTGGTGTTATGACATTGTTTGATATGTTGTGTTATATAAGAATATTATTATGATCAATTGGTTATTTAATATTGACATGCTAGGATAAATGATAAAAGGTGATATGTTATTATGTTATAGGATTTCTAGATTATGTGTTCATTATCATGTTCACATGCATTCTCTCATTCATCATGAAAATATTTTCTAAGAAAGGATAAAAAAGAATTTTATTGCATATGTTTTTGGATTGATAAACTGAAAATGGACTGAATAAATGTAAATAGTACTGTGGGGCGGGGTTTCAAGTTGGCTGCCCTAAATGGGTCCAGATGTTTCACTTTTCCCTCTACTGTCTTTGCCCCCAATGGCTAGACTGTGAAGTGAAAGTAAAGAATAAAGTAAAAAAATGAAAAAATGCATACGTTTATAAAATTGCATAACATGAGCATAACATTATTATATCTCTTGCTGAGCCTTAAACTCATAGTTAAATTTTGTGATGTAGGTGAAGATCTTACAGTGGATGAGAGAGTTTTTGGCTGATGACATTGAGGATGCAGTTGACGAAGCGTAAGCTATGTTGAGCATTTGCATTTTTTGGTGACTTGACCATGAGTTATGGTTCTTATGTATCATGTTTTGTTCTTGTATAAAATATTTTGGACATAAGTTTATGTATTAAAGTATGACTGTTTTGAGATATTGTTTTGTAAGATATGGATTTTAATAATATCATGTCGATGTGTTTGGTGCTTATGAAATGAAATTAATGACTTTCCTATTTTTATACGGACAAGTCTTCCGCTATGCTAACATTTTTCAAAAGCACAATAAAAATGCTTTTTTTAAAAAAGTTAAGTAAAACAGAGCATTACAATGAATGAATCATAAAAACGAGAACTAACTTTCTTATTCCAAAGGCAAGCCAACAAACATTGCCTAATGTAATGCCCTTTTCCATAAATATCAATTTTCCTTATAATTTTTTTAAAATAACAACTAAAATTGTCATTCAAAATAACTATTAATCAAGCATTTGTGAAATATTTACAGTTGAAGATTTTTAATAAATCAAAACATAATTACTGTAAAACACAAATTTAACAGTCCTTTACAATTTATATAAATCCACTACTTGAAACAGAACCAAATATTTAAACATAACCTATTAACATAAAGAAACTATTATAAAAGAGTTATCAAATCTCAAGCTATAACCCATGGTCAAACAGTCTCAACAAAACCAAGTCTTTATCATGGGCAAACATCCTCAACCTGAATACCTTCAGTGGCTATTTCCTCCATATCTTCCTCACTTACAACATAACGTTCATCTATAAGACTTAGCAAGTAGTGAATGAAATTGTGACATGATAATTCATAATGTTGGTTCCTCTTTCTTCTTTCTTCTTTAATTATCTTTTCTATTCTTTCTCTTTTAGGTATGAGTAGGCTTGGTAATGAGACACCCACCACTAATCTCCACCCTTTTGGAGATAGCCTCTGCCCTTTTGGGAGTACTCTGTTAGCGGCCATGCATTTAAATATACAGTGACCCAGTGAACTTCTTGCCGGTTTTCCCCGACTTCCATCAGAAACAAACTAACAAGCTTATGTATCCACTGGTTCACCCTTTTCGATAGCTTGTCCTTAGTACTCATTTACATGAATTCATCATCTTTTATCTTTCTTAAATACAAACTCATGCATGAAATATATCATCATAATGCAACAGAATAATTAACCATCAATATAGACAAAGCATTATTTAAACAAATAACAGTAACAGTTCTGAGTAAATACTCAACAAATCCTCAAATAATATTCTATCATTGTAAACGCATGTAGCACCTCAAACAACCATGAAACAGATCCTCCAGTAACATTTTATCACTATAAGCAAAAAATATCTTAAAGCAGCAATAAATAAATCCTCAATACCAATATATACAATAAATGAACATATCATCAATCATCGCATATTACAGAGCACATATCTTTAAGTCACCAGTAATGGAAGAAAAGGTTTCTCGCAACTCATCCTTGTCTTCTGAATACTTTGTCTCCTTACAAGAGTCTCAGATAAGTTTATTTTCACTTCTAGTAATAAAATAGTTTTGGATCTCTCAAAATTCTGTCTTTTATACTCACGGTTAGGGCAAGGACAGACGCCCTCCTATAGATGCATTCCCTACCATAGACACCTACGCCTCCGCAATGTTCACCATTCCTTGTTAATTTTTACCTAAATGATAGTGTTTTCCTTGGTTTCACTACTGCGTTCCTTTCCGCAGTTAGCTACACTTTTGCACCACACATGGTTCTCCGTGGTTCATAACTCAAACAACATCATTTTCTTTGATTTGCAGACGCATTCCATTTTGCAGGCACCTACTCTCCTGCGACATTCCTTTGTATTGTAGATTCCCTTTTTTAAAATGATGACATCTATCACTTGCGTTCTTGCCACAACAGCATTTGCTCCCGCGGACTAGTGCATTCCTTCATATTCTAATTTAAACGACGACGTTCCACGCATCCCACTATTCACCGCTAATGCGTTTCCTCCCATAGAAGTCTCTTTCTTATTGGACATTCCAAGTGAACGAAGACATTTCCTTCAATTTGTGGGCATGTTCCATTCCACAAACACTTACGCTCCCACGACTTCTACTGTTCAATGCACGCGCCTTATCCAAAACAATATTGTTCATTACTTAACGTACCTATTGTTGCTACGTTCCTTTCTATGGCAGCATCTTTCCTCTCTACTCTTTTCCTCCAACGATCAACATTTCATCCATCCCTTTAATTCGACGGTCATTTTTTTTGCTTCTGAAATGGAATCTTTCTTTTCTATAGAAACATTTTACCGCTCCATTATTCTCATCCAGTAGTTGACCTTTCGTTTGCACTTTCCATCCAATGGCCATGGTCTTGTCTATTTCTTTCATTCACTTTGTGGGCCTCCCATGGATACCTCACCCAACGACGTCGTTCCATTCCTCCACTACCTACCGGGAAATCCATTTTCTTTCAGTGCCTAAGCCCTGTTGTACATACTTCCCCTATTTCTAGAACCAATAAAAAGATCAAATCTTATTGTTAATGTATTTTCACCAAACCAATAACTCTAACCATCATCCAATTCTAGCTAGTCTTAAAACTGCACAAATCATGACTTCAATCCAACAACTATAAAATAATATATCTCAAAATCAAAATCTCTATTCCACATGTTGTATAAATCCTAAACTATCATCTTAAAGTAAACATACCACAATATAATAAGCTGATCAACATAATCCATTGCGTTGTATGAACATATTCAACTATTTAGAAATCCTTTCTCAGGGAATTCTGATCACTACACCTATACGACTACAATTTAAGATAAACTATCATTAATTCCAAAGTGGACCTCGCTATGCTTTCCATCTAGTTTTGCCTTCATTTTAGTGTGTTCTTAGTTCAAATGATGCTTAAGTCCATCGAGTATTGCATCACAATCATGTAACAAGGAATCTACGGAGGATAGAGGTGTCGAGCCAGCCCGCCCACTCGGCTCGTTACTGTAGCAGTCCGAGCTCGGCTCGGATCGCTACAGTACCGAGCGGGCTCAGCTCGGGCCTGGTAGACGGGCCGAGCCGAGCCCGAGCACCCGGGCTCCCGAGCTCGGCGAGCCTGCCTGGCGGGCTGGCTCGCGAGCCTGGCGGGCTGGCTCGCGAGCCTGGCGAGCTGGCCCGGCTAGCCAGCACGTGAGCCACCCAGCCAGACCTTTACCCGAGCCCGAGCTCGCGACGACGGGGAGTCGGGGACAGCCTGAGCCGGACAGGGGACTGAGTCCCGCTCGCGACGACGAGGACAGAGCTCGCGTGAAGGCAAAGCTCTCTGAGCAGGACCGGGCTCGCGACGACGAGGACTGAGTCCGATTCCCAGCCCGGGCTTGCGACAACGGCGAGTGGCGACTGAGGCTACAGGCCGCGATCTCCCGACTCGGCACCCGCTCACGTCAATGGCGATCGCCGGCAAGACAGAGCTCGCCGACTCGTGTGGAGGCGAACTCCCGAAGTCCACCAACGTTCGTCCGCGCCTCTGTCCCGACGTCGCGAGCTCTATCAATGGCGAACGCTTCTCTGTGAGAAGTTCTCACAAAGAATCAAAGAAGCGTTCGCCGCTTCTCTGTGAGATTTCTCACAGAGAAGCAACGTTGCTTCTCTGTGAGAACTTCTCACAGAGAAGCAATGGTCTTCAGACCATTTCTTGCAATGGTCTGAAGACAGTTGGCGAGTGGCGATGGCAACGGTCTCTAGACCGTTGCCTGTTGCTCGTCTGAGGGGCGAGAGCTTGACTGAAGTTGGCTGCCAATGGTGGGCAACGGTCTGAAGACCGTTGCCCAACGATCCCAACACAGCAACGGTCTGAAGACCGTTGCTGTGTATTCAGTTCAGCTTCAAGCTGAACTGCTGAAGCTTGGAAAATTTTCCAACGGTTGGAAAATTTTTCTCTATATATACTCCACATTATCTCTCAAATTTTTCATCCCAACTTTCTCACATTCTCTCAATCTTTTCACAAATTTTTCTCTTTTTCTCTCAATATCTCCTTCTCAATTGCTTAATCTCTCCATCATTCTCCCAATTTCAAAGGTATATTTTATTTTTTTAATTTTAATTTTTTTAATTTAATGTGTATTACAAAACAACTAATTTTTTTTTTGCAATTTTTGTAGGACTCGTATTCGGGGAGGAGGTGATCACAATTCACAACAATTGCATACTATTGTTGTGTAATTGGTGTGCGGTATCATTTTATTTATTAATTGTTTCGTAGTAGTCAATTTTTTTAATTATGGATCCTCGTGATTTTTTGATTGACACTTTTAATGACACTAACGATGATATTGAAGAAATTAGGGAAGATAATCTCACAATTGCAATTGATCAATCATCGGCACATGCATCCACATCGTCACCTAGAAAAAAAAGAAGTAAAACATCGGAGGTATGGAATAATTTTGAAATAAAAGATATTAAAATTGGTGGAAAAATAGAAAGTAGAGCACAATGTAAATATTGTATTAAACATTATGCATACGTATCCGGTAGTTCTAGTAGCACACTTGGTAGGCATTATGAAAAATGTCACGCTAACAAGTAAGTGAAAGACCCTACACAAACACTCATAAATGCTAGTGGCAGTGGCAATTTTATGTATTCACATAATAAAATGAGAGAAGGAGTAGCAAAATATATATCACAATCTGAAGCACCTTTATCTATGTTTGATAGCGAGTTATTTGAAAATTTTATGAAAGAGTATATTAATCCTACTTTTAGACGAGTCCCTAGAAGTACGACGCGAAGTGATATTATTAAAATGTATAATCATATGAAAAATGAATTAATTGAGTTTTTTTCAAATGCTCCATCTATGTCTATTTATATTACTTCTGATTTATGGAGTGCACCTAATGCTTTAGGATATATTGTCGTTACTTCTCATTTTATTGATGACTCTTGGCAATTAAATAAAAGAATATTAGAATTTCGTAGTTGTGAATATCCACATAGTGGCGTTACCATTTATAGATATATTGTTGGAATTTTGCAAGAATATGCTATTAGAGATAGAATTTTTAGTATTACGCTAGATAATGCTGCTGCTAACGATGTTGTAATTTTTGAATTTAAAAGGTTATTTCAATTAGATACGGCTCATAATACTCTTTTTCATATGAGATGTGTTTGTCATATTTTAAATTTAGTTGTTCGAGATGGCATGTCACATATTTCGCTACATATTGAATCTATTCGATCTGCAATTTCTTTTATTACTTCATCTAATACGCGACAACAAGAATATAAAGAATATTGTAAAATTGCTCAACTTAAACCAAGAAAATTAAAAACCGATGTAGATACAAGGTGGAATTCGACTTATTTAATGTTAGAAAATTCTAAGCCATATTGGTTAGTTATTTGTGCTTATATTAGTGAAAAAACAAAATCTATTACTCTTGATCATAATAGTTGCGATATTGCTAATTTATTTCTTGATTTTTTAAAACCATTTTATGAAGCTACAAATAAATGTTCGGGAATTTATTATCCCACTACTCATCTTGTTCTCCCAATTTTTATAAAATTAACGGGTACTATTCAAATATTTAAACAAAGAAACGAATTTTGTGCATTAATTGAAAAAATGGAAAAAAAATTTAAAAAATATTGGCTTAACATACCTCATATTTTTTGTTTTGCATGCATAATGCATCCTAGATTTAAATTAGATGGAGTGCGTATAATGATTGATAGAATTTCTTCTAATTTAGGTATTTCTTCTTCAATTAATGGTGCTCAATTAAGAAATGAAATTGATAATTTATTTTTTTCTTATGAAATTAAATATTCTAATAATCGTTCAATTCCTTCATATGATATGCATGCTAGTTCTAGTAGTGGTGCTTGTGGTGGAGATCCACAAGATTTTATGTATGATATATTTAAGCAAATAGATAAGCAATGTTCATTCTTATAATTCACAAAGAAATGAACTTGATATTTATCTTAACACCTACCATAACATTTCTTGCCCCGAGGATTTTGATATTTTGGCTTGGTGGAAAGTCAACTCTATTTCATTTCCTATTCTTTCTAGAATGGCACGTGATCTACTAAGACCTCCGGTCTCTACAGTAGCATCGGAGTCTACTTTTAGTGCAAGTGGACGTGTGTACGATGATAAACGAGGAAGACTTGCACCAGAAATCGTTGAGGCACTCATTTGCATGAAGGATTGGAACGACGCTGTGACGAGAGATCAACAACGAGAAGATGACATAGTTGAAGAATTCAAAAATTTGGATGTCGAAGACTAAATTTTTATTTAAATTTGAAATTGTAATTTTCATTTTCATATATTTTCTTTATCTTGTAAGTTGTGCTTTGAAATTGTAATTTATATTTGAAATTGTAATTTTCATTTTCATTTTCAAATTGTAATAAAAATATTTATTCAATTCAATAAAAATATTTATTCAATTAAATTATTAATTATAGTATTTTTACATTATAATAATAAATGTTTATTATAATTTTAAATTGTATAATATTGAAAATAATTTATAATATATTTATATAAGATATTATTATTTATGTATATTTGGCTCGTTAGGCTCGGCTCGTTAAGGCTCGTTAGGCTCGCTCGGCTCGTTAAGGCTCGGCTCGTTACGCTCGGCAGGCTCGTTAGGCTCGGATCGTTAGGCTCAGCTCGTTAAGCTCGGCAGGCTGACGAGCCAGACTTTTTCAGGCTCGGCCGGCTCGGCTCGGCTCGTTAGCCACCTCTAACGGAGGACACCACCGTCTTACTGACGCCATGCCACACAATCAGAGGTGGATCCCTACCATAAACCACCTAGAAGGGAGTGGTTTTTGTTGAGGTGTGGAATGAAGTATTATCAAGAATTTTGCCCAGGTTAACCATCAAACTCATTGGTGAGGCTTGGTTCCAACAAAGTATCTCAAATATGTCTCTAAAGACTAGTTGACTACTTTAGTTTGGCCGTTAGTCTAGTTTTAGGCTGGTAAATTGTATTGTGCTTAAGGTGAATCTCTTTCGCTTTGAACAAATCTTTACAAAATATACTGAGGAACACCTTATCTCTTTTCAGAGACAATTGAACATCTCTTTTAAGAGAATTGAACAAGAAAAACCATTTAATTTAATAATTTCCTTAATGAATATGGTCGAGACCAACTGAGTTATAAATAGGTGTTTGAGCACTATGAAGTGAGCATATTTGTTAAGTTGATCCACTACCACCAGAATTGATTTCATTCCCTCCGAATGTTTTAATCCCTTACTCAAATCAATTGAAATGTCTTCCCAAATTCTATTTGGAATTGATAGTGGTTATAACAACCCAATGGAAGACATGGCCTGATATTTACTGCACTGACACACTTCGCAATTTGCAACAAAAGTTTTGACATCTCACTTTAGACCCTTCCAAAAGAACTTCAACCGAGATGTATTGGAATGTTTTAAAGCCCTCTAAATGGCCCCTAATGGCATTACCATGAAACTCTTTCAACAAAAGTGGAATCAAAGTTGTTCTTGGTGCAAGCATAACCTTACCACGATAAAAGAATTGACCACTATACAAAGAAAATCTCGCAGGTGCCTCTAGCCCTCACAAATTGACTTGTATATGACACTAAGTGTGGTATCCTTTTGAACTTTGGAGTCCAAATATCCCCAAGGGATTGTAGGAGTAAGTACTATGGTTGATAGGGTAGTGTAACAACACGCAAATTCAGTTTTTTTCCCAAAATTTCAAACTCTCAAATTTTCCCAAATTGATTAAAAAGTTAGGTTTGATTAGGTTGTTATAAACCCAAACCCTGATTTAAAATACATGAAATCTTGAAAACATCAAAATCATTTATTAAGTAGAAAAAATAATCTAATAATTATTAGGAAATGTCTATGTCATTTTGATTCACCATAGATAGGGGAATGGATGAAAACCCCTTAATGCAAGTGACTAATAGAGGTAGAAACGGACCCGAATTGGTAAGTATCTTAACTCTCCAAATGATGTGAAATTTGAACCATGTTTTTCTCTATAAGTCAACAGGTAGCCCTACAAAAATCAGAGGGAGATAGTTAGAAAATGGAAGTTATGCATAAAAGGGAACAAGCTGGTCCGAATAGGCACCTAAACCATGCCTATTAACTTCAATGCCCTTCAATGGTGGAAGAACTCAATCTTGGTTAAATGACCGAGAATCCATCAAAGTGACTAAACAAGCTTGTATAAATTTTTCTATTGGAGAATATGTGGATGAAATGTTGTTTAATGTGGTTCCCATGAGTGCTAGTCACTTGTTGTTAGGGAGGCTGTGACAATATGATAGAAAGGTATCCCATGATGGCCATTCTAACTATTATACTTTCAAGATGGGTGGAAGAATTACAAGTTTAGCTCATCTTCAACTGGAACAAGTTGCCTAAGATTATGAAGACATGAAGAAGGGTAGGGCCAATTCATCTTTGTTTATGTCCAAGAAAGAGTTGAAGAAGTCTTTGATAAAGGGTGGTCTTATGGTGATGGTTATGTTTTGGTAGAGATTGGAGGAGTTGGGGGACATACTCGATTCCATTCAACATATTTTAAAGGAGTTTCAAGATGTATTTCCTGAAGAACTTCCTCATGGACTTCCACCATTTAGAGGAATTGAGCACCAAATCGATCTAATGTTGGGAGTAACTCTTCCACACAGGCCTTCTTATACATTGAACCCAGAAGAAGCTAAGGAGTTACACAAGCAAGTAACTAAACTCCTTGATAAAGAGTACATCCGAGAGTCCCTTAGCCCTTGTGTTGTGCCTTCCTTGTTAGTTCCAAAAAAGGATGGTAAAATGTGAATGTGTGTGGTAGTCATGCAATCAACCAAATTACCATCAAGTATAGGTTTCTAATTCTTAGACATGAAGACATGCTAGATGAGCTAAGTGGTGCTTCAATGTTCTCCAAAGTAGATCTAAAGAGCAGTTATCATAAAATCCGAAGAGGGTAATGAATGGAAGATGACCTTCAAAACCAAATATGGACTTTATGAATGAATGGTGATGCCCTATGGGTTGTCCAATGCTCCTAGCACCTTCATGAGGGTCATATATCATGTTCTTAAGGAATTCATGGGACAGTTTGTTGTGGTATATTTTGACGACATATTGATTTATAGTGTGGATTTGCCTACACATGTGGAGCACCTTAGCTAACTCTTTGCCACTCTAAGATCGGCCAAGTTCCTTGATAATCTTAAGAAGTGTTCATTTTCCCAAAAAAGAGTATAGTTCCTTGGTTTTATCATAACAAAACATTGCATGGAAGTGTATGAATCAAAGATTGAAGCAATTAATGAGTGGTTGATTCCTAAGAGCATCTCCAAGGTTAGAAGTTTCCATGGCTTGACTTCCTTTTATAAGAGCTTTATTCAAAATTTCAGCACCATTATGGCTACCATTATTGATTGTACAAAATATGGGAAGCAGTTTCAATGGTTTAAGGCATGCCAAGCTAGCTTTAAAACCGTCAAAGAAAAGTTGTGTCATGCACCTTTGCTTGCACTACCTGGTTTTACCAAATTGTTCAAGGTGGACTGTGATGCCTCCGGCCTTAGCATTGGAGCTCTCCTTATGCAAGATGGTAGACTTATTGCTTATTTTAGTGAAAAGCTAAAGGGTTCAACTTTGAACTATTCAACGTACGACGAGGAATTCTATGCAGATATCTGATCCCTTGAAGTTTGGCAACATTATCTAGTTTCCAAGGAGTTTATTATTCATATCAGCCACCAAGGCATGATAAATGGGTGGAATTTCTGGAATGCTACCCTTATATGATAAAATACGAGAAAAGAGAAAGCAACATGGTGGTCGATGCACTATTGGATTAAGGGTATGTATGGTGAAGACAAAGATTTTGGCTATTATTACAATGCATGCCTAAAGAAGGCTGAGGGGGGTTATTATACTATAGATGGATATTTTTAAAAGGTGGCAAGTTATGCATTCCCTATTACAGTCTTCAAGAATCGTTGGTGAAGGAGGCTCATGGTGGAGGTTTAGCAAGTCATTTTGGGGAAAAGAAGACATATGAAGCGGTAAAAGAAATTTTTGTTTTGGCCACATTTACTTAAAGATGTACAAAGAGTGATCGAGAGGTGTTTCATTTGCAAAAAGGCCAAAAGCTGAGTATTTCCTCAAGGTCTATACCTACCCTTGCCCGTTCCCACTCATCCTTGGGTTGAGGTTAGTATGGATTTCTTTTTGGGTTTTCCCCACACCTCCACATGAAAGACTCTATCATGGTGGTCATTGATAGATTTTCTAAAATGGCTAATTTATTGCTTGTATAAAGTCTAATGATGCTAGCCATGTAGTGGATTGATTTTTCAAAAAAATAGTACAATTGCATGTATTCCTCGATGTATTATTTCAGGTCGGGACACTAAATTCTTAATATCTATTTGGAAAACCCTTTGGAGGAAATTGGGTACCAAGCTGCTATTTAGTACTTCCTTCCATCCTTAAACCAATGGACAAATTGAAGTGGTCAATCGGACGATCGGAGCTCTTCTGAGAACTAAAAGACTATAGGATTGGGATCTACAATTATTGTATATTGAGTTTGCTTACAACCATAGCATGCATAAAACCACTCAAAAGATCCCTTTTGAGGTGGTTTACAGTTTCAACCCTCTTACTCCCTTGGATTTAATCCTATACCACAAGAAGAATTTGTGAATGCCAACAAGGCTAACAAGGACTAGAAAGTTAAGTTACTCCATGAAAAAGGGACCAAGACAATTGCCAAGAAAATTGAATCTTATGCAAGAGTTTCTACTTAGGCGTGCAACGAAGTTATTTTCAAAGAGGGGGATCTAGTTTGGTTACATTTGAGGAAAGAGATGTTCCCTAGGCAAAGAAAATGCAAATCGTTACTTGAGTCGATGGTCCTATCAAGGTAATAGAAAAGATAAACAATAATACTTACAAGCTAGAACTCTCAGATCATTATGGAGTTTCTCTCACTTTCAATGTACAAGATTTGTCACCTTACCTTAGAGAAGAGGTAGAAGAAAAAGAACAGAAAGAATGGATAGAGCAATCTGAAGTGTTTGCAATGTTCTTCCTCTGTTTGGGAATAAACCAAAATATCATTAATGAAGACAATAATAAATTTGTCCAAATAATCCCTAAAAACCCGGTTCATCAGATCCATGAAAGCTGCAGGGGTGTTAGTCAGTCTAAACGGCATTACCAGGAATTCATAATGCCCATACCTAGTGTGGAAACCAGTTTTAGGTACATCATCCAGTTTAACTTTGTAACACCCCGACTTTTTATATATCGGGTATTATAGAGGGCATATTAGGAGTGTTAAGTCTAAGGATATTTTCGGTAATGTTTCTCCCGTACATGCGATGTTATTAAAGGATAGGGTAGCTAGGATATTACATTCTGCATGGTTACATGTTACTTTATGACATGTAATTAAGGGAAGTGTTACGGGATTAGAAGTTAAGTAGAAAATATGAGGCAAGTGTTGGCTGTGAACTTGCAAACGACTGTGGACTACTCTGCGGATGTTGTTCCTCATTTGCAAGTGTATAGAGTGCTGCCCCAGCACTTTGGGATGACTCCCACGGACGCTGTTTCACGTCCCAAAGTCGTCCCTGCCTCTGTCATCGTTTCGGACGAGGCTGCGAACGTAGCCAAGTGCATGCAAACACCAATGGTCGCATCTGAATTGAATCTGTCCAGACTTGGACAGATTCGGATGTTTGCGGACGAGTGCGAATGAGTGCGGACAAGGACTAGCCTTATCTGATTTGACTTTGTCCGATTTTGGGAAACCTTTGAACTCCAACGGACGCCAAATGGCATCTGAACCTTGCTTGTGGATGGTACGAATAGGACGGGGACGCCGTTCCTCATCCAAAGCCATGATTTAGCCTTAGGATTTTTAGCCTTGCGAACGAAAGCGAATGAGACCTATGCGTCCGTACTCTTTCGAAAGTACCCAGTTCTGTGTAAATTTAGAGATTTAAAATCCATCCTCTTGTTGTCTAGTCATTTACTACACGGGATTCTCGACAAGAAACCCCTCCCTAGCCTAGCGTTGCCATCCCCATGCCATAGCCACCTCCCTCTCTACCCCTTAGGTGATCATTGTGTCTTCCCTCCAGGTATTAGCCATCCTTCTCTCCATTTCGTTCAACCATTCTCGCCATCTTCTCCTCTTCCTGCATGAGCTTTCTCCCCTGCAGCGTGTGAAGTCCAAAGAGTGAATGAGACCATGAGAGTGAGAAGAGTGTGTGTTGTGTGGTGAGCTAGTGAATGAGTGAGTTGCTGAAGGAGTTGAACGTGATGTGAGCTGGAGGCTGAGTTGGAGCTGCTGTCCAGAAGCTGGAGCTGGAGCTGTCCATGCTGGAGCTGGAGCTACTGTCGTGTGAGCTGGGAACCATGGAGTTGCTGTCTCTACTTTGTGTCTTCAGTAATGGTAAGACTTGGGTGTGTCTTGGCAAGGTGGAGGCCCTTCACCGCAAGTGTGTGCGTGAGTTGAGTTATGGTTTGATTAAATATGTTGTTAGTTTCCCTATATTGGTTGGAGATTTCTCTGCTGGATGAATTGTGTGTTAGTTCTCTGGATTGTTATTGATAGTTGCTCAGTATGTTTTCTATGCTTGAATGCTATGTGTTTAAGTTCTATGTAATATTCTTATGTCTATGTTCATCTTCCTATGCTTGTGTTCTCTTTTGATATGGTTGCCTTGTTCCTTGGATTTTGTTAGGTCTGCTGTGAATCAATCCATTGAGCATGATAATTAATCAATATAAATATAACTAGTGTAAATGATTAGCCTTTCGAGCATGATTATCAAACTGTTAATCTGATTAGTATATCGTTCTTTAAATTAAACCTCTTAAGCATGCTATCGGTTCCTAACATATTGTTTTGCTTAATCTATTGTATGGTTTTGATTAGTTTCTTGTATGTACATTTAGGGTAGTCTCATGATGATATAAATAATTAGGAACACCACCATGGGGTGGCCACTTGCCTTGAATGAGGAAAAAATGAATCCTTCCCATATCGGGATCACAAGACCAACTAACATAACTAATTAGAAACCACAGGATTTCCCCAAACTCAACGCTCCATGTACAAGCTATGCCTAAAATACGTAACTAAAAGATTGGCTTGGGGCAGACCCATTCCGAATAATTAAAGAGAGGCATATCATTCTGCATAAACTCATTTTCTTATTGGGCCTTTAGGCTCACGTCTTACTTGTGGTGTAGGTACATGACGCACGGAGTCCTTGAGCAACTGAAGAACCAGTTGATGAGGGATTTTCACAAGCAAGCTTGTGGTTGGCCAGGCTATGAGAAGTGAGAAATAATTGAGTTGTAATTAAATTAAGTTTTCTTTTCTTAAATTGTAATTAAATATTTAGTTTATTTCGTTACAATATTTACGTTTCCGCAATTGTTTTACTTCCGAAATGTTTTAAGTATTCCTAACGGCCCGACTTGCATTCTGATATTCTTTAAAAAGGGTTTCTAAACAAAGCTTTAAATTTCTCGCATTTCAAAGGATTTTACGAAAATCCGGGTCGTTACAGCAAGTCACGAACTTAAATCGTCTCTGTCCAATTTTTGGTTAACCGTCCTTCATCCCTTTCAACCACTCTTGACTATTTCAAATTTCGGAGCAATCTGTCATATTTTTGGTTGACTGCTTTTCATCAAATTTAGAAATTCGTCGCTCTCTATAAGATTTCTGGTTGACCGCCAGGTCGACCGCTACTACATGTTTTGCACTCTTTGAAGCTTCTAAATCCCAATAATCAACCTATAAGTTACATGGACTTAGACAAACATATTAGTAAACATTAATACTCATATTAAGGGTATTTCCAATGAAGATCAAAGATATAATAAACAATAAACAATTTATCCAATTTATAAATAATTTATAATCAAATTAATCATTCATCATCAAAACAATTAAGCCTAATGTCTATTAGGCTAACATCATGTTGATTAAGGAGGAAATGGAAATGTAGTTTTACAAGATACAAGTCGGTCTGAAAGGTGCCTTGTTACACCTTCCTACTCCAAAACTACCTTGATAGATCATGAGTTTTTGTAGCCTTGTAGAAGAGTTCACTCCAAAGAATCGAAGTCAGAAGACCACAATCAAAGAAGATTTTATCAACTCTCACAAAGATATTAGTAAACATTAATACCAATACTAAGAGTATTTCCAATGAAGATCAATGATATAATAAATGATAAATAATTTATCTAATTTATAAACTACTAATAATTAAATAAATCATTCATCATCAAAACAATTAAGTCTAATATCTATTAGGCTAACAACATGTTGATTAAGGAGGAAATGGAAATGCAGTTTTACAAGATGCAAGTTAGTGCGAAAGGTGCCTAGTTACACCTTCCAACTCCAAGACTACCTTCTACAAAGTATCACTCTAACTTGATAGATCATGAGTTTTTGTAGCCTTGCAGAAGAGTACACTCCAAAGAATTGAAGTCAGAAGACCACAGCAAAAGAAGATTTTCTCAACTCTCACAAAGAGCAAGAAACCTAAGATACTCGCGATCGAAATGGAAAAAATCTGATTAATAATGGATTATGCACAAGTTAAGACAACTATCTCTTAATCAATTTTCTCTAATATTCAAAAGTTTTCTTACAAAGACCATGAAAGAGGGTTTAAATACCCTACATAACAAGGTACCATCCAAAAGGACCGAATACCAAAAAAGACTCTTATTAATAATAATCATGCGACTAGAACATATACTAGCTGAATGAATACCAAATATGTTCCCTAGAACAGATCATTATTTATGACCTAATTCTTAATACGACAAATACAAAAAGGTAAAAGGTTTAGAGCTGATTAAGTGACTATACATCCTCCTTCAAAGAGTATAATTTTCATCTATCGTATGAGATAGATTTGGCTCCCACAAGAGAACTTGTTTTTGCATGACCTCATCCTTGATGCTAGATACCTCCTCAAAGCTATCTTGCAACTTATTTCCTTCAAAGCAAAGTGTGACATAGAGATAAGTGAGCCTTCTTACTTGTGATCTTATGATTGGACTATGTGGTACATTATCCTCCTATGGTAGAAAAGGATTTGACCTCAAATCCAAAGAATTTTCTACGTCTTCTTTCTGTCCATGATAAGGGAAGAGATCTTGGATATTAAACGTAGCTGAGACTCCATACTCACCAAGTAACTCATGTTGGACCGATGTCAGCCTAATGAATGAGGGAGGGGTGGTGGTGGTGGGTGAAATAAGCTTGCTAAACTTTTTTTTTTGTGCAATTATATTAATTCAATTACGACGTGTGCTACCAACAATATGCAATTAGAAAAAGCATAAATATAAGGAGTTAAGGGAAGAGAACTGACACCAAGTTTATTATTGCGGTTTGGCAAACCCACCTATATCTGCGCTTCAAGATCCGCCCTTGAAGATCCCTTATCTCAATAACCTCATTGGTTATTGTTGATTGAACTTCATAGAAGTTAATCAAGAATTTACATGACTATTACAGGGTATCACCCTTTTCCTTTGATTATTCATGGTGCGTCACCCTTTTCTCTTGACTGTTATGGAGCGTCACCCTTTTATCTCACTCAAGTACAAGAATTGGAAATATTACACTAAAAGACCTAAAGCCTAAGCTCTCCAAATGTAACTCTCAAGTTTGGGAATCATATATGTAATACTCGAGAAATTTAGCTATGTGTAAAACCTGGATTAAGTAAAATGTAATGTTTGGTCATAGTGAAATTTTTGCTCCCCGTAGTTGATATCATTGTGAATGATAATGTTTTTAATACTTAGAAGTGTATTGGATTTATGGAGTTGTGATTATTTATAATTATATTAGAAAATAAAGGATTATTATGGGATACGGTTGAGTGTCCATTTAATTGATGATCGACCGATTCCAATGAATAAATAATAAATTGAATTTGGTGATTTCGCAATTGATCTTGGCCATGAGAAATGGTAATCCGTAGGTGTGGTGGTCAATCGTGAACAAGACATTGATCGATTGGAAAATTGGAAAACTGAACTAGCGATTGATCAATAGGAGACAGCGGTCAATCATGAACATGGAATCGATTGTCCAGAACGCTGACCATTAGTCAAGAAGCATGTAATCAATGCTTGAAAGCTTGAGGAGTCTATGGAAATCAAAGGGTCATGCCTCCTCGATGTCTTCTGTGAGATTCAAAGTGTATTTAGAGGGTATTAAGTAGAAAATCAGGAGGGAACGATTTGCTGAGTCTTCTGAATTCTCTCTATATTCTTCTGGTTTTTCTAGGTTCTGTGTTTCTAAGAGAAACAAATCGATAGAGAGGAGAATTGCTGCTAAGTGGAAAAGAAGGTTAAACAAGAAAGAAGGTAAGGGATTTATGTGTTCTTTGTCTGAAAGGACCTACATCACGCGATTAGGCTTGCGTGTTTTGTGTGATTTCTTGATTTTTTTTCTCTTCATCTATGAATTGTATATATGCCTCTGTTACTTTCCATCTATATGCCTCTGTTACTTTCCTTACTAATGAATCAGTTACTTGAGAATGAACTCCTTAAATCAATCTTCTTCCTAATAAACCAACTTGTTAGTAGTACAATCCTAAAGAAATAAATTTGTATTATCCCCTTAGAAATATATGTTGCTTTTGTGTTGATAAAACTTATGGGGGAAGGTGTTCTCTATCGGTGAATTGCTCCCTGTAATGCTCTCTGTATGTTTTAACGTAATAAGAATATGTTATGTTGGTTAATAATTGTTGATTCTCTGATAAGAGGTATGTGACCGTATAGGAATTTTTTTCTATGAACACTAATCTATAATTGTAAGGAATATAATAGGTGTTGTAGTTCCATTATTAGATTGTTAATAATTGCACTGCTCTTATTGCATAGTAGTTTAATACATTGAATCCCTGTTAATGAGCATCGATAGAACAGTTGAAGATAGAAAGTGACATGATGGTTTCGACCTTACTGACATTTTATTATAACATATATAGAATTTATTCACAGATATATTATAATTCATGCTGCATTGGTTGTTTGTAAAATATGTTAATTTTCTACTTGATAATATATTACTAACAACATGCATAGTATTAAATCATAGTTTATTCATGATTCATGCCTCATTGTTTGATTGTATTGTCTTTCTTGCGATATATGAACTGCCTTGTGACATTCATTCATATCATACATCATATAGGCATGTTAGTTAGGGTTGCATATCATGCATTGCACGGATAATAATGAATCTAATATATGTAAATAGACATTTGGGGATTGGGGAGTATAGTGACAGATCTGCTTGAGAGAACTTGCCTCCTCCCACATACGAATGGCTCGGGAGTTGTTGCTCAAGTTGTATCCCGAGGATGTATCTATCTTCTTGTGGGAAATATCTCCAATGTTTTGGTTGAAAGTGAAACTTTAATTAAAAAGAATGCATAGGTTCTCGTCTATCAGACATGTGCATATAGATTTGTCATAGGCATTTAAATTTTTATTTCAATTATATCTCTTACTGGGCAATAAGCACATTATCCCTCCTGTGATATGTAGGTATTGAATGCGATCCTTGTGAAGTGAAGTGGAAGAAGTATGATGCGATGTAGACTTGTGTTACCAAGTGTGGAACGACCTTAGGGGTTATGGCTCATGAAAGAATAAAAGTGTTTAAATATGTTCAAGGACTTTATATTATGGTTTTTAAATGTTTTAACCTAGTTGGTGGACAATGTTGTTTGTAAGAACAGTTTAATGTTTTAATTATTCCGCATATATTTACTCTGATAATTTCCTTCAAATTTTTTTGAATGAATTTTTATTGAGAAAAATTTTATTGGAATGTGAAACGAAATTGGGATGTTACAGGATAGCTAGGCTAAGCACTTAACTTGCTGAGAGAAATAGAGTAATAAAATTGGCAGCAGTTCGGTATGGTTTCTATCCAAATGCACCAACGGAAGAGGTGAAGGAATAACCTGTGAAATATGTTGAGAAATATGGAGAACAATCGGTTGAATATGAGTTGAAGAAGTATGAAGTATGTTGATCAACTGAATATGTTGAAGAACAGGCGTGGCAGTCGACCTTTGGAAAATAACAAGTTGGAGATTGATCGATTATGAAGGAATTAGATCAACCTGGACTTTGCGATCAAGCAGAAGGTTGACCTTAAAAAAGGAAGTGGCGAACAGATGACTGGTCCGGTGGAGCTGGTAATCAAGCTGATCAACCGGTTCCTCTATTTCCTTATTTGGCTGCAAAACTCACTTTTGGAAACTCTGACTTTGAGATTCAATAATTCCCTCGTTTTAGAAGATTTTGAGCTAAACTTTGGGATATAACATACACAAGAAAACCTTCAGTTGTGACACTCCAAATGAGTGAAAGAGGAATCACTCCAATTTAGAAAATATGCCAAAGCTTTTGTATTATCAAATTCTCCTAAACATGTACATAAGGTGGCTTTAAATAGCCAATTACAAACTATAAATTAATAGTAAACTAATTAAGCAACAATAACCCTAAATCGGCTCATAGTATAAGTTGTCTAATTCTTTACTTAGTAATAATAATTGAGAAATTAATTGGATGTAATCTAATTATTTGGATAATTATTGAAGATTTAATTTATGGAAATTAATTTAGGAAATGGAATTAGGAAATTTAAGTTCGACCTGTGATTATGGTCAAGCGATGTTCGAAGTAAGTCAGGAATTGAAATTGGGTCGATTAATGTACGAAACATATATTTGACACATAAATATATATTTAATATTAATTAAAGGGAAGTGAGGATTTATAAATTAAAGGAAGGAATTAATTGAAGGAAAGAATTTATACAATAAAAAGAATAAAAGAGAATAAGGAGAAGTCGACGTTTGGGCGAAGGAAGTGGGGTGCTGAAGTGCGTTACTCCGATCGATAACCTTGCGACCGGGGTGTCGCCCAGTCTATCGATCAGTGCAACGTGTTTTGTAAAAAACTGTTTTCCTTCACAGTGATTCTCCCACGTGTTTCCCCTTTTACATATAGCATTTTGTGAAGGGTGGTAGGTGAGGCATGGGTATTGTGTAATGTGTATAAGGGAAGCTTCATTCTCTAGAAAATAGAAGCACAGAATGGAGAGAAGACAGAGAGATGGAGAATGAAGCAAAGAGAAAATTAGGGGGGATGCTTCTAGAGAAAGAATGAGAGCTTGCTAGAGTGAGGCGGTTCTGAGAAAGTGAAAAGAGGAAACATGAGGGTGAGTGATTCTGGGAAATAAAAAAAGAAGGAAAGAATAAGCCAATGAAGAAATGAAGGATAACTTCTTCGTTGGGTGATCTGGTAAGTGAACCCTCTTCACTTCTTTTATTGGTTTTATTGGAATAATGGTGGAAGATATATGCTCCCTGCTTTATAGATTTGATAAACATGCTTGGTTGGAGTTGTTTGGTTATTGGTCATGAGTGATGGCAGTGAGGGATAGAGTGAAGTGGAAGATATAAGAAGATGGTGGATGGGGGTTATGAGCTGCTTCCTGCTCTCGGGTGTTCTCAGGTGTGTGTAGATTCCCTTCCTGGTTTGTAAAATCTCTAGGGATAATAAGTAGAAGATTAATAAATGAAAGATATGAATCAATTATGTTGATTGTGATGTGTGGATATTGAACTCTCTATAGCTTGTTGCTTCACAAAATGTATTAAGATTTATGTTCTAAAAGGATTTTATTGGAGATTATTCTCTATTGATGGATTTGGTTGGAGAATACTTAGGGATATATGCTCTCTATGAATTATTGTGAATGGTATAGCTGTGATCTTTGTTAAATTATGTACTCTATTGTTGTTTGGAATAATGTTCTGGTAATGGATAATGCTTCTGTGATTTACTCTTTGTTGGATGGTTGGATATATTCTCTGTAAGTTACAGTGATATGAAACACAGTTCGAGTGAAGAATGTTGTGCCTTATTGTTTAGATAATGTCCCTATTGTTTCAATATAATGAATATTAATAGATTTAGAATGTGGAATGCTATGAATGGAAGGATATTATCATGGGGAGTTCACTGTTACAGATAGTTATCTGTTGATTGAAGTTTTGTTATTTGTATCGTCTAAGGCTACGCTTAATTGTGTTAAGAAATACTGTTGTGGTTTGTGGAACCTTGTAAATGGCTATTGGAGGGATTGTTAATAAGAATTTAATGTTATTAATTCTGAAGGTGTTGAGAAGGAAGAAGGACAGCGTTAAGTGCTAAACCCGCTACGAAAACCAGATAAGTGATACGCATATGTTTTGGTCTTTGGGGCCCTATATCGCAAGAGTTAGGAATTTTATGCTGACTGTTTACTGCTTTTGTAGAATATTAAGGTAGGTAGATATTGAGTATGTTTCGTGAATTGTACTGCTGCTTGTTGGATATGTATTAGAATTAGGTTCTTTTAATGATATGTTTAATAGATGAGCATGCTTAGAGATTATAGTAATGATATGATAGACACTGTATGCATTCACGAGCATGGCACGTATCATGGTTTTCAAAAGATTACGAAAATGGTTTTCATACATGGTTTTGAAAAAGAAATGGATAGTAAAGGGAAATGAATGTAAACAAATACATTACAGGATGAGACAGTGTGTCAAAAGGCTTGGGAACGAATGCATTACAGGATGAGGCTACGTATCAAAAGGCCTGGGAATGTAGGCGTTACAGGATGAAACAGTGTGCCAAAAGGCTTAGAAATGTAGGCATTCCAGGATGAGACGGTGTGTCAAAAGGCCTGGAAACATATGTAAACAAAAAAGAAAATAGAAACAGAAAATGAACACTGAAAAGAGAATAAAACACAAATAAGTGTAAAGTAAATGATCAAGTAAAGTAAAGATGTTGGACCGGTAGGTCAAGCCCGACAACCAAAGCATGTAAAGATAATGGCTTTTATGGACCGGTAAGTAATGTTGGATAATTGTAAGATGTTTTGGATTTGGTTCTGCTTTTGGAAGTAGGGCTTCTTTATGTGATACAAGAATAAATTGGAGATTTAGTAGATGACAGTTAGAGTTAAGAGAAGTAATATTAGAAGTAGTAAGTAATGAGGTTATAGAAATATAAATATATATTGATTAATAAGGATATATATATATATATAATAAATATAGGTTAATGAGGATTTAGAATAAATGGCGGTGGATCGATTTGAAATATGGTAGTCAATCTTCCAATGAAGGAATCGATTGACCGGCGTTGGAACCAGGCAATGTTGATGGATGATTGGCATTCGATCATCCAAAGGAATCGATCGACTGCCATCATCGACCGGTAATCTTGAACAAATGAATTGGTGACTGATCGATTGAATTGGTGGTCAATCGTGGATAAAGAATCGATCGACCGACAATTTGACGAGTCATCAGAAAATGCTAAACGGACACCTGGAAATCGAAAGGAACGACGTTGGATGCATTTGGATGATGAAGCGTCTATCCTTTTGGCATTCCATCTTCACTTGGATGATGAAGAGTCAATGTTGTGGCCTATAAATAGTGAAGGAAGGGAACAAGAATTGACAGTGAAGAAAACCGTGAGAAAGAGCTGTGAGGCTGAGAAGGTTCTGTAATTTTGTGAAAGAAACTGTGAGGGTATTATGGAGTTTTGAGAGAGAAATTTTGATGAGTTTCTATGATAAATTGAGTGAAGGTAAGTGATGGTCTGAAGGAGAAAAACCGTGAGTGAGACTGAGAAAGGGGAAGATCTCGGAGGCAAGTTATTCTCTTTTGTTATTCAAGTAATTCAATATTTGGTTTTTTCAACCATAATCAGCAGTACTAACTGATTATGTGTATTAGTGAAATAAAATATTCATGAAAATATTAGATTAGTTATCGGGTTGAAAAAATGGTTGTTGGAATTGTTATGGCCTCGGTTGCATTAACTGTAATGGGGTTTTCTATTAGGATTAATATTATTGAAGCTTAATACTTGATAGTTGGGTTTTATAGTGCTGAATTGTGGAGGATAATGCTATAAGTAAACGATGCCATGTTAAGTAGTAGTTGAGAGATAATAATAATCCTTGAAGTGTTGGATTTGTAACTTGCGGATAGATGATAGATTTTGGAGAACTGTTACTAATAAAGTGAATATCTATCTAATTGTGAATAGGAATTGAAGAGAAGTAACTTTAAGTGCTAACTCTTTAAAGCTAAGGACTCCAAGTAAGTGGTGTTGCATGTGTTTTGTCTGAAAGAACCTACATCATGGGAATTAGGATTTTGTTTGATGCATGCATGTACTAGAGATATGGGTTATGATAATGTTATTTGGGAGATATATTGCCGATTGATTGCTTAGTGTGACTTGTATGTTTATTAGATTTAATTTCAGTTCCTTAGTTAGGAATCAATCAAGTTTTAAGGATACGGTACATAGACATGTTAGATTTAACTGTGTGTTCGCATCAACATTTTCCTAAAGTATACGAAAATAAATAAACGTAATTGAACCTAAAGTACATGAAAATGAATAAACATAAATAGGTGTTTAGAGATGTGGATTCTTGAGTTGGTTGCTTAGGTTTGTGCCACGAGATGGCCACCTTGTGCATAAACCGCTCTACTTTGTCAAGTTGACATCTCTAACACTTGTATGGGTAACTGGAACTAAATGAAAATGGAACAGTAATAGAATTAAACAAAATAAACGTAAATAGCTATTTTTGTGGTCGGGTTGGTTACACCTGGCACAGTAACCAAAGATAAGTAATTAGTTGTTTGTTTGGTCTAATTGGTTACACCCGGAATAGAAACAAAAGAAATTACAGTAAAAGGCAAAATCAACTAATATGTAAAAGATAAACGAAAACAAAATGGAAACATAAAAACTTCGTACAAACTTTATAAGTTGCATGTGTGTTTCATGTTTTATGTTTATATTACTTACTGAGCTTTCGGCTCATAGTTAGGTCCTGTGATGTAGGTAAAGAGCCAATTATTGGATAAAGCTCATTGAGGACGCAGTGTAACACCCCGACTTTTTAAGTTGGACAATTATCGGGGTATTACCGAAGACGTTTCGGAGCGTTAGGTCTAAAGGGTATTTCTATTACATTTTTCTCGTATACGCGATGTAATTAAAGGATGGGGTAGTTGGGACATTACAATGCGTAATTATACATGTTGTTTATGATGTGTAATTATGGGGAAAATATTATAGGATAGGAGTTAAGTAGGAAAATGTGAGAAAAGTGTTGGATTGTGCACTTGCGAACGACTCTGCGGATGTTGTTCCTCGTCCGCAAATGTATAGAACGCCATCTCAGCACTTGGGACAACTCGTGGATGCTGTCTTTGCGTCCCAAAGGTCACCCCAGCCTCTGTTGTCGTTGCGGACACAGCCAGGTTCATGCGAACGTAGGTGGCCTCATCTGCGTCAAATCTATCCAAATTTGGACACCTTCGGACACTTGCAGACGAGGTGAGGCCTTGTTCGATTTGCCTCTATCCAATTTATGGACATATGTTGACACGTGCGGATGCTTCATGCGGACGCCATAACGCATCCGAACATCGTCTACAAAAGGTACGGCCTGGATGAGGACACCAGTTCTCGTCCGAGACCACAGTTTAGCCTTAGGAGTTTTACTCTTGCAGACGAGACCACCTGCGTCCACACTCGTCCTAAGTAACCCAGATCTGCGACAATAAGGATTTAAAATCAGAAGGAAAACGACAAGTAACAATGGAAAAATGCGACCCCGACACCAAATCTACTCTCAGACCACACGGAGTCGAACACTCCTTGCTAGCTGACCTCTCCCTTCCCCTATGCCTACAATTTGTCCCCCTCCATATATGTAGTCATCGCTCCTCTCTTTTATTTATCCTTCTGCTGGGTTTTCTTCTGGGGGAGGGAGGTCCTTCTACGTGAGAGAGTGAGGGTCCAAGAGAGAGCTTCTGAGGGTGGAAGGTTGTTAGTTAGCCATTTGTGGGTTAGCATTTGGGGTTATGTGTGAGATGTTAGAGAGTGAGTTGCAGTTGTGGAGTGCTGTCCGTGAAGCCTGGAAATGGAACTGCCGTGAAGGCTTGGATTTCCTTGTTGTCCCTATTGTGTTCATCGGTTTAGATAAGGAACTAGGGGTGTCTTGGGCAGTGGAGGCCCTACACCACAAGTGGGTGTGCGTGAGTTTTATGCTAGTTGCTGTTAGTTGGTTTATAGTCCTTGGATGATTTCCTGCTATATTTTCCTTTGATGTCTTTGTTGTAGATATTTTCGTGGCTATGATAGTGGTAGACTTAATGATGTTCTGTAGTTTCCCTAGTTATTAACTCTATTCCCTCATTGTTGCTAGTCTTTGTTAATTGTGAAATGTCCTTCAATGCTAGATAATAATGTTGGTTGATGATGTTGCTGTGAAATGTTGAATGATGGATCGTGAGCCTAAAATTTGTGAGGAATGAGGAATTAAGACTACGACTCTTCTCTGCAAATATATTTATGTGATCGTTTACTTTCACCCTCCCGTCAATCTACTATTTATTTTTCCTCTTAGATCCTCGTTCAGTCTTGTTTCCCTTTCGTATTTGTATCCATTTCTGTTTTTGTTTCTGTATCTGTTTTCGTATCCATATCTATATCTGTTTCTGCCTCCGTATCCATTTCCGTGTCCATTTCTGTGTCCGTATCTATATCTATTTCCGTATCTATTTTCATATCCGTATCTATATCCATTTTTGTGTCTGTTTCTATTTTAGTTTCCATTTCTGTATCTATTCCCATTTCTATATCCGTATCTGTATCCGTTTCTATTTTTGTTTTCATTTCTGTATTTGTGTCCTTTTTCATTTTCGTTTACATTTTTGTTTCAGTTTTTGTATCCGTATCCATTTCTAGAATCCGTTTCTGGAAATTTGTTTCCATTTCTGTTTCTGTTTCCATGTCCGTATCTGTATCCGTTTCCATTTCCATTTCTGTTTCCGTAGCCATATCTATATCCATATCCGTCTCCATTTTTGTTTCCATTTTTGTATCAGTCTCTATATCTGTTTCTGTTTTCGTATCCGTGTCCATGTCCGTATCCGTGTCCGTGTCCGTGTCCGTCTCCATTTCTGTTTCCCTATCCATCTCTGTATCTATTTTCGTATCCGTATCTGTATTAGTTTCCATTTTCATTTCTGTTTCTGTACCCATTTCTGTATCTGTATCTGTATCCATATCCATATCAGTTTCGACTTCGTCCCATGCATGTGGCTGAAACCTTACAACAGAATTACTCCGTTCCAAACTCAAACCCTTTTACTTCTTCAATGTCGAGAGTTATTTATACCACTTCAGAGTAAGCACATCTTGAGTTCCCGATACCACTACTCCTTCGAAAATTTATATCTTAAGTCCTTGCACAAAGTGGTGTACCCCATGCTCATTGTTGTTCACTCGATGCGAGGTGAACCGCGATAACACCTCAAACTTGCTCTCATACTCTGAACTCAACACTTCCTGTCGTCGCTGAGTAAATTCCACCAATTTCCTCATACTCATTGCACGATAGATACATTTGTCAAAGAAAATCTCTTGAATTTTGTCCAAGTCATTACAGCCACATTCTTGGCTATCCTAATGGAATCCTGCCAAGATCTCATGTCCTTAACCAGAATAAACATGGCACATGCTACCCTTCTTTGCTTCTCTTATACTAACACCTCCTGTCTTAGCATGTGTAACCATGTTCTCCACTGTTCTGATATTCTATGGCACCATTTGGATCCACATTAAAATATGTATATAATTTCTCTTTTTGTTTTTCCTTTATCTTTTATCTTCTACATTTTCATTCTTATCTTTCTTTTATGTCTTCGTTCTTATAAACATCTCCAAGTTTCGGGACTGTCGGTCAAATTGTTGAGATTATCATCCTCCTAATTCGGCTTAGTCCTTAATCTTTAATGTTCTTCCTTCTCATAACAATTATATTCTCTATCTAACCTTGGTGACCTCGTTCAACTATCTATTTGGTCTAGTTTACGCAGGATTTTCCTTTCACTTATCTCCTATTTCATATTTATAAAAATTGGGGCAGAGTCTTCCCCTGTTTTTACACTCCCCCAAAGCTATATTTCATACATCCTGCACAAAATCCCAAGCACTTTTAGTATTCTCTATCCTCTATTACATACATCAATACACTATAAAATAAAATCATATCTGTATCTTCAATTAGAACACTATCTACATCCCATCATCTAACCATGATATTCTTTCAATCACAATTAAAGTGCTTAAAATAATTAAATATTTGAAACAATTCTATTAGCATACTTACAGTTGATGGAGTATTTCCAGTCAAATCTTGTGCTAGTAGGCAGTCTACATAACGTTTTTTAAAATACACTCGCTTTGATACCAACTGTAAACGACACGGATTTTTCTTACCTTTCATAAATGTGTTAAATTTAAACTTTTATAAAATAACTGAATCCCTATTGAAATCAAAGTTCTTTTCTAAAAAACTCAATCGTTAAAACATCTTACTTAAAACTCGTTATTTAATCTTTATTAACAAAGAAATACTTTATTTATAAAATCCATTTTTCTCATTTTACAGCGGAAGCATAAATCATTCATTTTAAAAGACAGTAAATAAACTGGTATTTTACCTTTATAAAACCCTTTTCTCTTTTACTCTCCTTAACCTAACCAGACACAAGTCCCGCCTATGCAAATCCTTCATTAACTGCTAATTCATCTGTTCTCTTGCGTGTACCTACACTATTAGCAAACTGTGAGCCCGATGCCTAGTAAGAAATGAGATATGCAATATGATGTATGCCTCTAACTCATTATGTCGGAATGGGTCCACCCCAACCCGTTCTTTTCTTTACATTTCATTCTTTCATTCATTACTCATACGTCGAGCGAGAGATTGGAGGAATCTGTGTCAGAGGGAATAGTCTTGGTCGGCTTCTAACCACCTAAGGTAGCTAGTTTTGTTCCCTATAAGGGAGGAGCATAAGTCTAGACTACCTGATTAGATCTGAACTACTCGTCCATCCCCCAACTCCCCATTTCATTTCCTTTCATTCATTTCATTTATCCGTTTTCCTCACATAATGCATATGGAAAGTCTACTAACATACTATATAGGTATTGTAATACCCCAAAAATATATTTTTCCCCATCTATCGGTGTATTAAAATTTGATAGCTAATATGTATACATCTCATGCCATATTACGTGATGATACACGTTAAATTATGCTTGAAAAATATAGGGTTAATGTTGAAAATTTACCCAAGTGTTAAAAATTAAGGAAAATGTGAGCTGAAGGGTTTTCGGATGAGGTCCGGAAGACGTGGACATTGTTAGTTTGAATCTGTACAATTTCAGACTCGTTTTCGGATGCATCCTTCTCGTCCAAAATCGGGCGCGAACGACGCGAACATTGTTGATTTGAATCTGTACCAAATTTTATGCTTTTTCAGACGTGTTGGTGTCGTCCGAAAATGAATTCGGACTACTTATATCTTCCGAAAAGTCAGAAATCTATGAAAATCTATTTAAGTCTCCCTTCTCTCTCTTCCAATTTCTTGTCTCACACACTAAGCTCTCTCTCTCTCTCCAGACCTCCTTCTGCAACACCAGGCCTCTCCCATAGGATTGGAAGGCTTTCCATGTGGGTTTGTCTCAATGGACCACACCTCCATTAGTTTGCACAAAGGTCAATCTGTCCTGCAACTTATCCCCTGCAGTTGCTCTATCTCTCCTCTGTTCCTCCGTCTATATGAGGTGAGCCTCCTCTGGATACTAGAGCATTTGGCAACTGTGAAAGTGTGTGAGGGTGTGATCTTGCTGTGAAGTGGTGTGGTGAGCTAAGTGGAGTGTAACTCTATCTGGAGGATTTGTTATCCATCCGTGAAGTGCAGTAACAAAGAGGTAAGGATTGATTGTCAATTTAGTTATGAATCTTCAATGTTTTGGGACAAGCTGGTTATGAATATTGAGCTTAACCTCTATTGTCATATCTGCTTAGGAAGTATTAAGAGTTGAAGGGTAATTGGGAAACCTTCTTTGGGTTGCTGCTTTGACTGCGGATTGGTTATTGTAAGCTGCTGAACGTTTAAGGTAAGAATTATGATTGTATTTGACCTGAGAAGGTCCTACATTATGGGTCTTGGATGTTATTGACTTGCCTTGAATGCCTTGTTTGAAATGTTAAATTTTGGTTAAGCTGCTGCTTTGTTTAGATGATGAGTTTTGTCAAATAATTAGCAGCTGGATTTGACTTGCTCTCATTTGTACTGCTATTACCTGGATTATTGTCTCTAGCATGAAAAATAGAAATGGTGGTTAGTTGTGAAATATGATAATCTAAATTGGGATGGTTAATTGCTAGTGATTAATGCCAGTACGTTTTGCAATAGTTCTTGATGATGAATGGAGCAATTGACATATCTTGGGTTACCTGTAAGCATAAATTGTGATATGGTTGAGTTTACTTTGAGGTTTCCTACTTGAAACAAATCTGGAAGTTTGAATTCCTGTCGTACATGAATCATAGACTAAGCACTGTAAAGTTAGAATATTACAAACTGTTCATATGCTTACATTTAGGATCCTCGCCTTATGTATTTCTAACAATTAAAATTCCTTGGAATAGAGGTGAAAATTGAATGATATAGTTGAAGTCAAGATAGACCGAACTTAAATCTTGGATTGACCTAACTATGTGTTCCTTGCTCATAATGGTTAAAAGAACGTCTCCAATACTACTTGTAATGCCTTGCAAAACGTTATAACTAGTTAATAGGATTAAATGATAATAGTTGTGTGGTTTTAAATTGCAAATGTATAAGTTGTTTTTCTTAAATTATGTTGCCTTACAATTTCATGTGCACTAATTGTATTTCTTCGTGTATTATATTCTTTGTTTTATTGTGGCATTCAGGCATCACCCTAGGATTTATAAAACTGTTCACATGTTGTATGTCATCCTAATATACGTAAATAGAAATGTGGGGGTTCGGGAGGATTGGGAATGATTGTCGTGGTGACACCCCTATTGGAGTGCCTACCCCCACTTAGGGGGCACGAAGGCATAGGTTAAGCCACGAGAATCGTAAGATTCTCGATCTTCTTGTACTGAAATTGTAACGACCCAGTTTTTCTTACATTTAAAAATATGTGAAATTTAAAACTTTTTCTTTTCCTTTTTATAAAACAATAGCGGAAAACATTTTTAAATAAACATCAGAGTTCTTTTATGAAAACCGAATCGTTAAAATCTCTTTTACTTTGACTCGTTACTAAAATTGTTATAACCAGCGGAAGACTTTATAATAAAATCATTTGTCTTAATTAATAACGGAAGAATAAAACCTTCTATAGCGGAAGCTTAAATCATTTATTTGAAAAGACAATAAATAAATAAATCGTTACTTTACATTTACAAATTCGTTTTCTCTTTACTTTCGTTTAGCCTAGCCAACCACAAGACTCGCCCGTGCAAATCCTTCATCAACTGCTCATTTAATCTGTTCGCCATTTTCTCTTGTACTTGTACCTACACCGCAAGATATAAACTATGAGACTAACGCTCAGTAAGTGATAATACCTAATATGCTACATGTACATGCTGTGCCATTTTAAAATCGTGTGCAGTTTCTCTTTTCGTGCTATTTGCTTTATTTTATATCTTTTTATCTTTTCTCATTCACGTATTTTCTTTTTGTTTCTGTTTCTGTTCTTGTTTCTGTATCTGTATCCGTATCCATTTCTCTTTTCATATTCTTTTCTTTACTTTTCTTTTCTTTTGTTCCTGTGTCGAACGTGACAAACCGGACCACAGAAACCCTTGTCTTTTCTTTTATTTTGTTCCTGTGCCGGGCGGATAAACCAGACCACAGAAACCTGTCTTTTCTTTTGTCTTTTATTCCTGTATTCATTTCTTTTGTTCCTGTGCCGGGCGTGATAAACCGGGCCACAGAAATCTTTATCTTTTATTCTTGTACCGGGCGTGACATACCGGACTACAAGGTTCTTATCTTCTTTATCTTTTATCCTTATACCGGGCATGACATACCAGACTACAAGGTTCTTTACCTTTCATTTTTCTTAATCGTTCTTTGTACTTTCTTTTCGTTTCTATTTCTCTTCTCAAAGTTGTGCGTGAAAACCACTTTCGTAATCTCTTGATAATCGTGAAGCCTGATGTTCGTGAATGCATACAACAGTTCATATGAAAGCGTAAATAAACAGTCAACGTACGATTCACAGAACATGTTATAAAAAGTAAACAACGAAATGTGCTCTTAAAACTGTAAACAATGAAATATGCTTTTAATAACTGTAAACATCGAAACGTGCTATTAAAACTGTAAACAATGAAACATGCTAGGAAGCTGTAAACAACGAAACATGCATCTCCTAATCTTGAGATGTGGGGTCTAAAGACTAAAACACATGCATATCACTTACCTCGATTGCTTAAAGCGCTCAACGTTTAATCGTTATCCTCTTCTTCCTTCTTTAGTACCTTTACAATTTAGTAACACTTAATCATTAATTTAATCAGTTAATTAATTTATTAATCTCAACATCTTTTCCTATCCTTAATCTATATACGTTGCTTACTAAAGTTCCTTAAACGAAACCATCTTTATTAATTACAACTTAACTTAATAGAACGTCTAGCAATTAAACTTAACATATATCATAAACCAACATAGTTTTATCTACGAAATTATAGACCCATAATTACCAACATAACTTCATCCCTGAATTATTGGCCCATAATTCAACGTTAAATAACAATATCCAAATCGAGTTATTAATCTACACTATTCTAATTTTCATAATTTATTTATCCCGATTAGTGAACCAAATCCAAGAATTAACAGTCATCAACAAAAGAAATTATCTATATATTCAACGTCTAATAAATTCAGCCAACACTAACAACTAACATAGCATAACGAGCACAACACAATATTCCCACAATCAAGATTGTCAACTGACACTTTAATCCAAGGCAACAAAGAAAGGTTAACATACTTCATAACCAACAGGCACAACCAACAATCCGACATAATTTATCTCTTTCCATATCACATTACATATGAAGAATTCAATCAATCCTACATAACGGATCACAATCTCAAAACAGGACTATCCTGCATCGTTTACATATTTTCCCTCTTATTTCAAATCAAAAGCAGCACTCAAATTACCAATATTTCAAAACAGAACCCAATAATGTAAACTGTCAGTGAACCAAATCAATTTCGCCAACGATTTCAATAAACAAAACTTTCTTCTTACCAGAAACACCTGAGATCAGGCCTTCAGATTCCAGCAAGGCGACCTTTTCTCATCATGTAAATCGGCAAAAACAAACTGAATAACAGGATCACACAACATTCTATTCTCTCTAGCGTCCGATGACTACCAGAAAATTAGTCGAGGAGCACAGAGAAGACCAGAGCTTTCCATCCTCTTTTCTGTAATTTGAAAAAATCATAATGCGTCTCCTTTTTTATACACAAACAGAAAATTTGAACCACTTATCTTATCTTCGTGATTCGAGCTGCTGATCCAAGGTCCATTTTAGAGAAAATTATGGAACCACTCAATTCGTCCAACATGTTTTCAAGACTTGGGTGGTGGGAAATCTATACTTGATGATGATCTAGTTGATAGCTCAGCTATCCATGCACATTCTTATGGAACCATCTTTCTTCAGAATTAGTAAAGTAAAGACTGCACAAGGACTTAAAGACTCATGGATGTAACCCTTTTCAAGTAGTTTCGCGACTTGTTTGTGAAGTTCCTAAGCCTTTTCTAGATTCATCCTATTAGAAGGTTTATTTGGTAATACAACCACTAGTAAAAGGTTAATTTGGTACTCAATGCCTCAGAAAGGGAGAAGTCCATGGGAAAGTTCTTTTGGAAAAACTTTGTAATATTTCTCGATGAGGTCATTGACAAGCACTGGAATCTCCCTCAGTTCTTCAAGTCGGTCTCGGAACATGATCATCACTATGGGGTCACAATTTACTTAGGCTTTCTTGAATTCATTCATAAAGATAAACAGTGGCTCCTTTCTCTGTTTTTCTTTATTAGTCTCAACGTCCTTTGCAATCTGATCAATTCGAAGAGGAGCTAATTTAATTGTGTTCTCCTCAAACTTAAAAGAGTAGAAATTGGTGAATCCACCATGCATGGTCTTTCTATCAAATTGTCATGGTCTGCCAAGTAGTAAATGACTAGCACTCATAGGCACTACATCACATAACATTTCATCATGATACTTTTCAATTGAAAATGAAACTTTTGCTTGTCTGGTCAACTTGATATCCTCTTTGTCATTAAGCCAATGTAACTTGTAAGGATTAAGGTATAAAATCGTGTCTAAACCAAACTTCTCAACAAGGTCAAGAGAGGCCACACTGATGCAATTACCCACATCAACAATAAGAGAACACACTTTATCTTTAACTAGGCATCGGCTATGGAAGATGTTTTCCCTTTGGCATGTATCTTCACAGTCTTAAGTCATGATGGCTCTTCAAATAACCATTAGAAGGTGATATTCTTGAGCATGAAATACTTCTTCATCTTGAGGACCTTCTTCTTCTAAACCAGCTACTGGCACATCGTCCTTACTTTCAAGCTCATTTGTTCATTCTTTCAAAATCATCACTCATTTAACAAATTTGAGGCATTTAAAACACTTAATCTCCTTTATTATTGGTTAAGATGTATCATTCACATTCTTCTTCTCTTCGCCCTCTTTTGTCATCATCCTTTTATTTGAAGAAAACTTCTCATATTATTATTAAGTGTGGTTTGTTTGCAAATGATGCCTTCAAATTAGGTCGAAAAGAATTGTGCAATTTAGAGCCCCTTTTGTGCTGTATCTCCACCTTAATAGATAGATAAATCAATTCATCTAGATTTTGGATAGGTTGATATTCAAAAATATCCCAAATTTCTCTGTTAAGGCCTTTAATAAATCTTCCTAAGGTTTGTTCCTCTGGTTAGTCAAATTCGCCTCTAATTTTGAGGGTCTCAAACTTAGTGACATATTCTTCTACTAAAAGAGATCTATGCCTTAAGCCTTGCATTTGTAGAACAATTTCTTACCAGTAGTGTCTTAGTACAAACCTCGTACTCATCAACGTCTTCATCACCCTCAAAGGTGATGAGTACTTGGATTTGGTAGAGAAAGTTGAGAAAGTTTTTATCCATTTCTACTTTCAAAAGCTCGAGCACTGGTGATGAGTACTTGGATTAGTTAGAAAAAGTCAAGAAAATTTTTTATTGTTGCATGCCAATTTTTGACCCAAGAAAATTTTTAATTGTGAAGTGGCGTAGTTCATCAAAACGTTCATCATGAAGTCTTGGGTTTGGTGGCTCATCAAAATCGGCATCCTCATGCCCATCTTCTTTCAAATGTGTATCCATTTCTTGCCTTCCTCTTCTGATTTCATCACATCCTCTTCTTCTAGCAGAAGGTGTTCGGATGTCTCGATGGTGCCAATTTTGCATTTGCTAGATTATAATTTTGTAGATTATTAGTCTATCCTAAGGTAATAAAATTGTTGTCATATGGCGATATTTCACAAGATGAAGCAGCTAAGTTAAGATTAAAAGTCACTCTGCTTCAAGTAGTCATTAGCCTGACTCTGATATCAAATGATGCACGATAGAAGGTCTAGAAAATGCTCTGAATTAAATTATGGTGATCTAGGAATTGGTGGACATCCTTAAGGGAAAACAAATATTTGTAACACAAGGGACTCTTGAGAATGGATATCTGCGAAAATAGGATATCACGGACACGACAATCACAAATTAATGAGGAAATGTAAATTCGGAAATAAGGAAATTGGTATCCGCAACAGCAAGGAACGCTTCTGTAGACAGGAGGAATCACATGCACGACATATGCAATTTAATGAAAGAATGTTAGTCGTTCAATGATGGGAGCAGACGAAAGGTCGCCCGTTCGATGAGTGGTATGTTTGCAACAGAATGGAATGCGTCCACGAATAGGATCAAATGGAGAAAAAGAGGCATTCGGGAAGAGAATGATGTATATGTGGACGATTCACGTTGATTAAGAAAGAACTAGATATCCACATCAACAAGGAACGCTTTCGCAGATAGGAAGAATGGCATGCACGACACACATGATTTAATGAAGCAAGGTCGGCCATTCATTCGCGATTTAATGAAGTAGGGTTGGTCATTCAATAAATGGGAGCGAACGAGGGGTAGGCCGGTCGATGAGGAATATACCCATAGCGAAATGGAATACAACTGCATAATACAATTACAGGTTCACCTGTGATTTCACCGTGCAACTTCATGGTCTTTGGGGAAGTAAATGCCACAACGGAATTCATGGAGAGTTCAACGATTTCTTCGGAAGGTTGCTGTGGATCAACGCTCAACTCATCCCCAACCGTAGGTTCCGTGTCCTTTGATACCTCTATAAAATCTTGACAAACCAGACCTGCAACTCCCTGAATTTACGGCTATGGCCTACCATAAATTTTTCATTGCAATGATAACATAGGCCCTTTTCTTTTCTCGCTTGAAGTTCGGCATCAAAGAGTCAACAGAAAGGAGTGGTGCTCTTGGTGGTGTTGGTTTGGTCATTCCCAGCTGAAACCAGCGTGGAAGGAGAAACCCAACTTCTAGAAGATGGGGAACACGCTGGAAGGAGAAGGGAGGCTGAATTTTCTCGTTTCTTTAGTGTTAACCGACCAAGAACTAGAGTTCTGGGTTAAAACATTGGCTGACTTGGGCCCAGCTTGACCCTTTGCATGAAGCAAGACCAAGTTTTCATTCTCAATCCGTTGTGCATTTCCATAATTTGGCCCAACCCAACTGGCTTAATAACCAGTAGCTTGGCCCATATCTCCTTCAACTCAGTCACAAACTGGGCTTTTGTTGACAGGTGCTCCAACTACAACTAGTAATGGAAGGGAGACGCTACCTTCTCAAACATTTACCCATACTCCCCATCCCCAATTCTTACTACTGGAGAGCACCCTCTCGAGTGGGTTGGAATCGCTCCAACAATTGATATTTGAAGTCCAACCAATCTCCAAATGGACAACGACACTCCTCCCATTGATACGCAATGCCCTCTAAATTGGCCGCCACTAAATCCAGTTTCTCTGACTTTAGGCATTTGTGCGAAGCAAAAAATCTTTCTGACAAAAGACCCAATCATCGGATGCGGGTAGTTCCACCCGTCACAGGCAATGCTCTCCCCTTGAAGGCCAGTCGACCCTCGCTACTTCTTCTCAGTTGTACGGCAGACTGCATTGTCCACAGTCATCTTCCCCCTCCAGGCACTAATGGTATAACAGGTACATAAAATAGTCATTGTTTGCAACGCTGCTCTCCAAAGTTGGAATCTGTGAAACATTATCTTTGCGCAATTCCTCCTCAACCAAATTCATTTTCTCCTCCACTGATTATCCTCTCACCCCACAACACAACTTTCGCATAACTAATTATTAAACAGCCCCTACACTTCCACTGTACATAAAAACGTAAAGACTTAATTGAAAATTTCAATCTCATTTTTATTTTACGAAGATAAAGATGTTATTTATAATTAGCATCTTGTTACAAGAAAAATAACCAACTTCCTTAAATTTTAGGAAGAAGAAAACATAATTAGAAAATAACCTTCCTAATATTATTCTAAAAAATAAATAATCATAGAAGCATTTTATTCTAACACCCCCCCCCCCCCCCCGCCCAAAAAGCCGGAGTATACAAATCGTATAATCCTAGCTTGATTATGAACCTTTCAAAGGATGATCAGACAAGTGACTTTGTTAACACATCTTCTGTTTGATTGTACGTTGGAACATATATGATCTTAAGACTTCCATCCTCCACTTTTTTCTTTGATAAAGTGTCTATCGATTTCAACATGTTTAACTCGATCATGATGAACTGGATTATGAGCCATAGAGATAGATGCATTGTTATCACAATGTGCTAGAATTGGTTTTATAGTTTCTAAGTTGAGTTCATCAACAAGCAACCTCAACCAGATCCCTTCACAAATTCCCAATGCTAGACTGTAGTTCTGCCTCCGCACTACTTCTAGCCACAATAGACTATTTCTTACTTCTCCATGTCACTAGATTTCCCCATAGAAATTAGCAATATCCCGAGGTAGATCGAAGGTCATGAGATACCGATATTCCAGTTGCATTTCAAGCTACTTCCATTCCCAAGAAATATCGAAGATTTCCAAGATCCTTAAGTTCGAATTCTTTTGCCAATTGTGCTTTAATCCACATTATTTCCTTCTTATCATTTCCTGTAAGAATAATATCATCCACATAAACCAGTAATATAGTGATGCCAGTTACCTGTCGTTTGAAAAAAAGAGTATGATCTGAGTGTGCTTGATTATATCCATTTTTCAACACTGCCTTTATGAATCGACCAAACCATGCTCGAGGGGACTATTTCAAACCATAAAGGGCATTCTTTAGTCAACAAACTTGATTGCTATCATGTTTGAAACCTGGTGGCAGAGTCATTAATACTTCCTCGTCAAGATCTCCATTTAAGAATGCATTTTTCACATCAAATTGATAGAGAAGCCAATCAAGGTTTGCAGCAATTGACAATAAGACCCTGATGGTGTTTATTTTTGCCACTGGTGCAAAAGTTTCTTGAAAATCAACACCATATGTTTGAGTATGGCCTTTTGCTACAAGGCTGGCTTTAAATCTATCAATTGTTCCATCGGCCTTAAATTTCACAGTGAATACCCATCTGCACCCTACCAATTTCTTTCCCACGGGTTTAGCTACAACTTCCCATGTTTTCTTTTGTTCCAGGGCTGACATTTCTTCTAAGATTGCCTTCCTCCAATTTGGGTTATTCCATGCATCTTCAAATGTTCTTCGATTATCAATGTTGTTTAACTCAGTAACAAGTGCTTTCATTGGGCTAGACAGATGAGAGTATCCCAGAAACTCTGTAATCGGGTGCTTGGTACAGAGTCGAGTGCCCTTTCGAATAACAATAGGCAGGTCTAATGTGGAATCAGATTCTTCAGCAAATATTTGAGTAACAGAACATGGGTCAAAGTTGGGATGATCCTGACCTTTCTCCTTTTCAGCCATTGAACATCGAGAATAAGTCCGGGCAAAGAATCAAGAATCACCACTACTAGTCATCTGAATTTTTGGAATTTGAGAGACACTTTCTGGATTAGAAGTTTTAGGACTTGAGGATAGTGATGCGAACCTAGGGTATTAAAGAACCCTAGACCCAACAACAAACGCGGAATTAGACAACGAATCGTCGATCGAATCAAGAAATTGTAGAAAGGAACTTGACCCTAGCCAAACCTGTCGACTAGAACCAAAGTTATCAAAAGAGGAGCTTGACCCTAACCAAACCGGTTAGTTGAACCAAAGCTATCAAAAGTTTGATCTTTCAAGATTGAGGCTTGAAGAGACCAAGTTCTTCGTAAAGAAGAAAAAGAGAGGAAAAACCTCACAACCACACAAGTTTTTATTTCAAATATCCATCCTCTAATGAGGCACCATACATATGCTTTTATAGACTATTAAAATGAATTAAAATTAATACAAATAATAATTAGGAAACCCTAGATTTGGCTAGGGTTAGCTTCCATACGTAACATATTCAAATTAGGTTAAATTTAGGGTTTAGATATGGGTTCCGCACATAGTAGCCTTGTTGGAAATTGGACAGATTTTGAAATCCCTTTTGAATGCCCAAATCATCTCCAAATCTTGATATCTTGGTGTCTATGGAAAGTTTAAGATGTCTTCTTTATTTGGTATGAAGATCACGTAGCCATTGGAAGTGAGGAGCGTCTCTAAAGAACCCTAGACCCAACGACAAACGCGGAATTAGACAACGAATCGTCGATCAAATCAAGAAATTGTAGAAAGGAACTTGACCCTAGCCAAACCTGTCGACTAGAACCAAAGTTATCAGAAGAGGAGCTTGACCCTAACCAAACCGGTTGGTTGAACCAAAGCTATCAAAAGTTTGATCTTTCAAGATTGAGGCTTGAAGAGACCAAGTTCTTCGTAAAGAAGAAAAAGAGAGGAAAAACCTCACAACCACACAAGTTTTTATTTCAAATATCCATCCTCTAATGAGGCACCATACATATGCTTTTATAGACTATTAAAATGAATTAAAAGTAATACAAATAATAATTAGGAAACCCTAGATTTGGCTAGGGTTAGCTTCCATACGTAACATATTCAAATTAGGTTAAATTTAGGGTTTAGATATGGGTTCCGCACATAGTAGCCTTGCTGGAAATTGGGCAGATTTTGAATTCCCTTTTGAATGCCCAAATCATCTCCAAATCTTGATATCTTGGTGTCTATGGAAAGTTTAAGATGTCTTCTTTATTTGGTATGAAGATCACGTAGCCATTGGAAGTGAGGAGCGTCTCTAAAGAACCCTAGACCCAACAACAAACGCGGAATTAGACAATGAATCGTCGATCAAATCAAGAAATTGTAGAAAGGAACTTGACCCTAGCCAAACCTGTCGACTAGAACCAAAGTTATCAGAAGAGGAGCTTGACCCTAACCAAACCGGTTGGTTGAACCAAAGCTATCAAAAGTTTGATCTTTCAAGATTGAGGCTTGAAGAGACCAAGTTCTTCGTAAAGAAGAAAAAGAGAGGAAAAACCTCACAACCACACAAGTTTTTATTTCAAATATCCATCCTCTAATGAGGCACCATACATATGCTTTTATAGACTATTAAAATGAATTAAAATTAATACAAATAATAATTAGGAAACCTTAGATTTGGCTAGGGTTAGCTTCCATACGTAACATATTCAAATTAGGTTAAATTTAGGGTTTAGATATGGGTTCCGCACATAGTAGCCTTGCTGGAAATTGGGCAGATTTCGAAATCCCTTTTGAATTCCCAAATCACCTCGAAATCTTGCGATCTTGGTGTCTATGGAAAGTTTAAGATGTCTTTTTTATTTGGTATGAAGATCACGTAGCCATTGGAAGTGAGGAGCGTCTCTAAATTGCCATAACAATATTTGTGCGCAGAAAATCCAGTCCCAAAATTTCCTTATTCTTTGTCCTTCTAGTTAGCACATTGACTTCCACCATTGGATCTTCATCATAATATTTAATTAACATCTTTATTTCTTCTTCTCTAAGTCTATATGTATTTGGCAACTATTCCATGTTGGTACTTGGCCACTTGGAGGGTTTCCATATTGTGATTTCCTTGGTCTCCAAGTTTGGATACTTGGACTTTCCTTAATCATTGCTCTCTATTCTATGGGCTTTTGACATAGCAAATGAACTCTGAATTTAACGATCCAACCCATTCTAGAAAGCTTAGGACATCCGCTACAATGTTGATGAAGACCACATTTTGTAATGACGTCGTTTAGGATGCCCAAATATTCAAACACGTCTGAAAGGTCTGAAAGTGGACAGTTTTGGAAAGTCTTTCTATTGCTCTTAAACTTCCACCTATGCTTGACCTTGAATGACTCCTTGATATTCTTTGAAACTTTATTTTTTACATATCTAATGCCTCCTATTGGATCTTGGCATTTGTAGCTTTCCCGGATCACATCAGATAGTGTTTTTGGATTTTCAAAACTTGAGGATAAATTTTCAGATGATGTGGGTTTTTCGAAGTTGGCACAGCTGGAGAAGCTTGAGTCGGCAAAGCTGGAGAAGTTAGAGTCGGCGAAGTATGAGGAATCGGTTGCTCAGAATTTTCAGGGAGATCAGAATTTTCAAGAAGAAAAGATATGGGTTTTTTGGGATTTTCAGAGAGAGAAAAAATGGGTTCAAAATTTTTTTCCCAATTTTTAGGGCTAACAAAAGAAAAAGATTGGTTTTTTGAGCTAACAGGGGACCAGAGAGAAAATTTGGTGGAGATTACCTACATGGCTGATTTGGTGGGTTATATAGAGCTTATTTTGTGGGTTATACCAAAAAGGAGATGAATTTTCTGGTGTATTAGATAAAAAAAAGGCTAATTTTGTGGAGATTTAATTTTTGAAAAATACATTTGATGTTCAAAAAATGAAATATCATGAGAAATAAAATATCAGTTTTAAGTTGGACAAAAACATTGGTATCCTTTTTTATTTGAAGAGTATCCTAAGAAACACATTCAAAGAATCTAGGATTTAATTTACTTTTATTTTGAAAAAGATAGTGCACAAAAGACTTGCATCCAAAAAATCGTAATTCGAGAGTTGAAAAAACTGGATAATTTGGAAAATAATTTTGGAGAATAGAAGGAGGAGTTTTGAAACGAAGTACATTTGAAGGTTCACGATTAATTAAAAACAAGCAGTCAAAATTGCATATCCCCAAAACGATGAGGAACATTAGCAGTGAATATTAGAAATCGAGCAACTTCAAGAAGATGACGGTTTTCGTTCTAAGATACCATTTTGCTGGGGAGATTCAACACAAGAGCTATGATGAAGAAGACCATGTGACGTAAGAAAGGTATTAAGAGCTGAATTGAAAAACTCGGTACCATTATCTGTACGAAGAATTTTTATAGAGGTCTCATATTGAGTCTTGACCATAGAATAAAATTGTTCAAAAATTTTTGGGACCTTGGATTTATCTTTTAACAAGTAAGTCCAACAAACCCGAGTATGATCATCAGTATGAACAAGGGCAAATGGATGAGAGGATTTATATTGAATAGAATGAAAATGTAGCCTCTGATGTTTTGCAAATTGACAAATTTCACAATAAAAGTTATCATTATTGATGAATAACTTTGGAAACAATCTTTTCAAATACAAAAAAGTTGGATGCCATAAACGACAATGAAGAAGAAACACTTTTTGATGATTAGTAAGAGGAGAAGTAGTGGATCTAATGTGAGCTTGAAACTTATTTGACGAACAATTGCTGAAAAATTGATAAAGTCCCGAGGATTCTCTAGCATTCCCAATCACTTGACTCGATGTCTTGTCTTGAAAAATACACAAGTTGGAAGAGAAAACAGCCATGATATTGTGAGATGACGTTAATTTACTAATAGATAGTAAATTATATGAGAAATCGGCTACATATAATACATTTTACAACTTCAGATATGAACTCAACACAACAGTTCTTGTACCAACTTAGAGAATTTCGAACCATTTGCTATTTTTATTGAACGTGATTGAGTGCAAGGAAAATAATAAGAAAGTAGATGGAGACTACCCGTCATATGGTCCGAAGCACCTGAGTCAATGATCCATGGTTCACAAGAAAGATTTGGTAAAGAAGATGAGGAAACACTTGTTTTGGCCATAAGAGATGAACTTGCTGATGATACAGGAATAGCCAGTGACGAATTTGCAAATAATTTACTAAGTTGATCAAGTTGAATTTGAGAGAAATAACCAGTTGGGACAGATTCGTCCTTATTGGATAGAGCTGTTTTTGTAGTATTTTCACCTCGAGTTCCTTTAGGTTTTCAATATGAGGGCTTTCCATGTAATTTCCAGCATTTATCTGTAATGTGATAAGGTTTCCTGCAGAATTCACAGCGAGTAATCGGCTTATTTGCAGAAACATGAGATACCATGGCAGAATTGTTAGATAAAGAAGAGGTTGAATCAGTCCCAAGCATAACTTTTCTTCGGTGTTCTTCTCGACGAACGTCTGCAAAAATGTCTTCAAGTGTAGGAATGGGTTTGGTTCCCAAAACTCATCATCGTACTTCATCTAACGAGGGATGAAGACCAACTAGAAATCATAGATACGTTCTTTTGCAAGAAGTTTCTTGTATAATTCCGCATTTGCAGTATCAGTCCATGGTTGTTGTTGAAATAAATCAAGTTCCTGCCAAAGATGAGTTAGGGAATGAAAATAAGTGGTAACAGAATTATCCTCTTGACGAAGATTTCTAATTTTTGTCCAAAGTGAAAACATCTTAGATGAATCTTCATGATTAGAGTAAGCTCTCCTCACTGCTTCCCACATTTCATGAGATGTGGAATAGAGCAAATACAATTCACCAATTTGTTGATCCATAGAGTGAATAAGCCAAGACATCACTAAAAGTTTTGAATTTCCCAAGCTGCAAATGTTGGATCAGTAAGAGCTGGTGTAGGAATAGAACCATCCAGGTATCCTATCTTTCCACGTCCACAGATTATCATGAGGATAGACCTAGACCAAGGGACAAAATTATGTCCATTAAGTTCAAAAATAGAGATGACAACAAAAAAATTAGAGTCGGTCATAGAAGAAGAAACTGAAGAAACAATCGGAGCAAAAGCACCAAAGATAGTCTTTGATGATCCAGTTCTTGGAACTCTAGGCATATTAATAACCGAAAAAAGTCTTTAGTCACTCTGATACCATAAAAACTTAATTGAAAATTTCAATCTCATTTTTATTTTACGAAGAGAAAGATGGTATTTATAATTAACATCCTGTTACAAGAAAAATAACCAACTTCCCTAAACTTTAGGAAGAAGAAAACATAATTAGAAAATAACCTTCCTAACATTATTCTAAAAAATAAATAATCCTAGAAACATTTTATTCTAACAAAACGTGTACCAGCGAAATAATAAAAAATACAGCAGCTGAAATGAAATAACTTATCTCCACATCCCGGTTTCCTTACGCCTTGAATAGGCAAGTCCCAATCACTACCCAAAAATGCATTGGAATAATTAAACTTTCATCGACGATTTATTTACATGATTATGTACAAATATAGCTAAATCAAAATATCTACATTCTCGGTTCTTTAGGCAGTTAGGGCGCCCGTGATTTAGGGCCTTTATCACTGCATCCTAGCAGTGACCTTTAGTGGCGGGTGGCCAGAGGGGCAATCCAGTGGTCCAATGAGTTGTTGCGTGCAGCCTCGAGCCACCAGGAGCTGGTGGAAAGAGGCCACCAATCAGAACGCACTGAAAACCCAGAGGAGTGTCTTCTACAATTACAATTACAATTACAATCGCTTTAGGAGGAACTCATTGACAAACCCAAAAAAGAAAAGAAAAGGAAAGAAAGAGCTCTGCAAGAAGCAAAATTGTAAAACAGCACCAGTCCAGGAGGGCACACAAGTAATTTACCAAATGAGCTTTTGCAACTGACACGGCAAAACATAATTAGCCTAAAGCTTCTATTATAACTACTTAATCTATTTCCTCATAAAATTTTGAACATCAAAAGTCAATATGTTACTGTCGCCGGCCAAAAGAAACACATGCAAATGTCGTAGTTCATACCAGAAAGCAGTAATTATATACATAAACAGAGAAGCTGCAGAGAGCTTGGGGAATACCAAGGTTTCCAATCTTCCGTTGAATTTCATGACTCCACTCTACAACACATTTCTTGGAGTTTTTCACTACAACCCCATTAGAAACACTTCAATCCGAGAGGAAACAAAACCACCCCAAAGAAGAAGACTTTTGCTGGGCATTCCCCCTGCTCACATCCCAGTTACTTTCCTCCACATTATTCACCTAAACCTGTTAGAATATGACAATATTATAATGTAAATCATATTGATATTGACATTGAAATATATTACAAGCATGAAACATACTGAAAACAACTAACAGTACTTATGTCACTTTGAAAGTAATAACAATCTTCGAGATGATGATCAATTGATCATATTCAATTGCAGAATTTTTCCCATATCAAAAAGTTTAAAATAAGCCAAAGGCACAGTTTTTCAGTCCTATGGCGTCATGCTGCCATGCCTAATTTTTTAAATGATAAGTCATTAATATGTCATAGACTCACTTTATGTCTTGTATATAACTAGTTGCAAGGCAGATTTCTATAGCATAATACAGACCGACAGTTAAATACCTAGAAATATAAGCATTTAAACTACAAAACAGAAACCTGTTAATTATGTGTCATTCACAAGCGATCTTGGTATCAAAGCTGCTAAGACAGATTGCAAAAGCCAGGAATGGTGAGATTGGATACCGATAATCCATTGTAAATAAATCCTTCCCCACTTTTCCAAATTGGAGGATGATTTTCTCATGTTCTGGTCCAGCTGGTCCATTTTCTGGCGAAGCAACTAACTGAAAATTTTTCACTGAAGCTATAGTCACTCTCCCATGGAAGTTCAAGCACCAGCATTGTAACTGCTCATGCCACCTGGGGTTCTTGTTTCTCAAAACCAGCATTTCATCTTTCTGACAGGTCAGAGGTCCTGATAGATAGTTATCCATGTGAATTGACTTTGACCGGAAAAATGGGAGTGACGGGAAAATTTCAACATTGTTAAGTGAAAGCTCAGTTTGTGTGGGAGCCTTCCCCCCAGGTTCAATTGAGGAGGCAGGAATGGCGTCCATGATGCACTGCATCCTCCTTGGACCTCTGTTGTTAAAAGCAATTAACATAGTATATTTAACTCCCATATTGCCATATTAATGTCTAGAAAGCAAGGCAGACCTCGGGGATCGATCACTTCACACCTATTGTAGATTGTTGTATTTTCTTTTATACAAGAAATCTGTACATTCTTTTTTTATTTGCAACAATGCAAGACTGTAAATCTCAATCAATTCTTACATGTTAAAGTCTTTGATATGAATTATATTTAAAACTTGCCTTGAACCCAGTACATTCAATTCATATGAGATGTGAGCAACTGGGTAGTTCCCTGCGGGAACCTTGGGTGAAACTTGTTTCAGATTTACAAGCCTGGTGGAGCGACTTTTTGTCATCTTGGCTCTTGCATGAGGCGGTTGCCCATCAAAAATTGTAAACTTGGTTCCTAGAAAGTTGGATCTTCACCCATAAAGGAAAAAAAAATTAGCATTAGAATGTATTACCATTGTAAACATTAAGATGATCACGTTATAACTATTTAAGAGCATACCTTAACTTCCCAACGTAGGTGGTGCTCCCCTTGGATATGTCATCAGCAAGAATAGAGATGATATAATCTGTACAGGTGGGTCGTCTACATTTTCGTGCAGCAAGAAGAAACTTCCCATCATCAGTGAGGGCTGAAATGACAACATATACACGGAAAGAATGTATAGGCTATTATCAATCATATAGAAGAAAGAAAAGAAAAGTCCATTCTATACTGTAAAAGGCATCAGGTGAAAATAATAGAATAGAGAAGTAACAATTATCAAGATGAAGTAATTTAAGTCTAGCATCTGATGGTCAGACGTTACTGCCCAGGCAATTCAGTGAATAAACCTAACGTAATTTATGCTCACCATTAGTTAAACTGAGAAAAAGGTAATATGTTTGCGTGGATCGGTTTCGTTTTATGAAGCACCTGAGAAGAGACTCCCTCAAACCAGGCTGCAAAAAACAACCCAAATTTCTTATGATGTATGAAACAAATATTCTAAAGGTAAAAGTGACATGTAATAAAATTTTCTCAGCAAAGTAGAATCCGTGCACAGTTATTTGTCGAAACAATTCAACCAGCTCCACCCTCCAAATCTCCCTCTACCCTCCAGTTGAAAAAAGAAAGAAATAATTGAACCAAACATGTTCAAAAGGTATAAGCTAATAATATCAAGCCACCTCCTAGCCAATCATGCTGCCCACAAGGTCTTTTTATGGAAATTGTAATCGATTGAGAAATTGGCACGATATAAGTCATGCCTGCCTCAATCACCTCCACTAACTCCTCAGTGTTATCAGGTAGTTAAAAGTATATGAAAGCATAGGAACTCATATTACAAACCATACCCAATAAACGAAAACATTTCCGAAATGATTTCTCCCAATTTTATACCTAAAACAGCCTTCGTAAGTTTAACAATATTCGAATACCAAGCAACCTCCAAATGTGAAAAAGAATACTCGAATTGAATGATTTCACTCTACGTTATTTTTATTAACAAAATATGCACTTTCAAACCATTTCCAAATATAAACGTTTTCTTATTTTTCTCTGTATTCAGCGCGTAGTGCTCCACAGAAATAAATCCAAAATCCAAAGAGTTACATATGTAAATCTTAAAGAACGGAAGACACGTAAACAAAAATGAACAATCTGCGATCAAGCAATTGTCAGCCACAAACGCGTTCATACCTAAAATAAAAAAGACATATATGGAAAATCAGATTTTGCAGCAAACTATTTCCGAGCAAATGCATAGAGAGTTTCAGGAAAAAATGTAAAGCTAAACCTGCTTGACAGAGATCGGGAACGTCAACTTTCCGGAAACTTCAGGAGTTTTGACGATCTCCTTAGTAATAACTCTCCAACTCCGGCACACACCGGCGCAAGCGACAACGCTCTTCCTCGGCGGCCAAGCACCCTCAGATACCTCGATGCGCATAAGAACATCCCGCAGAAGCTCATGGGGCATGTACGCCCAACAGCTCTGCTCCAAACCGTCTTTCATAATGGTGGGTGAGCCATCTTGGACCACCCGATGCGAGCGAGACCTCATGTCCTGAATTATACTCTTCAGAGACATGGATTTTGCTGAATTCTAAACCAAGTGAGGAAGAAGAAGAACCAAAATCACATAATCAAGTACAAATTGGATGAATCTGAAGCCAAATCAAACACGGAAAGCGCCTTGGAAGTGTATGGCAAAGACGAACAGCTTAGGGCTTTGGCCACTGGAAGATCCTCAACGAGAGAGAAAGCTTGGGCGAAGACTCTTTTTATTTTATTATTATTTCCCTTTTTTCCTACCTAATTAACAACATGAATAATAACAATAATAAAAGGGACCCACGTTATTAAATATATATATATATATATATATATATATACATACATGATCATACACGGATTATGCTCGTTGCATAATTCTTTTCGGGGCTATCAATAGCCATTTTCCTTCCAATCGATGGTCAATAATTCACTTTTCTAAATTATCTAAACCTCAATGTATACTATATGTTTCATTATTTCTCCTTCCCATTATTCTTCACTAAATCCAGGATGCCCTAAAATATTATAAATCTTTTACCTTCAATCATATTATATCCAAGTACATTTTCTTTTACTAATTTCACTAACTGTCAATCTATTTGATATTGTTCTATCTAACTCAAAATATCATTAATCAATTCGGGTATCACAATTCATGTTATCCAAATATGTTTCTCTTGGTCAATACCTTAATTAATCATTTTAGCTCTAAATACCCTATAAGTTTTACTTAAGTCGTACGCTTAGCATCAAAAAAATTCGAGATATTACACAACTATTCAAGACATCTAGCATTTAACAAACTTTAAGAATGTTGGGGAAAACGCTGCATTTATCTCTCACTCCCAACAATTTCATACAAACAAGGTGGGCTATACTTTAATAATTATTGTGAGCTCTCATATGTTAATTAGTTGAATTTTAAAATTATTAAAAATTTATTTCACAATGATCAAATACATTTCTAAGTTAATATCCTTTTAATAGAGTATGTGTCACAACCCGTAATTGACCCAAGATAAAACAAGGAACGACCCAGCCCAAAGAATCGAATCGCCCGATCATTTTTCTCTTAAATTTTTATTAATTATTAGTAGAATGCTTAAAATATTAATTATAATCCAAGATCCAATAAACATGGGCTTAACAAATCGAACAACGATATCAGATAGCATAGCAATATAATCCAAAATAAAATCAAGTAAAGTATTGTGCAAAAAGTGATTTAAGGATTATAGTCATTCAACTAAAGTATACCTTACAAAATATCTCTCAATGGAGAATATTAAAATAAAAATAAAATTTCGTCGGATCTAGACGTGACTTGGCAGTTGGAAATCCAACTGATAAAATCTTGAAATGTGTCATTGAGGTAAGTTGACTAAACTCAATAGGGATTTAATAATTTTAATTAAAATTGATGTTTAAGCATGCATAAACTTAAAACTCACGTGTTATAAATTCTTTTCAGAAAAATGTATATAAAATGATATGTTTGAAACCACCCACTAATATGTGGTACGTAATTAAAATAAGCTCTTATTGTACCATTGTAAAATCACAGTAAAAATGAAGTCACTCACGAACTCGGGGCACATCATGCCATAGGTATATAATAAAATCAAGGCAATGCTCAGTGATCGCAAAAGCTAAAGAAATACTCTGATCAGGTTTAGGGATTCACAACCCAAGGACACGACACATACAATTGTCTTATTATCTATTTTAACTTTAGGGATTCGAACCCAAGGACATGTCACACATCCCCTATTACCCATTTCACAACAAAGAAATACATTCCGCACGGTAGAATGTGTGAAAATAAAACGGACCCAAAAACGGGTCAATCAAACTTGATTCGCAAGACCAAATTGATCAAGAAATATTTAAATGTATTCTTAATTAAAACATGTACAATAAAAATAAAATATAATATAAAAATCTGACGGTCATAAAATTGGACGCTTCTTTTTAACATGAGGCAAGTTTCAAAATATTCACTTTAAAAAAATTATGTAATGCAATGCATAAACGTAAATCTCTACCTCGAAGTTGACTTATATTAACCAAAGCCCAACGTCCAATTAGCCCAAAATCCAAAGTCCACGAATTTTTGAATTAGGTTGGGTGTCTATCCAAAATTAAGATACAAATTTTTGGATTAAATTTTATAAATTAAAATGTCTAATTATTATAAAAATTAAATCCAAAATTAATTGGATTAAATTATTCAAAATTTTATGGGCCAAAATAAACTAAGAACAGGTCCAATTATAAGCCTAATATGGCAATGGAATGCAGCCCAGGGCAGACCTGCCCCTTGGCCCAAATGGGAAATCAATGGAGTCTGGCTTTTTGGCCCAATTTCCTTATTGATCTGCTACCCCACAGAAAATGAATGGTGGCCCTTGTACACGGGCCATTCATTGGTGTTTCCATTTTTCTTCGCAGCGTCGTTTTCCTTCGACGCGAGTGTCATTGTTCATTGACTCGAACAATCTCAACTCTGGCTGAGATTTTCTGGTCTTGGCCAGTTGCTCAAGCCACCGAAGGTGTAGGTTTTACACACTGCGGCTCAGCTCTTTATTGAGTCGCGCTTCGATGTGCATTGCCGACGTACAAGCTCGGTCGTTCAACGATTTGCTGACAAAGAACATGGAAAATTAACATTCCAAGATGCCTAACCATAAGTGAAATCAACAGGTAAAAATCCAAATATGTATACCTCTAATTAACCGTTTATTGATTCTTGATTTTTGGGAGTTCTACTGCGATCGTGGGATTGTTGTCCTCAGTTTGATTTCTCTTCTGGAGGATGCGATTAACACCGAAGCTCCCCTCGGTCATCACTGATCAATTTCCGATTATTAAATCAACCACAACATATATTGAAATCCAATTCACATCCATAAATTTAGACCAATAGTTCCCAGCGCATAGAGTAAAGATAGAAAAAAAAAAATCTAACTTTTAAAGCTCACCGATTTCCGATTTCTGGAGTCCTATCACAACCAATTTAAACCAAGAATTTCCATTCCTCAAGTCTGCACTAATCCTTTCAACGATGTAATATAGAGGGTTCAGATTTTTAGTTCACAACTCTAATTTACAGAATTAAAGGAATCGAACTTACCGCATCGATCTCCCCTTACCCGAATGTTTTACAGTTCCAAGAGTACGAATGGCAGCCGACGAGGAGTAAGATTTGGAGGAGAATTGGGAAGATTGGTATGAGAAGGGGAAATGACATTCTTAAGCAGGAAGGATTGTAGGGGAGGAAATCCCCCCTTGTTCGCAAACGGCTATACCTAGGGCAAACGTTTTCAAAACAAAATAATAATTTTTTTTAATATTATTTATTTTTATTTTTAATATAAAAAATGACAGATATTACAAGGAGCATGTTTAATGTGTAGAAATCAAAGTGTGTCTATGATTTTATGATGGGTTGAATAAAAAATAAGACTCAAATAACTAATAGTTAAATAATTAGAGTTATGATTTTTAACTTACAAGAGATAGAAGAGAGAGTGTACTTTCCTTATTAAGTCATATGGATCTAAGTCAATGATAAATTTCGGGGAAAATGACAAATCAACCATCGTGGTTTCTGGTCAATGACAAGTCAACCACTGTAGTATATTTGTTAACAAGTTAACCACTAACGTATAAGAAATTGACAAATCCAACATCACACTCAAGTTAACCCAGGCAAAACTGCATGGACACCGCAAACAAGTGCCTGGACGCCACTTAGGCAAAACTGCCTGGACACCGCAAACAAGCGGCGTCCAGGCAAACAAACAAGCCTGGACGTCGCAAACAAGCGGCGTCCAGGCAAAGAATCGTGTACCACCCCAATTATTTTCCCTTTTATAAAGGGAAAATAAGAGTTAGGGCTCATTATTTTGCATCTCCTATCCCTTACCCGACCGTCTGCTCTCCCTCTCCCTCTCCCTCCCAATCGGCTCTCCCACTCTCCCCCAATCGGCCACGAGTCCGACTACTGCACGGCGACGACCACCTAAGGCCGACTACCGCACGGCGACTACCACTCGAGGCCGAGTACCGCACGGCGACGACGAGCACGCGACGCCAAGTTCGGCGACGAGCACGGGACACCAACCACCGAACGGCGACGGCCACGCGACGCCAACCACCGAACGGCCTATCTCTCGGATCTCGCCTTTCTCTCACCTTTCTTTGATAGAGTGTTAGTATCCTATGGTACATCTGCACTGCGTCTATTTTTTGTGGTAATTTCCTTGTTATTTTGTTTGTTAGTTAAATTGGGTTTGTTAGTTATTTTTAGTTTTGTTAAAAACAAAATATCAGATTGGGTTTGTTTGCTAGAAAATGCAATTCTAATCGATAATGGTAGTAAGAAACTCGATACACTACTTCCAATTATGAAAATGCTTGTACCATTGGCTAAAGCTAAATTGTGTTTGTTGATTTATGAAACTGCATTTTGTCTATTTTTTGGTGGTTTGTTGATTTAGGATGTTTTATTATTCACAAATTTTTGTTTGATTGTATATTTTATTATACTGCAGGTTGTTGGCAACTTACTCTCAACGATCAGCATGGAATTGCGGCCTAAGAAATTGAAGTCAAAGCGTCGGAAGGCAACAGTGGAGGCCTTTGAACCCGTTCAAACTACGGAAGTGGAAGATGTCTGACCTGTGATAGCGGTGGAAGACGAAGAAACCGCCGACCTTTAAGAAGAATTATTCTGGAACGCTAATTGCAAAACACGGTATTTAGAAGATATACAACATCGTAGAATTACTGTGTCCAAAATAGTAGATTTGGACTCTTTCGCAAAAATGGGAATTGATCGTATGCTTGAAGCTGCTGGGATTAGCCGGGTTGTGCAATTTGAGGGGCAGTTACTGCGAGAGAGTTATAAGATTGTTTTACGCAAATTTGCGAATATCCACTAAACCATTAGAGGTGCGGACGTACGTTTTTTGAAGGGAGTTGAGTTTCACTTCCAACGATGTAAACATGATGATTGGATGTGTACTGGATGAGCCAAGCGAGGAATATTATCATATGGCTCGGGAGCCACCATTTGTAAAACAAGGAGGTGGATTAGCAATGCTTAGATTGTTGCACCAGGATCCCGAGGTTGTCGAGTACAAAAAGCCAAAGGGAAAGGAGTTGAATGCCTACGCCCGATTGATCCACTTGATCATGGCGTACACCATTTTGCCTCGAAATGGGCATCGCGACCTTGTTACCAGCATGGATCTCTATATGCTGGAGAAGGTGTTTATGAGAAAAAAGGTGGACATTGGATATATAATCGTGAGCCACATGCAAGAGGTGCTCAATAACTCGGTGAAGTCCCTGTCGTACAACTGGCTAATCCAGAGGATCGTTGAGCAGTTTGGGGTCCCCATCTCAGAGAACAAGCCAAGAATTGAAGAGTCGGTCAATGACATGTACAACAATTCATTATTGGACCGAATGTGTATCACCCAAATAGGAGGTGAATGGTTCCGCAAGGGGAAGAAGGTAGCAGCACATCCACCCAGCTTAAAGCCTTCGCATTCAGGCCCTTCTCATGCACTGCCACCTCCTCCTCAGTCATCTCACTTTAGTTCAATACCTGCTGAGATGCTCAACTGGATGAGCAAGATGGAGGAGCTCCATAATATGTCCATGACCCATATGCAAGTGATGGCAGATCAGATACAAATGCAACAAGGCCAAATACAAGAAGCGGCCAAGCTCACAGAAGAGAGGTGGGGTATCGTAGAAGAGAGGTGGGGTATAGAACAATAGTGGCATGTGCAAGCAGCGGAGTGGCATCGTGAGATGGTGGCAGCACTTGAGCAAGGGGAGTGGCGATCAACCCATTCAGGAAGTGCGTCATCCTCCTCGGACGCACCAGATGCGACATTCCGATTGTAAGTTAATTTTGTTGAACGTGAATTCCAATTTTTACTTTATTTGTCTTTCATGTACTGACGTGTTGTTAATTTGCAGCGAACCTGTCGGAAGCCGCTGACAAACTTCTCCAGCCGTGCCTCTCATGCTGCCGTCCGTTAAAATTTTACGCCTGGTACGTCTTTCATTTCGGTATATATATGTATTCATTCATGGTTACGCTGACCGTTTCTTGCAGGCTCATGATTTGATGAGTAAGTTCCAAGACTATGTCCGGGCAAATATTCGAAAGAACATGGAGACATGCGCAATTCTTGCAGGAAAGCTGACCAACAATATATACCTCGTCTCTGAACTCATCTTCCCATATCAGAAAGGAACGCCAGATACGGTGAGAGGCCTTTTTTGGGTGTTAGTGTATAAGATTTTATCTTAGTACTCATCCAAACTTATATGCAGTGCTATACGACGGCAGAAGCAGACACAGAAGTTTTCAATTATCAACAGCGACACGATCTACTCACACTTGGATGGATTCATGTAAGTAATCATGTTGTTTCTCCAGGTTGGAGTTAATGTTTACTGAGATCATATAATGTGTTGTTCACATTGCAGTCACACCCGAAACATGAGTGTTTTATGTCGTCCGTTGATCTGCACATGCAATTCGCTTACCAAACATTGTTGCGGTAATCAATCTCCATTATCACAGCTCCCACTGACAAATAGTAGTATGTAGTTTTCCTAGTGTAAATTCTTAATTTGGCTTTCCACGTAATTGCTCGACACTTGTTCCCTTTGCATTACAGGCCGTTCGGCGTCTTTCGGTGTACCCCTCAGGGGATGAGGGTGATATCAGAGTGCCACATTTAGGAACAATTCCACCTGCACGAACCTCCAACCTTTCAGTATGAGGGTCCGTTGTTATCCCGAGCTGAGAACGTAGCCTTTGACGTGAACTTGTCGTTTTTGGTCACGGATTTGCGCCGGAAACAGCCCAGGAAGAAGAATGCATAGTTTAGTTGATTTTGTGTACTTGTACGTTAAAATGTATGTCAAGTTGTCAATGATATGTTGGGAGGTTAGGTGTAGTTTACATTTAGTGGATGAATGAGATGTTTGGATGATACTGGAATTGTTTGGGCTGTTTGTGTAGGATGTACGAGAATAACTATGTGGGAGTAAAGAAACAAGGGACATTCTGTTCAAATTTTTTAAAAATTGGCAAGTCTATCAAACTCATTTTATTTTCAACAAAATAATTACATCAATGGCCTTTGACTGTCATGTACATTTGTTGCAAGCAAAAACGGTTATATCACGGCAGGTTAAGGTCCACATCTGTATACGTAGGTGTGGGAGAACCTTCCGCATCAAACTCCTGCAGACCACATTACAAAGGAAATGAGCGTAGTTCAAATATCAATTAAAAGCATAATGCGATAATGCGCTGACCTGCGTCTCATGAACTCTATCGGGAGCTGTCTCGGGGACTCTGAAACCCATAAATGTGTCATCCGACCTTCCTCTGCCGCCTCTTCCTCTGGCTCTAGCCACCCGTCTGTTGCCTCTGCCAGCCCCTGCACTGGATTCCCCTCCCCCTTCGTACGTGCGGGCATTGTGGCCCACACCCCCACACCGGCCACAATGCACGTTTAAATATCTTCTGGTAAGCACTGTCCGGCTTGGAGCCTCATCCACATCCCGTATTCTACATACGCGGGGCCTGCCTAGAAGCCTTTTATACGGCGGTGGGCTAATTGGATCCAGATTTGTCACAGGATGCCACTCGATTGGGCCATTGAGGGGGCAGAGAAAGTGGGAGTACATCACCATGTATGTTTCCCAGTGATAGCACCAATGCACAAACTCCTCAGGAGATCTACTCATGAAGTGAATGCACGGGATTGCATGGACACACGGGATGCCGGTCAACTCCCACCGGTTACAAGTACAAGTACACCTGTCCAAATCGACAGAGTACATGTCGGTATTGTTGCTGACCTCAAACTGGGCCGCTCCTGCAAATTGGGGACTCCAATTTCGACTGGCAAGTTGGACTTTGGCGAGCCTTTTGCTAATCATTGGACACAACAGATTGGTCGAGCGAGCCATTTTTTCATTTTTTTTCACGATCCTACCCATGATGCCCTTTCGAATGATCTCGAACATACTTAGAATTGGTTTGTCCCGGGCTGGTAGGATATAGGCATTGAAGGACTCGCTGAGGTTGTTGAGGCTTATGTTGCACTTTGGGATGGAAGAGAAAGCATGTTTGGCCCAGCAGGTCACCTCTATTCCACGTAGATATTCATGGGCCGCCGGGTCAAGGACAAATAACTTGGCCATCTCTTTTTCAAATTGCCTCACTGTTGTGGCTATTGATGCTGCCCACATTGCATCCTTCAACAACCTGCCTTTAAATTGTTTTTGAAAATTGGCATACAGGTGTCGGATGCAAAACCGTTGGTCTGCTTGCCATGGCACCTCTCTCACAGCTGGCACTAGTCCCTGCGAACTTTCATAATATGAGACAGACATTGGAAAAAACATGCATAACATAAACACATAATTCAAAAGCAATGTACAACACCTTTTGTCGATCAGAAATAATTGTCCATCCATTGCCAGATGGGGTGTTTAGATCGTCTAGCAACAATTCTATAAACCACCTCCATGAATCCCTATTTTCTGCTTCTACGACTACTACAGCAATCGGATACATACCATCGTTTTCGTCGATGGTGACAGCAGTAAGCAGTTGGCCCGGAGTCGCTCCCTTTAAGTGGTAGCCATCTAAACAAATAACAGGCCTACCACAGTTCAACACTGCCCTCTTGCATGCATCCATGCACATGTACATCCTTTTAAATACACTCATATTAAGGTCAACACGCAGTGAACTTCCGGGATTCGACCTCCGAATCTCCTCAGCATAGGACCATATGAGCTTGTATTGCTCATTGCCATCACCTTTGTTAATTTTCTTTGCCGCATTTCTTGCCCTTATAGCAAGGCTGGGTGTGATGTTCACGTTGACGTCCTTTCTGACCTTCTCAATTATGGAAGATACGTCCCAATCGGCCTGACTTTTAAATCTGTCTAAGTAATGCGTTGCCACCCATTTGGCAGTGGCATGGCGGCTTTCCATCTTTCGGGAGCAAGTGTGAACGTCATTGTAGGACTTTATTTGAAACGTCATTTCACGTTCTATTTGTGACGCGTGCATCCTCCATGTGCATCCTTCCTGGCAGACAGCCCTCAACCGACAAGCATCACTATGGGTGAATTTTATGTCGTACCCATTGTTCAATGCATAATCAACAATTTCTTCTCTAATTTTCGTCAATGAACTGTATTTTTTGCCAAGGCTCATACCAACGTAGCTGCATTGTGCTTCTGCTTGGCATATAGACCTACTCTGTGCCATGTTAATGTCTTCATCACTAGGGGATTGGCACACTGATCGGAGGTCTTCATTGTCCTCTTCATTTAGACTTGCAGATAGAGAATGCAACACAATTGCAACTTCATTTCCAATTCCAAGTACCTCATTTTCATTCGCCAATAATATCTCTGAAGGGCCCACTACAGCTTCACGGCTAATATCAGCTTCTTCGACACTCCAAGCACTCCAATGCGCCATTTTCTTGACAACAAATGCTTCAACTTTGCCAAAATACCTTTCTCTTCTCGCTTCAGTTCTCACAAATCGCTAGGTTTAGGGTATGTTTCAGATTCGGGAAGGGAGAGTCGAGACTGAGAGCCCTAATTTTCATTTTCCCTTTTCATAAAGGGAAAATGATTGGGTGGGGTGGGTCCTGGACGCTGCGGCATCCAGGCTTGTTTGTTTTCCTGGACGCCGCGCGTCCAGGCTTCTTTGCCTGGATGCCGCTTGTTTGCGGCGTCCAGGCTTGTCTGTTTGCCTGGACGCCGCTTGTTTGCGGCGTCCAGGCTTGTCTGTTTCCTTGGACACCGCAAACATGCGGCGTCCAGGCTTGTTTGTTTGCTTGAACGCCGCTTGTTTGTGGCGTCCAGGCTTGTCCGCCCAGGCACTTGTTTGCGGTGTCCAGGCAGTTTTGCTTGGGTTAACTTGAGTGTGATGTTGGATTTGTCAATTTCTCATACGTTAGTGGTTAACTTGTTAGCAAATATACCACAGTGGTTGCCTTGTCATTGACCGAAAATCACGATGGTTGACTTTTCATTTTCCCTAAATTTTGAGAAACCTTCACAAAGTCAATGATGGACTTCAAGAAATGAAGTTTCAAATAGTTCTCATGGATTCCAATATGTTTTACATTTAGTTTTCTCAGTGATTATGACATGAAGAATCCAAGAATAAACCTAGGATAAAGAATAAAAAAATCTATAAAATAATTAGACTTCAACTGAACTCAGTCACTCATCACATGTTTTGCCATTTGATACAAGTTTATGTGATATTCCAAATATACTAATAGTTTTAATTATGTAAATATGACAAGTTAAAATTAAATAGACTAGTTGAAAAATTTTAATGAATGAATTAAAATAGTAAAATTATTGAAATTAGGAAAGTTTAAATAAATAATTTGATTTTATGAATAATATAATAAAATAAAATAGAAATTATTTGGAAATTAAAAAAGATGAGTATATTAGAATTAGTAAAGAAATAATATGAAAATAATTCTAGGTAAGAAAGTTTAAATGTGGGTTTATATTTTATTCTGGAATTTAAGAAAAATATGTGTAAGAATGATCAAATGCATTAGGAGCCATTGGATGAGAATTAGGAACGACGAAGATAATTTAAGATAGAGAAAGATGGCTCCGCAGAATTGTTTGATGCAGGAAGTCATGATACAGCAGCGAAAGGGGGATAAAAGAATATAACTTGTTGGTTGAGCTGCTGATGAAGGATGAACAATTGGGTTGAAGAATATAGAGTAGCCGAATGTTGAAGTGTTGATCAACCAGTTGCAAAAGAAACTAGTGAGGCGGTTGATCGACATGGAAACGACTTAGGCAAAAATTGACCGGTAATTCGTGATTTGGATCAGTAAGAGATTTGCAGTTGGGTGAGGCAATTGATCGTCAACAGGAATAAATATTACAGAGACCAGCATTTTTTTGGGTTGTCGATCTTCAATGGTGAAGGTGATCGACAGGTCAAGAGTTACATTAAATTGCAGCAAACTTTTTTTATGGAAGATCCGACTTTGGAAGTCAATAACTCTCTAAATTTATAAGCTTTTTGTATGAAATTTGGAATACGTCTCCCTTGATGAATAAAGAAAGAATTCCTTCAAGAATGATGGAAATAAACGCCACGGATTAGGAGATATGTTTGAGAGAACTTGTGTAATATCCCGAATTTCTATATCGAAATTTAAAAATTTATATTTGGAAAATAATTGGAGATATTCGAATTAGTCGAATAAATTATCGGGATATTACTAATGATGTATGACGTAATCAATATGTTATAATGTTTAATTGAGGAAAATGGATTTTGGGACGAGTTGGGATGATATTTGGCGTCCTCAACTCTAAAACTGTCACAGTACGGACGCTGCGGACGACAGCAGAACCGTCTGCTTTGAATCTGTCCAATTATGGGACAATTTAGACTGTTGCGGACGAGAGAAAAATGGCGTCCGAATGAATCTGTTCTAATTCTGGGAACTTTCGGACGATAGCGGACGAAGTAGACGAGGGAAAAATGGCGTCCGAATGAATCTGTCCTAAGTCTGGACACATTCGGACAACTGCGGATGACTCATGCGGACGTTAAATGGCATCCGAATATGCATTTCGGATGATACAGACGAAGGACTAGGGAAGCATTTTCTCGTCCGAAAACTGGTTTCGGATGATGCGGACGACGCACCGCATCCGGAAGGGCAAAATTGGCCGAAAACCCATTTAAATCTAATGCCTCTCTCTTCCATAATTCATTTTACTTTCAATTCCTTCAGCTGGAAGGAGGCTTCCACGCGGCAGCTCCCCTGTAAATGAGTAAGGCTATTGATTTTGGGTGTTTCGTTCTTCTCGGGTGTTGGCTGGTGAGTGCTTTCCTTCCCTCTTCCTTTGGGTTTTATGAGTTATGCAGTAAATTATAATCTGTTCAGACTTGGAAAATATGTTAGTATTGTGGGTATTGTTGGAAAAGGGTTGTGCATATGATTTGTCGAATTGTCTTATGTCGACAGTTCTAAGAAGCTGGAGGTTTGATTGAAGTACGTTTGGATTGGAATGAATCTGTCTGTTTTATGCTTGAACTCTGTGTTGATTATTGGCTTGCAATATGGGAAGAGAAGGTAGTATAGATATAAGTTTGAGTTAAGGTTGTCTATGGCATATTGAATGATTGAAGGTGTTGACAGTCTAAATGATTTGTTGGATAATTTGTTATGTTGGATTGATTTTGGAGAGTGACAAGTTGTCTTGTTCTTTTGTTGGTGACCTACTGCAAATGAGAGAATGGACGAAGAGCAAGTGGGTGAATGACCAGAGGTCGTGTTGAGAGGTGCTGCTGCTTTTGGGCGTGTTTCCAGTATGCAGGTATTACAAAGTCATTTATATAATCTTTTACATGGAGTTAAGGATATGTGCGATGAGGATTATGTGATTGGACCTTGTTAGTTTCTGTGGATGATTCTTCTATCAATTGTGGTTATGATATACTCTCTGTGAAGCTTTAGTTTGATTATTGTTGAAGTTGAATCTATTGTTTATTCCGTTGTTCAGCTTCTACGACTAAGTGAAGATTTGGAAATCTGTTATGTTTGGTTATTTTGAGATAACATTAATTAAGGAAAATATGAAGATAGCTTTATAATGTATTCACTCGGTAATTTTGTTTTAAAGTAGGCACATTAACTGGTTCTCTACTCTAATGTGGGAAATATGGTTTTCTGATGAAGTACTATTCGGTTTTGTAAAGTTTATTTATCATGACACATTGATGGAATGAGCAACATTGTAGGTTATTGCTATTCCGTTATTTAAGATCTTGGAATTGTTGCGAGGTTGCTTGGAAATGAAATTGACTAATGAGATTTATTAAGTGTAAAGGTTTAGGGGATTGTGTTATTAATGCATAGTTGTTATGGTTTTGAAGGTACGAAGAAGACAAAAGAAACAGAAAGGCGTTATGGACGCCAGGTAAGTGATACTTACTGTGTCTTGGTCTTCGGATCCTATATCGCAATAATTAGGATTGCATGCTGTGTGTTTACTAGATTTAGGTTCTTTTAATGAAGTGTTTATTAGACATTTATTGCATATAGGATTGTATGAGTCCATGTACATATTTTATGGCATAATAATCTATGTAAATAGGCGTGTGGGGGTTCGGGAAGTTAATGACGTCCTATTGTCATATAGATCCGTGTTGGATGGATTAGAAAGAAAATAGGTTAGCGACATGGGATACTAGGGGTCATTGCTTTCTGTTCTGAAATCCCCAACGTTCTCGTAACAAAGGATTGTATACGGCCTGGGTAACCCATTGATATATATTGCTCATTTGTGGATTGATTGGGTTACTCATGGTCCCACGGTGTTTGTCATGTATACACTATTGACTTAAATTGCATTGTATGATCATGCATATCATCTGCACTTCACTTTATCACTTACTGAGTGTTAGACTCATTAGTTTAGGTCTTGTGATGTAGGTACGAATGAGCAACATATGAACAGAAGGACAGTTGATGATGGATTTGAACGGGTGGATCTTGTGGCTGGCTGGGCTAGAAAGTGAAAGGAAAAGTATTTACAAAAGAGTTTTGTAAATGATTTCTTATTATTAATATTGTTTTTATTCTGCTGCATTTTATTTAAAGAATGTTATGGTTTTTGAATGTGAATTGAGAAAAGCGAAAGTAAAGCGATCGGGTTTTAGCAATGAAAGTAAAGCGATCGGGTTTTAGCGATCGGGTGTTAGCGATCAAGTTTTATGAAGGAAAAAGACCCTGATGTTTTTATGAAAAGAAAGTTTTGAATTTTACGTATTTTGAAAATACGGGATGTTACAACTTGAGTGGCTGGAAATAGCAAGTATGCCCACTTGCAACTCCCGTATGGATGATTTTGTGAAGGAGGCCCTTCTTGATGGTTGGAAACCTCTTCACACACCCTTCCTCCAAGGAGTAAAAATGTAGATGCCAATAAGAGAATTTACTCAACTCCAAGTAATCTCAATCTTGTGATGCAACACACACATAGACTTTATATGTAACTCACCAAAGTTTTGAAATAGGAATCACTCCAATTTCAAAAGAAAGCAAAAGATTTCATTAATCAAACTTCAATGTCTTAAACACACATACTAGGTGGCTTTATATAACCAATTACAAGGCATAGAATAGAAAACAACATAATAAAAAACAAGCTAGTTATTCGGTCCCTATATGGCTGATTACTATACTAGTAATTAGATAACTTTCTAAAGTGATTATTAAATCATTCCTTCTGGCTTGGGCTCCACGATATAGTGGCTTTGGCAGCTACTTCCTTCTCAAGTTTTGCCACTTGGATGGTTGCCAAATTTAAGCAAGAATCAGCTATCCTTGGTTCACTTGCGTTGTAACATCCCGTAACTTTTTTCATATAAAAATTTTCTTTCTTTTTAAAACATTTGCATGATGGAAAACCAAAGTAACAAACACACATGGAAGTTTCAGAGTAAACATACAGCAGAAGTCTTTTATATTTAAATACTACAAACTAATTGTTTAAATAAACACATTAACTTAAAACACAAGTAAAACATTTGTTTAAAGTCATAAAATACTTACAACTTTTAAAACATTTAAATACATTTATCTCATTTCCGTGAGCCATAACTCAAGGTCAATGTCACCAACAGCACAAACACCCAACCCAGTAATACTCTACCAGCTACGTCTTTTATCAACTTTATCCAATCATCGACTCCATACTTACATCAATGAGGCCTAACTATGAGCCTAAAACTCAGTAAGTGGTATAAACGTAAAACATGAAATACGCATATAATTTTTGTAACATCGTATACATTTTTTAGTTTTGCTTATCTGTTACTGTTCATGTCTTTTATTGATATTTATTTTGTTTCTGTGCTGGGCGTATCCAACCGGACCACAAAACCGTTATTTATTGTTCTTGTCTTTTACTGTTATTCCATTTGTTTATGTGTCGGGCATATCAAACCAGACCACACAAATATCTGTTTACTGTTACTGTTTTTTACTATTATTTAATTTGTTTATATGCCAGGTGTATCCAACCGGACCACACAAACATCCGTTTACTTATTTTGATTTTTGTGCCGGGCATAATGAACTAGACCACAGTTATTTACTTATCTTTAGTTTTTATGCATGGTGTAACTATAATATCCTGAATTTTTATTGAGCTGAAGACATAACTTAAGTGATAATTCTAGGGTTGTTGCCGCTAAATGGACGATTAAGGTATAGTCAAGTGAAACAGATTTGGATAAAGTGAACATTGATACCCAAATTAATTAGCTTATGGGAAGGATTTAAGTTAATTGAAGAATTGTTTGATAATATTTGGAGTTAAATTGAATGATATCAATTAGATTGACAGTCAATGGAATAAATAAGAGAAAATGTACTTGAATATAATAGGGTTGAAAGTATAGGATTTATACTATGTTAGGTCATATTGATTTAGTGAGGAATAATGAGAAGGAGGAATGGTGAAACAATTTGGTATATGTTGAGGTTTGGATAATTTGGAAAAGTGAATTATGGTTTATTAAAGGTAACATACATATATAGAGGATACATGTGAATAATCTTATAGAATTAAGCAACAACATGCAGTTTGGAGACGGCGGTCAATCGGAGCGGTCGATTGATGAGGTGTCGATTGACCGGTGTCATCGACCGACGTGATTATGTGTAGTTTTTCTGAAATGGTTGGTGGTCAATCACCATGGTGGAAGAGAATGACCAGCCTGATCATCTGCCATTCTGGAAGAAGGAAAATCGTTCATCTACCAATTTATGATGATAATCTGGAAAGGTTTTAACCGATGTTAAAACAAAAAAATTCGTTGTCTGAACGTCTAAATGATGGAAGGTCTGATCCCTTGGCCTTCTGTCTTCAATGGGACACTATGGAGTCTCTGGGAGTGCCTATAAATTGGAGAGGGTAAGGAGCGAAGTTTAAGAGAGTGGAAAACTATGCAGTTACTCTGTTGAAATGATGAGTGAATCGTGAGGGTTCTAAAGTTGTGAAGTTGTGCTTTTGAGAGAAGAGATTTAGCGTGAGAGAGTGACAGTTTGATGAGAGAAGTGATTCTATGGTTTTGAAAAGTGAGAGGTCTTGCTTATGGAGTCGTGAGGGTGATTGTGAAATGCTTTTGTGTTTTGGAAAAGTGAGAAGCAGTATGCGTTTCTGGATTTTCTGAAGGAGCAGACTGGGAGTGAAGCTGTTTTGGAGAATTGGTTATTTAAAAATGCTTTTGTGGAGCAGTTTGGTGTGGGCGAACTGAGAGAAATCCTATGAGTTTTGTGAAGAAGAGAAGTTGAAAGGCTGAGAGGATATTTGTAAGGAAACCTTAGGTGTTCAGGTATTAGATTCTTTTCATTTGTTCTATGTTGTATAATTAGGATGAAAGTGATATGTTGTCTGTTGAATCGAATTTAGTTTATTATGTGGATGAGTATATTTGCCATGTGTAATAGTTGTCATGACTCAGAGACGGGCCGGACAGAAACGCCGAGCCAAACAACCCGGTCCTCGGAGAGGACCCGGTCGCCCAACCTAAGGCTTGTTAAAATTTATTGGAAGACTTGTAATAATTTTTTTCTAGCCGTGACCCACTTGTGATAGATCACGGTACTTGTAGTGATTGCAAGAGTTAAATTGAGGAAATTATAAATTACATCCAAACAACTGTGCATCCACCATGTCTATACATTCAGAATTCTAAATTATAGAATATTATAGGAACCATTAGTTCTTACCAGTGAAAAATATAATTAAACCAAAGGAAGCAAACAAGTCAGTTGCAAACCAAAGCTAGAACTTCACAAGTCTAATGTGTCCACACTCTAGGTATTTCTATCTCTACCTAGTGGAAAATGTAGTCTAAGAGGGGTAAGTGACTAACTCAGTAGGAAATTTATATACACCGCCAAACGAGTGAGAAAATTGGTTTTACCTTTTCTTTATCTAAACTTTGATTCTTTTTAGGGGCTATGCATTTTTATCAAAACGTTTTCAAAATCATTTACATCCTTTTTAATGAAAATCAGTCTCGAAGGGCCTTGACAAGATATTGTAGAAAACACCGCTGTTTACATAGACACCTATACTAAAAAATATCATCATCGATTTCACACTGAAAATCATCACCAGTGAAGAAGGAGGTCACTCATGGATTCCTCCAGTCAATCGTACAGAATAAAGCAACGACAGTCCGTAGACCTGGCTCGTCACCCCGGGTTTTGCTGACGAGCCAAAGCTCGGTGCCAACCCAACCCGTATCGTCACCCAAGTCCTACCGACGAGCCAAAGCTTAGCACCGACACAACTCAAATCACGTTCCAAGTTTGCTGATGAGCCATAGCTCAGCGCCAACAAACTCATATCGAGATAAACCCTAGTCCTACCGACAAGCCAAATCTCAATGTCAACATAACTTGAATCACCTCTTGAGTTTATCGACAAACCAAGCTCAGCGCCGATAAACTCAATCTCAAGTTTGGCGACAAGCCAAGCTCAGCGCCAACAAACTTGAATCAAATACAACCTGATCCGGTTTTGGGGTTGAACCCAAGGAAGTGTCATCACCTTCCCAATCCAATTTTTCACACACAGCATACAAACATTCGTCTCCATGTAGCAGAAGACGTACTGAGGATGTCTCATGATACTCTGATACTGAGACCGTCCACAATATCAAGAGGATTCATCACCTCTAAAACAGATATAACATACCATGAAAACTATGCACGAAATTTAAACATGTAAAACTCGTGTACATAGATATATAATAAAATTAGACGTGTTGTCAAATAGTCCTCGTCGATTTTTTATGCATATGTGGTAATCCACAAAATATTAGTTTTTAAAAAAATAAAGGTATGGGATATGCAAAGCAAGTAGGTATAAAACTCCTACCTCGACGATGGTCTCTCCTCGTATCAGAAGGAGCAGCAACCTCAAGTACCGGCTCAAAGTCCACAAACTCATCCGAGCCTATAATATGTCAGAGAACAATCACTATTGTCAATGACTCTCAATAAACATATGAAAGGTGTAATGCCCCGATTTATAAAAAATCAATTTTCTTTATTCCAATTTTATGAAAAATTTAAAATTTTCTTTTAATCTTTTCAAAACGTATTGTTAAATAAGAAATCAGAGCAATTAAGCGGAATAAATTTAAATCATAATTTTAAAAAATTTAAAATGAAATCCATATTATACAAACCATTTATTTAATAAAATCATAATTTAAAACAACCAATTTTACTTTAGCCATAACTCATCAGGTCTTTTCCAGTTGATAACTCAAGATTTCATTTGACAATACATTCTCCTTTTTCGTTAATAATATTTAGCTGCATCATGGGTAATACGATGAGGTAAGGCTTAGCAAGAAATAAAATGTATATATATACTATGCAATGCTTGTGCAGTCATTTTTAGAGAAGAACTTATCCCCTCTACATGTCATTTTAGTTTCACTTAACAGTCTAGATGTATAAGATCTTATTAATCTAAGGAATTTGGATCCATTATATCGTCTTGTGGCTTAACCGGCACTTTGACGAGGAGATACATCCATTAGGGGCATCACCACCGATCTCATACACCTATTTACGTTTATTGGTTCATTTATTAACATGCTATACATATGTCAGTAGTTTTATAAACCCTATCATGATGCATGTACAGTTCATAACAATACAATGGAATTAAAAGCAATACAATAGTCCATATATGAAATTAAGGCAGTTTATGAATTTTCATTCATTTTTACGTTTAAGTATTTTCTTTGTTATTTCGTGCATTAATTACAACGTTAATTTCTGTAGTTATGTTAACATCATTTTAGCGATAATCTTCATGATATTTTCACGTTTATTTTATTGTTAATCTATACGAATAATTCCAATAGTATTTTCAACAACAATTTAAAGTAATTGAAAATATAAAATCTCGTGATGTAGGGCCTCTACTGGCCACCGCATCCTATTTCTTACATCTTGTAGAATTTTCCTACGGTAGAATTTTCCAAAGCGTAACTTCTCCCGATTCCCGAGTAAATCCTCCTCCACACTTTCACCCTCAAATATTTGAGACCCGACAACAATGCGGAATGTTCACAGGACGCCTTGGAGATTCAAACGAATTAAGTGCTCGACCCGTTATCTATGGAGAGATAAGAACCGAAACTATCAAATAAAGAAGTTTGACCCAAACCAAACTTGTTGGTTCAACTAAAACTATCAAGTTTGATCTCTTCAAGCAAACAATTGAAGAATATCAAGTCCTTAAAGAGAAATCAAGAAGAGAATCACTCTCTAAGCAAAATGCTCTCAAATTTCAAGTTGTAAGTTATGATTTACATTAAAGGTTTACCCATCCATTTATAGGCAACTCTAGGGGACATAGAAACATTATAAAATTACATAAAATATATAAAAGAATTCAAAAATTCAATGTTAGGTGAAGAATTGCCGCGGGTGGCACGTGGGAGGCGGCACTGGTAGCAGCGTGTGTGTGTGGCAGTTAGCCGGTCAGCGCTGGTGGGCATGCTATCGAGCGCTATCTGCGTGGCTTGCGCTGGTGGTTAGGCGGCGCACGCGGTGGGCTGTTGTCGTGGGTTGCTTCGGTCCATCTTCCATTTTAGCCCTTTTTTTCAATCCAATCCTACCTTGGGCCTACACTGGATCTTTCATAATCCCTAACACCATCATGACCCTTGACTTGCCATTTAATGAGTCTTTAACTTGGACTTCATGGATTAAAACATGTATGCTTTTGTCCATCTTCTTTATTATGGAACTTTTCATTAGTCTTCTCATATTTTGTAATATATCAATCAGGATATTACATCTCAATTAATTTCTAGGATATTACAAAAGGGCCCTATAACGGTCTAGGAACCCAACTAACACATGCACAACTAATCTAAGAACTCCAACAAAATTCTCAAACTTTATTCCTTGGTAACATTCTCATTACATATAGTTAACCTTAAAGATCAATTCCTATTAGCCATTGTACAGACTATCCCACTCATGGTTCGCCACACACAAGACAGCCACAAACAATCAAAACATTGATTCTTAAATACCACAGTACCAAGTTTCATCCCAAACAGTAACCAACGTAAATATCAGATTCAATCAAACGATAAATGAGTCCCCAGCCATTATTAATCAAGACAGCACCAAAATTCCAATCAATAGAGTCCAATTCCTCAACAATGACCAATTAACCAGAGTGCCTTCCTGATAAATAACCCAGCCCCAATCAACAAAAAATTTATCCTCAGCAATGCATAAATCTGAGCAATAAATAAAACGGAGAGAAATTCACAATCAACATATTACTTTCCTTGACAATCTTTATCAACAGTATGCTCAGTAGAGTATAAAACCCACACAATCGAGAACTATCCCCAACAATTTTTCTATCGAGGCAGTAGCTGAAATTTAGCACAAATCCCTTTAACAGAATACCATCCAGATTACGAGTACCTAACCTTAACTAGCAGAAACTAACATAAAGAATGTAACCACAACAGCAGAAACAGAATGTATAATCGGCAGAAATCGATGCACAACAACCCAAAAATTTTATCATCTAGTTCAGAAACACTAGGACAAAATCCAATGGAAATCATAGCCTAGTGTTCAACATTTCCTTACCAAAATCAGAGGAACGGCGAAATGGAGCTCCTCAGTGTCGCGGTTCCGTTCTCCCGCGATTCACAGTTGTTCGTTCGCTCGCCTGCCGTAGGGCGAAGTGTTCATCCTTTGCCTGCCTATCTCTTGTCGTCACATCGCTGTTTGCAGCTGCTGCCGGCCGGAATCAGCCCTCTCCTGCAAGATATCTTCTCTCAGTAGAATGAGGGAAGGATGGGGAGAAAACCCATTTTTCTTCTTTGCAAAATGCAACCCTTAGCTGCTGTTTCTCTCCCTTCACTTAAAACTTCCTTTTCTTCTTTCATTTATTTAACCTACCTCTTTCATTTCCTTCTTCTTAAACAACACGTGAACTTCTCATCTCTTTCCCCTTCTTTTATTTTATTAATTCCTTTTATTTAATCCACCCTTTTCATTTGTTTCTTTAATCCAAATTTTCATTTTTTAATCTAATTCCCACCCCACCCCACCCCACCCCATTACTCACTTTCACCTTTAATCCTTTAACTTCCTCTTATTTTTTTTAATTCTCATTTATTCATTTCTTTTATCCAATAAATCTCTTAATTCTTTTCCATAATATATAAATGTAATATAACAAATATACACATCATGAATTTTATAGTTTACTCCAATTCTCGACTTATTCCAAACATCACCTAACAATGCACACGTGACCGCTACACGACAATTCGGATCAACTTATCAACGTTATGATCGATTTTAATGCGAAAAATTTACACGTGAAATTTACTCTCTTGAAAATTTCTCAGGTTTCACAATAGTAACCGCTTTGATAAACATGCCTAATGTTCTGTTGGGATAATTGTGATATAAGTAATATTCCAATAGTGGTTAAGATGGAAATATGGGTGTGATGAGTGCATTGACAAATGAAATAAGGTTAGAATTTGGTTACTACATGGAAGTAGGCGAATTGGATGAATGATTCACTGCAGATAAATGGGTATTCAAGTATGATTTGAAAAATAATACTACGGTTAGGAATTAGATAGACTTGTTAAGTGATAGGTGAAGCAATAAGTTGTTGGAATAAGGTCTCAAATGTTGGTTAATGGTGGTACTGCATATGTTTTGTACGAAAAGGCGTACATCACGGGAATTAAGAGGTGTTTATTGTTTGTTTAATTGAATGTTATGTATGTTTCTTAGATTTAGGTTCAATTCCTTAGTTAGGACAGATCACGTTTTAAGGATATAACTGAGGAACACGTTAGATAGAGTTATATGTGTATTTCATATTTTATGTTTATACCACTTCCTGAGCTTTAGGCTCATAGTTAGGTTCTGTTAATGTAGGTAAGGAGCCGATGAAATAAAGCTATTAAAAGATGTAGCTGATGGAGTATTACCTGGTTGGGCGTTTGTGCTGTGGCAACATTGACCTTGGGTTATGGCTCACGAAAATGAAATAAATGTTTTAAAATCTTTTCAAGTGTCTTATGACTTCAAGCAAATGTATTACTTGTGTTTTAAGTTAATATGTTTATTTAAACTATTGATTTGTGATATTTAAATGTAAAAGACTTCCCCTATATGTTTACTCTGAGACTTCCGTTATATGTTTATTACTTTGGTTTTTCATCATGAGTGTTTTTATAAAGGAAAAAAAAATTTTATACAAAAAAAGTTACGAGATGTTACAGTAACCAAACGGACCACAAAAATAACTATTTTCGTTCATTCCATTTTTGTGTACTTTAGGATTCCAAGTCTTAACGTTATTGTGCACATACAATCCTATCTAACGTATTCCTCGATCGTATCCTTAAAATGTGATCTGTCCTAACTAAAGAACTGAACTTAAATCTAATAACATACAATTCATAACAAGCAATTAAACAAATAATAAACACCCCCTAATTTCTGAGATGTAGGCCCTTTCGGACAAAACGCATGCAATACCACTCACTTGAAGTCCTTAGCTTTAATGGGTTACTACTTAAAATTTCCTCATCACAGAACCTATTTATTAATCATAACAGTTTAACAAACTTAGCATCAATGGAATAATCATCAATCCTAACCTGATAGATTAATTTTCTAATAGTGTATAGCTCCTCATTTATGTCCAATAGAATAATTCCTCTACCTTCTCTATCCTAATATGGAGTTCTAAACCTATCTTTCAACTAACATACATAATACTTCAATTAATCTATCCAGAGTCTAACCAAACCCACTAACAATCATTGCCGCATAGAATCATGCAAACTCACAACCAAATATTCCAAACATATTATATTAACGAGTACAATATTCAAGCGATGACCAAAGATAATACTTCCTTCACCAAAATCTAACTTATTCGCCAATTAATAATGTACATAGCATTCATTCAATAGTAGTATTTAAGGAACAGGATAATAACCAGAATACTAAACTAACATTTCCCAAAATCAATGCATCAATAGAAATCACTTCACAATAAACTCCTATGCATGAATAATCATAACATGCTATTAACATTAGAGAATCTAGAACTCATATACCCAAATACTATCACTTGGCAGAAATAATGGAAAGAATCCAATACCAGAACATCAAAGGTTTCCCTTAGGCTATGGATATCAATTGGTCACTAAGATATCCGAAAAGGTCTATCATGTCTTGGAAAAATGTTGTGAAGTATTGAAAGGACTGCTCTTTTGGTTGCACTTGCGTGAAGGAATATTTTCGATTATGGAAAATGGCACCATTCCTAGTTGGCCCAAGGAAGTGCGCTCTATGAACGGGTGGAATGAAATTTTTTTTGATAAGGGAAATGAAGTGCAAGAGAGAAATATATGTGTTATAGTGGAAGACCATCTCATGGAAAAGTTTGCTATTAATTATGTCGTCAATATCCTAGTTGACAACATTGATCTTCTGACTCATGTAAGGCATGTTCCCATGGGGAACAAACTATTCTTATTTGATCCGGGTGGAGAAGCTTTCATAAGAAGGACAAGGGTGGTATACCCCTTGGATTTGAGGTCAAATCCTCAATTACCCGAGGAGGATGATGTGTCCCAAAAATCCTATCTCACGACCCTTTTTGCCATGAGGTTCGGTGTTTAATTAATTAGCTATTATTTTGCAGGAAATATTACATTAATGGATATTATGAAAAGAAGTCTTGCTTGGAGAAGAGGATGTTACTCAATATGTTTTCACATAGACCTATGCAAACCTAATCGGCTAGATTCACATCGTCTCGGATTGGAGGAGCTTATATTGGCCGAAGCTAACAAGGTCAATTTGGAGCGTTTTATTGAAGTTTCCACATTTAACTTATGTCTCTAGATGTTTTAATTGATAGATTGCTAGTTTGGGTTTAATTTTGAGAATTTTAAAATGTTTTGTGATTGTAGGAATGGAGGTGCTTGGTTTGCTTGTAAACCGAGCCCAAATTTTGAGATTTCAAGGGCAAAGTTGTAATTTCTTTTATTGTAACTTTAGAGTGATATTTAGGGCACTCTAAGGGAACCTTGTAATCAATTTGGAAAACCCTTAATAGAAAATTGCTTCTTTGTTTAGAGAGTTCTCTCTAGTGCAAATAGGAGGCTTGGTTTTGCTTCACGACTTCACCTCCATCAACAAGTCTTCTCCTTTGTTCTCGTGCAGCCTAGGAGGAGACGACTCATACTACCTCTTCTAGTAACTTCACTTTGAGGTTGTCTTTGTGGCGTGGAGGTAGAAGACCACAGAAAAAGCTAGGTTGGAGTGGTGTTTTACGGAAACATTCGAACAAGTCGCCTCTCTCTGCCGAGTGGGAGAACGCGGACCAACTTGGTGCCTTGATTCTGTCCATTTTTACTGAAGGTTCTACTATATCCTTGTTCTGAGATTACTGGTACTTTTGTTCTTGTGAAATTTTTGGTGGAATCGTGTGAATTAGATTTGTATTTTGAAAGTTATGGTCGTTTTACTAAGAGCGCAAAACCAGTTTTTTCCGAGAATGACAGATCCGAGCTTCAACTTCGCTCGCACATAACATCATTTGAACGACGCCTTTCAAGCTGATTTTTACTGGTCATTTACTATTATGTGTCTATTACTTATTCTGTAAATTTGAGCTTCAAGGCCTGTATGCAAGTGGAGTTATATCATTTTAAATTCTGGTGTTCAGAATTAGGGTTTGCTAATCAACCTTGTTGGTTTTGGACTAATTTTGGATTCCATCCCGTTTCATTGGTTTCTTGCAACTTCTTGGATTGAAATTTTGTGTTATAAGCATACTCTGGACATATGTGAAGTATTGGGAATTTAATTGATGATTGGAGTTTATTTTGGATCAATTTGTTCATCCATTAATTGAGATAGTTACAAAACAGTTTTTGCCGTTGAGAGAGCCATTTCCGAGTATCTTTTTGAATTGGTCATAACTCTGTGTGTATAACGAATTTGGGTGTGATTTTTGGAAGTGTTATTATTTAGATTGTTAGCTACTTGCCCTATAAATTTGAGGTCCAAAACCTATAAACACGTTGAGTTCTCTACATTTTTAATTTTAGTGGTTCGATTTGTGCATTGGCCGATTACAGTTTTCACTTGTGTGTTGGTTTGGAGTTTTGGGACATATCAAAAAAAGAGAGCCAAAGTGGGAGATGGAGACTGAGGAGGGAGATCGGGCGCGAGGGAACGACGACGACGATGGAGTTCACCGACGGGTTTCGGTGTGGTGACGAGGCAGACTCCGGTGTGGAGACATCCTGGCGAGCATTTGCAGGAGAGGCGGGATGGCGTCACAGGTCGCCATTTGTATTGCCGGATCGGGGCTTCAGCAATCAGCGATATCGAGCGTCGATTCGAGGTATGTCTGACTGGGATTTCTCCTCTTTTGCGTTCTAATGATCAGGCGACTAGCAGGGCATGGATTGGTGTCGGTATGTGGTGATTTTCGGCGTTGGATTGAGTCGAGTTGCGATTGGGTGCTCTGACCCAACTGCGTCTGGAACCCAGTCTAGCCATTTCGGGTTGAATTGTTGTCAGCTATACAGACAACCCCACGTTCCTTCTAGCCTGGAATCGCACTATGCATTAACTACAAAGTGGGGAACACTCCATAAAGCTGGACTGAATTTGTGGGATAATGTCGGGTGATTTGTTTAGAAAAGGGTAGTGGCTGGTCGGGTGTGCTGGAGAATTTCACTCTCTGCCTTCTGGGAATTCGCAGAGAGTGTCCTTTCTGGTGTTGATATGTATAACAGAGATATGGAAAGGAGATGGGCAGTGACACAGGATTGTTTTTGAGAAGAGCTGAGAGCTCTCTGCTGAAGAAGGGGACCAAGAGCTGTAAGAAGAAAATAGAGTCCGAGAGTTGGAGAGGGAGTTAGGGCCGAGAGGTGAAGAAATGCAGAACTGATGGAGAGCTTTCTGGAGTTGAGATGCTGACCAAGAAGGTGAGGTCTTCTCCTATTTGAAGAGAGGATCCTTATCACGGTGATTTCCATGAGAATATAGATACAAATCAATGTCATCATGAGATAGTAAAGTTTTCCTTTTGATGTAATATGCTCTTCTAGTCTCAAAGTAATAGTCAAATTCAAAACCAAAATTCATTAAGACCAAGAATAATCCACTATGCATAAATGAACTTCCAACAAAATTAAAGAGAACAACTTTACCATCACGATTGCCATATCCAAATACCATGTCAATAATATGATAAGCTTTGATCCATCCAACTCTAAAAATCCAAGTAATCAATTTATCCATTGGCACGTACCTCTTTATTATAAGCATAGTAGTCTTCATCTGATTTTCTTTTAACGCATCATAATCCATAACAATTTGCTTTAGTTGAAGCGAAGCTAGATTGATTAACTTTCCATTACCTTTGAATGAAGAATAACTCGAATGGCAATTCAAATATCCATCATGTGTATGTCTCCCGTTATATAGCTATGGTAATTTCCAAAGAAAACGGTTTATACTTATTGGCAACAAATCACAAATCACAATGTTAGTGAAACTTCCATTAGAAAGGCACCCAAAGTTTGATTGTTCACCTTCACATCTTCTTTGTTATTCAACCAACTCAAACTTTTCTTAAAATCCATGGAAGACAAATTGGTGTTACTTCCTTCATCTTTGATCAAAGGACATACTTTTTTCTTGTTTGGACATCGGCCCTGAACATTTTGATCCTTGTCAAATTGCCACCAAAGTTTGTAAGGGATTCCATGTATTAATATCTCCAAACAACTTACTGGAACCAAAATCATAGAAGCCATGTTAGCACAAATTCTCTCACAATGAATAGAGAGCAAAACTTGTTCTTGTCGGAGCATTGGCCATGAATGATTGAATACTTTTTGACAATCCATTTCTTGACTATGAATAGTTAGTGCATTTGGAAGCTCTATGTCGAAGGGTTCCCTTTGGATGTAATACAACTCCTCTTGTGGCTCTTTCTCTTCATCAATTACTACAAGCACCACATCTTCATTAGTTGTTGCCAAGGAGTCTATTTTACATTCTAGGTGCTCGGCTTCGGGCACTTATTTTTCTTGACATTCTTCCTCTTCTATTTGAGACTCTAAAGATAGTAATGATCATTCTTCAGCATAAATAACTTCTTCTTCAATTTCCTCAAGAGTAACTTCTAATACCTCATCAAAGTCTTGTGCTTGTAAGGTCGAAGTGCTCGATATACTTGCTTCAAGTTGTTATAATATTCCTTCAAATAAGGTGTTAATTTTATTGAGTTGAGCATGTCAATTTTTGGAAGATTTTTCATACCTTGTGATTGGTGGTGGTGAGGATGGATCATACTTTTTCCTCAATAACTTCTTCATCTCAAACCATGTTTTGATGATGTCTTCTCCATATTCCTTTCGATAGGAATTGTAGCTTTGATACTAAGCTATGCACTAGCAGAAGGGGTAAGAAATATAACCTATAAATATTAGAAAAAGTTGATGAAGTGTTGAGATGCATTGATCAACTGGGCAACACAATATGCAGGAGGAGCTGTAATACTCTAAAAATATATTTGGTAAACATCATGAAGATTGGAATAATTAGTGATAATTATTGATGAATAAGCGGTGAAGTAATGTTTACGAATTGTTAAATTTACAAAGGAAGTGTACAGTTAGGAAAAATGGCAGTGGCGTTAAGAAAGATTGGCCATGAAAGATGAAGGAGGGGTTGATCAAAAGATTAACTGGGTGTGTGAGGAAAAGAAGGAAGGTCGTTTATGAAAGAATCGGTTGATCGCTAAATATTACAGAATGCTCCCAAGTTTTGCAGTTGACGGAGGGTCGAGAAGCTAAGATTTGGTCGACCACTAAATATTACAGAGGCGATTCTTGTGAGGTAGTCAACAGAGTGATTGAGCATGCAGTCGAGGATACTCGACCGACAAATAAGGCAGTGGGAAAGGTCAATCAGGATCGACCTTGAATGAAAGAAAGTGGTTTTTCATGAGGGAGCGGTCGAGCACAGCCATGAAGAAAGGGATAGGTCGATCCTGTGATCGACTTGGAGAAAGGCTTAAATGGTTTTTTGTTGATTGCCTTATCGACTGGGAATTATCGGTCGATGGATGTATCGACTGCTCCCACATGGTTTTACAGCTTGAAGAAAAAAATTGGAAATCCCAAGGCACGAAACACTTTGTGATTCTTCCACATATGCTTCCCTTTACACATGTCAATGCCTTGAGGGAGTTTGGTGAGATTATATTGGGATTTGAGGGAAGTATGTGATAAATGACTCTGGATGAAATAGAAAGACAGAAGAGGCAGAGGAGAAAAGAGAAGCTCTTTGTGAAAGGAGTTGTGAGAAGCTGATGGAAAATGAGAGGAGAGGAAAGTTGAGAGCCGTGAGAAGAGTCTTGGAAAGAGGAAGAAAGTGAAAAGAAAGAGAGAGGTGAGAGTTTCTGGTAAGAAGAATTCTCTCCTGGTTATATGGATGTTGGGTTCTCTTTTTATTTATGCTCAATTGAAAGGTCTGTGCTTTGTTGGTTTTGGAAATGATTTTGGTTGCTTGCTATGGAATGTATTCTACCACTGCTAAGTGACAATTGTTATGGCCATTTATAGTTGTTTGATGAATTGAATATTATTCTATGTTTTATTGTGAACCATGAGGCTTTAGATGATGAAGAATGTATGAACTTTACTATGTTAAATTACATACTCAATGATCCCTTGTTGGAAAGTCAAATGGATATTTACTCTATTGATGGATAATACTCTCAATTGTTTACTGCTGCTTGGTTCTGTGAAGGATATTAATGGGTAATCTATTTTGGTTGTTTGTTCGACTACTTGTGAAATATATAAGGATGGAAGTTTGGTTAATTTCTGAGTTGTTATTGTTGACTTGTTTGCACAATAATATTCTACCAAAAAGTGAAAAAAATGGTTAAAGAGAAGTTTATTGGTGTTCTGCTGCTATTTTGGATTAATGCTTCAGATGGGGTTTGCTCTGCTCTGTTAGTGATAAGCTGTGTAGTTAATGGAAATGAATGAAAGTATTCTTTGTTTGCTTTAGGGAACTGTGAAGTTGAAGGAATATGGAATAAAAGTATAATGTATATGCATGCTATCAAATTATGGGTCTGGAAATAATGGTATTAGTGATTGTTGATTAATGATTTTGAAGGTATTAAGGGAAGAAGGATAAAGTGCTGAAACACTTTAAGGAAGCGAGTTAAGTCATATTGAATGTGTTTTGGTCTTTGGGGCCCTATATCGCAAAAGTTAGGATTTGTTTGTATGCACACATTTACTAGATTATTAAGTTAGGTTGTGATCATGTCCTGAGGATATATTGCTGCCTGTAGTGTGTTTATTAGAATTAGGTTATTTTATTGATGTGTTTATTAGTTTTAAGTTAAGGATAATGATAATAAGATTGATCATGCTTGAGGATTATAGGAGTTTGATATTAACCATGTTTTAAGGCCTATCTAGAGGATATGGATACTGTATGCATTCATACATCATGGTTTTCAAAACGTTAAGAAAGTGGTTTTTCATGCATGGTTTTAGAAAATGGTTTAATGGATGCTAATACATACTAAGTATATGGTGTTCTTGAGGGCTGATCACCCAAAGTAGACAACCATCATTTAGGCTGTAGGAATATCCATTTTATCATTAAAAGTAAAACAGAAACAGATAATAAAGGAATTAAATAGAATAAAGGGATAATATGAGAAAGATAAGAGAGTAAAGAGAAATGTGTAAAAAAATGAGAAGGGTTGAGTTGGTTTATAAAGTTCACCGCTTCTTCTCGAAGTACTAGCAGAAAAAGAAACGGTAAAAGTTCATCGTGATGACATGCGTTCATCATCACGATGAAAGTTCACCGTTGTGGTTAGCGTTCACCATGATGGCACGTGTTCATCATCATGGTAAATGTTCATTGCGAGGCACAAGTTCACCGAATTAAAGTTCGCCACAGTTCATCACAATTCTATAAGTAAGAAAAAGGAAAATGGAAAAACGAAAACGAAAATGAAAAAGAAAACAGAAACTACATATGGATTTTGTAAGTTGCTTAGCATGTACATGTCCATGGTTTAATTTTATATCACTTACTGAGCTTTAGGCTCATAATTTAAGTCTTGTAATGAAGATATACGTTTGAGGTGAGGATGAAAAACAAGTTAAGGAGTAGTTGATGAAGGATTTGCACGCGCGAATCTTGTGGTTGGCTAGGCTAAAGGATTTAAAGGAAAATGTTTTGTAAAGAGTTTTGTAAAGTGTTCTAAATTGTAAATGCTTTTAAGAAAAGAATTTTAGTCATTGTCTTTATTTGTTTTATTAAAATGACAATTCTTCCGCTGTGAAAAGAAAATTTTTAATTTTATGAGATTTCCAAAGGGAAAATGTTTTCAAATTACACTTTTTCAAAGTAAGAAAAACTAGTCGTTGCAGTTTGTATCAGAGCACTCGGGTTTTAAAATTGATTCTGTAGACTACCTACCAGCACAAGTTTCAATGTGAAAAAACTCCATCAACTGTAAGTATGTTCATAAATTTTTTTTTCTAATTTAGGTATTTTATTTTATGTTAAAAGGATAACATGGTTAAAGGGCAAGGAAGAGTTCGACGAAGAAAAAGATATATAAGGAATGGTAAATGAAGGATGTTATTTTGGGTATAGAGAGATTGTAATATTGGGCTAGATGAAAAAGAGAAAGGTTGTTAGAAGAAGTTGATGATGAGAATTCTTTTGGATTAAGTTTAACGTTGTATGTGATAAAAGATAAAATGATTCTAGAATTGCTTGGGTTTTGTGCATGACATATGGAAATAGCTTTGGGGGAGTAAAGAAACAAGGGAAACTCTGCCAAAATTTTTATAGATTGGGAAGAGGATAGGTGAAAAACAAATCCTGCATGAATCAAGTTAACTAGACAATTAAGCAAGGTTGCCTAAGTTGCAAAGGATTAGATAGAGGGCGAGGAGTTTAAGGTGAATGAAGAGAATTGTTTAGGCTTAGAAAATGAAATTGCGTATGTACATAGGTGCAAGACACTAGGGGAATGAAGTTTTAAGGAATTGTGTTGGTCGAATAGGAATAAAATGGTGAGGGGAATAAGTCGAAATGGGTATTTAAGAGATGAAATGAGAAGTAGACTAATGGAAGTGTTGGAACATCATATTTAATTTATGGAATGAAGTAGAGAATTAGAAGGACAGAGAAACCAACGACTGATGTTTCCCAAAGATTTAAGTGCTAAAGGTTTCGATGACAAAAGCTACCCTATTTGAAGGAGATATTTATGATCCAACAAGCACAGAAGGATTGTTGAGTATGCTAAGGTCGAAGAGCACCATAAAGTTAAGAGAAAGTTACGTGTTTCAAGTTTCAACTCATAAAGTTCAGGGAGAGTAGTGGGAAAATAGTAAAGGGAATGCAATCCCAACGGCGGATGGAAGGCCAACCAGAGATAAAAGGATCAAAGAGACCTCTCATTGAGAGTGAGTCACAAAGAAATGAGGAACGTATTCATGGAGATACATCACTTCGAAGAGAAAATATTGGATCTTCAAGAGCTAAGCAGTGTCAAAAGCATAAAAGAAATCAATTCGGAAGATCTATTCAGTGATAATTAAATGTAATGAAAGTGGCCATTTGGTCAAATATTGTCTGATTTTGGCTTAAGGAACAGAAAGTGGTTGCATTAAGGGTGTTTGCTATTGTGGAGAATGCAAATGAAGATTGAATTTTTGTGACTTAAGTCGATATTTTGGGATATAAAGGCATTAAGGAAGTGAAATGATACAGTTTATGTAAATTTTTCTCCTTGGATATGATGATATATAGATGAGGAAGGTATATGACAGGGTCTAGAAGATGTTTGGATGCTTCTATGCTTGGAATGTCAGTGGTTATTCTGTTTGTTTGATCAAGGAAAGGGTATGTTGAAGCAAATTTTGAGGATGAAATATATATAAAGAGGGAGGAATGTAATATTGTAACGACCATATTCTTCTTACATTTGAAATCACATGAAATTTAAAACTTTTTTTTTCATAAAAATAGCAGAAGACTTTTCTTTATTAAAATCATTTAAAAGGTGATACTAAAATTATGTTCTTAAAACCCTTTGTATAACACAACGGAAAACTAAATTAATAAAACACGTTACAAATTAAAACAATTTATTAAGTCATTTACAAAAACTTGTTTTCTTTTATGAATCAAATACTTTACAAAACTCTTTCCTTTCTCTCACCCATTAGCCTAGCCAGCCACTAGATCCGCGTGTGCAAATCTTTCATCAACTGCTCCTTCACATTTTCTCGTGCGTGTACCTAGATCATGGACTAACAATGAGCCTAATGCTCAGTAAGGAATAGAATGAATTATGATCCTTGATCATGTCTGACTATGTTAGAATGGAATCCACCCAATTTGTCTTTTACTCATAGTCTCATATCATTAAACTCATACATTGAGATGAGACATTGGAAATATTTCTCACAAGGAGAATAGTTATTTACCTGAAAACTAAACCTCGGTAGAAAGGCTCTCGCGACCCGACGAAGGAATGGTATAATCTCAAGACTAATGGTTAGAATCCAAACTACCTCCCCAACCCCCAATTCCCATGACATTCATTTAGTCAGGCTTTTCTCGTGCAATGCATGTGAATACCAACCTCATGGTATCCCTAATTATTTCTATCATCATGATGCATGTTCATACAATGCTTATAAATGTTATAACAACATGGATCCCAATATAGTGGATAACAATATGTGCAATATACAGGAATCACAATATAGTAAAGAACAATACGTGCGATAACAACATGTGCGATAACAATAGGGATCACAATATAGTAGAGAATGATATGTGCGATAACAACAAGGATCACAATATAGATTATGCATTAAGTAACAAAGAGCTAAACTAAGCAAGAAATTCAAGAAACATAACAACTTAAACACATAGACTCTATGTAACGCCCCATTTATTTCAAAATCATTTTTCTCTATTTAAAATTTTTGTGACATAAAAATTTTTGTTAAATCTATTCGCATTCATAAATCAGTGGGGGTTTCCCCACTGATGAACCGTCACCAATTCTCCTGAACCCCCACATGCCTATTTACATATATTGTAACACCCCGACTTTTTCAGTTGGATAGATATCGGGGTATTACCAAAGATGTTCTACGGCGTTAAGTCTAAGGGTATTTCTGTTACGTTTTTCCCGTTTACGCAATGTGAGTAGAGGATAGGGTAATTGGGACATTACGTCATGTATTTATGAGTGTCATTTTATGATGGGTTGTTATGGGAGAAGTGTTATGGGATAGGAGTTAAGTGAGGAAATGTGAGGAAAAGCTGTCCAGGACATTTCTGGACGCCTGCGGACGACACTGTGGATAACTTGTATCATCCGCAAATGCGTTGCACACACGAAGAATGGGTTGGTATGACTCAGGACGTGATTCTGTGTCCTGACATCATTGTGCAGTGGAGTTTCAGATGAAGTCCCGTACGATGCGGACGCAAGTTGCTTCGTCCGCATTGAATCTGTCCAAATTCTCGGGACTTTCAGACGAGTCCTGACGACTGCGGACGTGGTAAGACCTCGTCTGTTTTGCCTTTGTCTGATTTATGGACACCTTGCAGATGCCACGTGCGGACGTCACTTCTCGTCCGAACCTCGTCTGCAGACGGTACGGATAAGGATGAGGATGCCAGTTCTTGTCCGAAGCCACGTTTTAGCCTATGAGATTTTGTTCTTGTGGACAAATGCGGATGAGACCAATGCATCTGCACTTGTCCTAAATAGCCTAGACCACCGTAAATTTAAGGATTTAAATCGTGTTTCTTGTCATTAAAAGCATGTTTAATCATCTAGGGTAATGATTGTAATTAGTTTTTGAGCATGTAAATTGTAATTAATCCGAGTATGTTTAAGTAACTCATTAACGATAACTAATTCGAGTATGCTTAATTAACTAACTAGCATGTTAATTAACTAATTCATGTCATGTTTAATTGACTAATTAACTATAATAAATTATAATCCAAATTGTAATTATTACTCAAGCATGTTAATTAACTTAACTAGGGTAATTAATTAGACTCGAGTATGTTTAATTAACTAGGTTAAATTAATTAACTAGTCATTAAATAATTAAGTTGAACATGTTTAAGTAATTGTTTAACTTACAATTGTTAATCACTTCCTTGAGCATGTTAATTATCTTCCTTAAGCATGCTAGTTGTTAAATAACTTTGTTAAATACTAGTTGTTAATCTTTGTTGATAATTCATATATTACCCTTTTACTGCAATTTCATTTACTGTAACTTCTACAATTGACACTTTACTTTGTTAGAGAATACTAGAGAAGATAAAAGAAGAATGAACTAAGCTTGAACGGATTAAGAGTCTCATTGACTATGTGAATATATGTTTATCTTACTTTCTATAGTAATAGTTTTCATTCTGCTTTACTCTGTTCTCCGAACACATGTTTTTATCTTACCTTCTAAATCTGAGTATGTTAATTAACTAGGATAAATGATAATGGTAATCTTTCATGAGCATGTAAATTAATTAGGATAACTAATTAGAATAGTAATCGTATCTTCCTTGAGCATGTAAATTATCTAGGATAACTAACTAGCTAATAATGGAAATCTTTCATGAGTATGTTAAGTAACTAGGATAACCAACTAGATTAATAAATGTAATATCTATGGAGCATGTAAAATAGACTAGGAAATTAACTAGGATAACTAGCATTTAAATGGTATATTACGATTTTTGTTTCGTTTATTGTTGTGATCTATATGTTCATGCATGCCCTTATTATTAGTATAGTAACTCTATCATGTGCTTCACTTTAATCCTTGTCATCTTCAATTATTGCTTGCCTTCCTTCAATGCATTATTCAAGGATTGGTTGCTTTCATTTCTATGAACTTTCAATTCCAGCTATTCAATTACTTTCTTTTATATGAGTAATTCAATATCTGTTAATGTTACGTTATACTGCTTCATGCATCATGTTATAGGGAGAATGTGTCATCATGCATCATACTAATAGAAATCATGTAGGGAGTGCCACCGGGTGGTACACACATGCATTATGTGAGGAAAAATGTTAAAAAAATGAAGGAAATAGGGAGTTAGGGTGTGGATGGGTAGTGTGGATCTAGCCTGGCAGCTAGGATACGACCCTACCTTATCGGGAAAGGGACTAGTTTGCACATAGGAGGTTAGAAGCCAATCACACTATACCATTCCATTTGGGTCCTTCAGTCTCCCGCTCACTGTACGAGTAACGAACGAATGAATTAATGTAAAGTAAAGAGTGAACAAATGACATAATGAAAGGATTGGTTTGGGTGGCCTCCATTCCAAAATTACTAAAGAGAGGCATATAATGTTGCATTAAACCTTTTTCCTTACTTAGCCTTTGGGCTTACAGTTTACTTGTGGTGTAGGTGTAGGGGTACTCATATGCGAAGATAATGCACAGATCCAAAGCAGGGATGAAGGATTTGCACGCGCAAGACTCGTGGCTGGCTAGGCTAAGATAAAATGGCTCATAAATGAAAAGTTGGTTTGTAATTAATGTGTAATGCTCAGTTTAGTATTTCTTATTGATTTCGCTTCCGCTATGTTTTAACGAAAAAGGTTTTGACGGTCCGGTTTTGCACTCTGATATTTTCTTAAAAAGGGTTTTTATAAAGGTTTTAGCAGGTTGATAAAAGTTTTTTAAATTTTAACGAATTTTAATAAGGGATATGAAAAACTGGGTCGTTACATTGTAAGTTTTATGTTTTCTCAAGTGCATACGGTTATGCATGCATACAAATTTTATCAAAAGACTATTTAAGGATTTTTTAAGTTTTCTTAAATGCATATGGTTCTTCATGTTTACAAATTTCATTATGTTAATGTTAGAAAATTAAATTGTTACTTACTGAGTATTAGACTCATAGATAAGTCTTATGATGTAGGAGAAGAACAAGATGAAATGCTTCATAACAATTGACATGGAAAACATCAATATTGAGGAGGTACTGTGATGCCTCGCTTCAATTTCTCTTTAACGTTTTCCTTTTTTTTTTACTATGTAAAATTTTTTGTTTTATTTATTTAAAAACAAATGAGAGTAAGTACTTAAGGCGAGCAAGGAAATATGAAACACATAATTTAAATTAGAGTTAAAGTGGAAACATAATTAATTTCAAAATATGGTTTGAAGGTTAAGGTGTGAGTTAATAGTCTTACAAAAACATTAACCAATTTGAAACACTTTCAAAATAGCATTTTCTTCTTCTTCTTGTGAGCCATAACCCTCTCAGGTCGATTCAACAGGGTAACCCGCAGACTCAATAGGAAATGCCTCCTCCTCTGCTCCTAGAATCATTACTTCTTGACAATTTCCTACACCACAAGCAAATTGTGAGCCTAAGGCACAATAAGAAATGGGGTATGCAATATGTTGTATGCCTCTAACTTGATATGTTGGAATGGATACTACCCCAAACCATTCTTTTCTTTACATTTCATTCATTCATTACCCGTACATCGAGTTGGGATATTGGAGGAATCCGTAGCAGAGAGAGTAGTCTCTTGTCAGCTTCTAACCACCTAGGGTAGACAGTCTCTCGCAACCCAACAAGGGAAGGTGATGTGCCCCAAGTTCCGGAACTTGGGCCCGAGCCGAGGGCTCTTTTATTTTCTAACTTTTTATTTATTTTGTAGGTTTTTGAATCAAATAAACAAAGAGGAGTTGGCATTTGAGCTAATGGAGATCTTGTAATCTTTGGGAGGAAATTATAGGTTTTCCATTTCCGCCTAAAACCGGAGCTGTGGACGTTCAAGGGCTATTTCGACAATCGGGACGGCTTTGTTTCAACTTTTGTCCTTCATATGAATTGTAGCCAACAGACAGAGCTTTCCAACGAGCTCTTGAACGTAATATTCGGATTTCATTTGGTATGTCAAATGTACATTTTACAGAGTCTAAAAAAATCCCACTCGGGATTTTTAATTTTTGTGTAAGTCATGTCTATTTGTTTAAGTTAGGGTCAATTTGGTCTTTTCGCCTATTTTGTAAACATTCTGGGTTAAAACCCTACCTGGTTGCAATTGGAAAGGGACTTTGATGAATTAAGAAAATTGGTTCTCTTTTGAGAGAAGACACCCACGGCCTCCCCCTCCCCTTAGCGCCGATTTCATCCATCCCCCAAGCAAGGCTCCTCTTGAAGCTTCTCAACCTTGCGTCATTGGGATATTGTTTCTTCCAATCCTTATTTTTCGAGGTAAGATTGTGGTGTGGAGACAAGAGAACTTTCCAACCTTGGAGAGTGTTGGTTTTCGGCCAACCCCAAAGTCGCCCCTCTCACTAGGAGGTCCGCGGACTTCATTGTATTCCCTTCTGATTTTTGTGGTTCTTTTATGTTCTTTTCTTGCTGCTTGGATAGCCTATATTCTGGTGATTAAATGAATGTTATGTGTTGAGGAAGCCTTTTGGAGTTTATTGATTGTAAAAGGTTATTTTCGGATTATTGTTGAGTTGTTGAAATCTGTGATTTGTGCTGGATTGTTGTTATCGCTGATTGCAGTATCTTTTTGAGGCCCTTACGACGTTCGTCTCCATTTGATGTCTTCTAGTGATTTGTTCAAGAGTAAGTTAGTGAGCAACCCTCCAAAAATGAGCTTCATTTGGTAAACGTAGCTCAAGATATTCCGTTTTGAATCTGCACTGGTAAAACTGTCCTGCTGGAAACAGATTTTCGGGTTGTTATTAAAATTGATAGATCTCCTAATCTAGAGTGCTTTTTGGGCTGGATTTTTGATACAACTCTCCTGATTATATTAAGTTTATGTTCTTCGAAATACAGCTCCAGTTCACGTACACATTTGGAGTTTTATTCATTTTATTTCTGCTGGTTGGAGTATTGATCATTCTCCGGAACAGATTTCTCTAAGGCTCTCCATTTGTTTCTTGGAGCCTATCAGAAGGGCATCATTCTTCCAGTCTACCTACTTAGATCCGAACTACTCATCCATCCCCCAACTCCCCTTTTTCCTTTTTCTATTCATTTTCTTTATTCATTTTTCCTCACATAAATGCATATGAATACCACCTCCGATGGGGTATTTCCTACTTGTTTCTATTATCATGATGCATGTCAATGCGAAACAATGATTACAATAACATGTCAATGTTGCGGAAATGAAACGAATCCAACTAAATTAAATACAAGTAACACGACAAAATATCGGAAAATTGAGCTAACATGTGATAGAAATTATCATGGAATGAAAGTATAATAGTAAAACATGATATATGATAAAAGAACTAACATGTTGTAAATCATGGAATCATACCTAAACTATCTAATACTGCCTAAATAGTTCATCTTATTATTAGTCCAAAGTTCAACGTCGATTACAAAGCGTTATTTGGCTACAGTAGTAAATTGTAAACGGAAAATATGCTATTTAGTCGATAACACAAATAACTTCAAGGTAAAGCATTGTTCATTAACAATATTTCTAAACCAAACTAACAACCTATTCATATTTATGGGAGTGAAACAATTCATGATAAAGATTAACTAAACAAGCTCACATCAAGAGAAACATCAGTATTTAGCAAGTAGTAATAGGTTAATATAATACAGCGAGACTATCAAACAATGAGCAGAAACAATGTTCAGAACATTCAAAGGAAATAGAACCACTAATTAGTCACTAACAGAGAGTTAATGTCTACAACTACTAACATAAAGTTATTTATACAAAAGTAACTAAAGGTTTAGCTAACAGTTTATTCGTACTTAACATGTCGTAGATCATTTTACCGTTTGGCAGTTCATATCATAGAGTTAATAGCAGAGACTATAATTTTAACATGAAACATCATCGCTTTTGCTATAAACTAAGCATCGATTTATAGGAAAGAAAACACAGAACGTTAACATTGAAAACAAACAGACACTGCTTGTGGGTAGGGCGTCCACTCCCAACGACTCTACCCAATTCTTACCTTAGTTTGTTAATCCCTAAAGAATTTCTATGCTGGAAGAAATATAGCAACGAGTTGTTCAATCCAAACTTCGCCCTTCAATCTTTGAATCCCTTCTCCAAATGCATAACATTTCACCTCCACGAACTCACTCTTCTCACAACTCAATCTCACAGAACGCCCACTCTCCAAGGTTTCACTCACGCACCGAGAAGAGGAGAAATGCAAGAGAAAGACTTAGCTAGACACTTAATACACGAAGCATACCTGGAGGCATGATGATCGTTCACCAACCGAGATAGGGAGGAGTGCCCAAGCATGGGAGGGCTACTTTGATGTCAACTAAGTGGAAAATAAATGCCTAAACGAAAAAATACTCGTATATTTCAAACAAATATTTTGCCGAACAACGCTATTTTTTTGGTCAAGATTTTGGACAATGCGAGTTGACATCCAAGGTTTCACTCACGCACCGAGAAGAGGAGAAATGCAAGAGAAAGACTTAGCTAGACACTTATACACGAAGCATACCTGGAGGCATGATGATCGTTCACCAACCAAGATAGGGAGGAGTGCCCAAGCATGGGAGGGCTACTTTGATGTCAACTGAGTGGAAAATAAATGCCTAAACGACAAAATACTTGTATATTTCAAAGCAAATATTTTCGACTAAAAAGTCAAAATACACATTTTTCCATCAAAATTTTATACTTTAATTACTTCATAATATTTTTCCCATATTTACAATGCATTAATTCACAACATAGTGCCCCGCAACATAATATATTAATTATTCCAAAATTCATTATATTATATAAATGTGGAAAATATTATCAGGGTATTACATTCTACCCACCTTACAAAAATTTTGTCCTCAAAATTTAGCTAACTAAATAGCTCTGGATACTTGGCTCTCATATCATCTTTCTTCTCCTAAGTGGCCTCTTCGGTGGTATGATTCTGCCGTAAAACTTTGACTAGCAGGATCTGCTTACGTCGAAGTTCCTTTATTATGGAGTCTAGAATTCGAACAAGCCTTTCTCTCTAGCTTAATTTCATTTGGACATCGATATTCTCGGGAGGATCCAATAGAGTTGCATTTCCCAGATATTTCTTGAGCTTTGACACATGAAATACACTGTGCACAACTACCATAGAATCTGGTAATTGCAGCTGGTAAGCAACCGATCCAATCCTCTTTGTAATTATAAAAGGGCCAACATATCTCGGGTTGAGGTTTCCCCTTTTTCCAAAGCATACAATACCCTTGAACAAAGATATCTTCAAGAATACACGATTTCCTTCATTGAATTCCAGACTTTACCGACGATTATTAACATAACTCTTAGGACGGCTCTGGCGGCTAACATCCTTTGCATGATAACAGTGACGGACTAGGCAGTTTTTTGTACCATTTTAGGGCCGTAGAATGTAGTTTCACCTATCTCATCCCAATACAAGGCAGATTTGTACTTCTGCCAGTATACCGCCTCATACGGTGCCATATCAATTGTGGCCTGAAAGCTTTTATTATAGGCCAATTCGACTAATGGTAGGATCTCTCCCCATCTGACTTGAAATTCGAGCACACAAGCATGTACCATATCCAATAGTGTTTGGATCGTTCTTTCACTTTGGCCATCTGTTTGAGGATGAAATGCCATGCTGAATTTTAGTTTTGTGCCCATAGCTTTGTTTAAACTTTTCTAGAATGCCAAAGTAAATCGCGGGTCCCGATTGGACACGATAGAAACCAGAAGACCGTGTAGTCATATAATCTCTTTGACATATAAATCAGCAAATTGGTTCATCTTGTACGTCATAGCTACTAGCAAGAAGTGTGAAACCTTCATCAATCTATCTACTATCACCCAGATTGCATCATGGCCTCTAGCAGTCCTGGGTAAACTTGTAACGAAGTCCATGGTGATATGGTCCCACTTCCATTGGGGAATTAGCAATGGCTAGAACATTCCACTTGGTTGTTGGTGTTCGGCCTTCACCCGCTGGCATATCTGGCATAGAGCCACGTACTCAGCAATATGGTATTTCATAGTCGGCCAGTAATAATGTGCCTTAAGGTCCCTGTACATTTTGTTACATCTAGGGTGAATTGAGAAACCGAAAGAATGAGCTTCTTTCAAGATCTTTCTTCGCAACGTTGAATCACTTGGCACACACAATCAGGTTTTATACTTTATTATGCCGTCCATAGACACAGAGTAGTCCCGATATTCAGATAAAGTTGGGTTCAGCTTGAAATTCTCACATATGTTGTTGCCCTGCTGACCCTCTTTAATCTGCTCAAGTAGGGAAGGCATTAAGGTCAAATCCAATAATACAACATCCAACTGTGTTGGAACCATATGCACGTCAAGCTCTTGTATGTCTTTCTGGAGTTCTACTAGCATCTCCTCACATAGCATGCTCATCACGGCAACCTTGTGGCTGAGAGCATCCGCTACAACATTAGTTTTTCCCGGATGGTACTTAATTTTGTAGTCGTAGTCCTTTACAAACTCAAGTCATCGTTGTTGCCTCATGTTGAGCTCCTTCTACGGGAAAATGTATTTAAGACTCTTGTGATCCAAATAAATTTCGCAATGCGGCCCATACAAGTAGTGCCACCAAATTTTCAGCGTGAATACCATCGCAGCAAGCTCTAAGTCATGCGTGGGATAATTGACTTCATGAGGCTTAAGCTATTATGAAACATACACAATAACTTTGCCATGCTGCATAAGTAACCCACCAAGTCCTCTTCTGGATGCATCGCAATAGATTTAGAAATCACCTTCTTCCATAGGCAAGGTCAATATAAAGGCAGACGTAAGTCGGTGTTTCAGCTCCTGGAAATTTTTCTCACAATGACTGGACCACCAAAATCGTGTATTTTTCTTCGTCAAGCTAGTGAGTGGTAAAGCAATTTTTGAGAACCCTCGATGAAACACCTGTAATATCCAACCAATCCAAGGAAGCTTCTGACATCACCAACATTCTTCGGTTGTACCCAATCCACAACTACCTGTACCTTTGCAGGATCCACAGAGATACCGTCCTTGAAAATCACATGGCCAAGGAAGCTAACTTCACTCAGCCAAAACTCACACTTTGAAAACTTGGCATACAATTGGTGTTGATTAAGAATGGATAGAGCAATCCGAAGTGTTTGCAATGTTCTTCCTCTGTTTGAGAATAAACCAAAATATCATCAATGAAGACAATAATAAATTTGTCCAAATAATCCCTAAAAACCCGGTTCATCAGATTCATGAAAGCTGCAGGGGCGTTGGTCAGTCTGAATGACATTACCAGGAATTCATAATGCCCATACCTAGTGTGGAAAGCAGTTTTAGGTACATCATCTAGTTTAACTTTGTAACACCTTGACTTTTTATATATCGGGGTATTACAGAGGGCGTATTAGGAGTGTTAAGTCTAGGGGTATTTTTGGTAACATTTCTTCTGTACATGTGATGTTATTAAAGGATAGGGTAGCTAGGATTTTACATTCCGCATGGTTACGTGTTACTTTATGACATGTAATTAGGGGAAAGTGTTAGGGGATTAGAAATTAAGTGGAAAATGTGAGGAAAGTGCGGACTACTTTGCGGATGCTGTTCCTCGTCCGCAAGTGTATAGAGCACTACCCCAGCGCTTTGGGACGACTCCCACCGACGTTGTTTCACATCCCAAAGTTGTCCCTGCCTCTGTCATCATTTTGCACGAGGCTACGGACGCAGCCAAGTGCATGCAGACACCAATGGTTGCTCTGAATTGAATCTATCCAGACCAGGACAGATTCAAACGTTCACGGACAAGTGCGGATGAGGACTAGCCTTGGCCAACTTGACTCTATCCGATTTTGGGACACCTTCGGATGCCAGCGAACGCCACATGCAAACACTGAATGGCGCCCGAACCTTGCCTGCAGACGATACAGACAAGAGGGGGACGCCATTCCTTATCCGAAGCCACAATTTAGCCTTTGGAGTTTTAGCCTTGGGGACGAATGCAGATGAGACCTATGCGTCCGCACTCATCCGAAAGTCCCCAGTTCTGCGTAAATTTAGGGATTTAAAATTCATCCTCTTATCTTGTAGTCATTTACTACATGAGATTTTCGACAAGAAATCCCACCTTAGCCTAGCGTCGCCTCCCCCATGCCATAGCCACCTCCCTCTCCACCCCTTAGGTGATCATTGTGTCTTCCCTCCAGGTATTAGCCATCCTTCTCTCCATTCCGTTCAACCATTCTCGCCATCTTCTCCTCTTTCTATATGAGCTTTCTCCCCTACTGCATGTGAAGTCTAGAGAGTGAGTGAGACCAAGAGAGTGAGAAGAGTGTGTGTTGTGTGGTGAGCTAGTGAATGAGTGAGTTACTGAAGGAGATGAACGTGATGTGAGCTGGAGGCTGAGTTGGAGCTGCTGTCCAAAAGCTGCAGCTGGAGCTGGAGCTGCTGCCGTGTGAGCTGGGAGCCATGGAGTTATTGTCCCTGCTTTGTGTCTTCAGTAATGGTAAGACTTGGATGTAGCTTAGCCATGTGGAGGCCCTACACTGCAAGTGTGTGCGTGAGTTGAGTTATGGTTTGATGATTTTTGTCGTTAGTTTCCCTACATTGGTTGGTGATTTCTCTGCTGGATGAATTGTGTGTTAGTTCTCTGGATTGTTATTGATAGTTGCTCAGGATGTTTTCTATACTTGAATGCTATGTGGTTTAGTTCTCTGTAATATTTCTGTGTCTATGTTCATCTTCCTATGATTATGTTCTCTGTTGATATGGTTGCCTTGTTCCTTGGATTCTGTTAGGTTTGCTGTGAATCAATCCATTAAGCATGATAATTAATCAATGTAAATATAACTAGTGTAAATGATTAGCCTTTCGAGCATGATTATCAAACTGTTAATCAGATTAGTATATTGTTCTTTAAATTAAACCTCTCAAGCATGCTATCAGTTACTAACATATTGTTTTGCTTAATCTATTGTACAGTTTTGATTAGTTCCTTGTATGTACGTTTAGGGTAGTCTCATGACAATAGAAACAATTAGGAACACCACCATGGGTTGGTCACGTGCCTTGAGTGAGGAAAAGAATGAATCATTCCCATATCGGGATCACAACACCAACTAACATAACTAATTAGAAACCACAGGATTTCCCCAAACTCCATGCTCTATGTACGAGCTATGCCTAAAACACGTAACTAAAATATTGGCTTAGGGCAGACCCATTCCGAAGAATTAAAGAGAGACATATCATTCCGCATAAAATCATTTTCTTACTAGGCCTTTAGGCTCACATCTTACTTGTGGTGTAGGTACACGACGCACGGAGTCCTCGAGCAACTAAAGAAGCAGTTGATGAGTGATTTGCATGAGCAAGCTCGTGGTTGGCCAGACAATGAGAAGTGAGAAATAACTGAGTTGTAATTAAATTAAGTTTTCTTTTCTTAAATTATAATTAAATGTTTAGTTTATTTCATTACAATATTTATGCTTCTGCAATTGTTTTACTTCCGAAATGTTTTAAGTGTTCCTAATGGCCCGACTTGCACGATGATATTCTTTGAAAAGGGTTTCTAAACAAAAGCTTTAAATTTCTTGCGTTTCAAAGGATTTTACGAAAATCCAGGTCTTTACAAACTTTCAATTGATAATAACCCGAACGGAGGTCAATCTTCGAGAATATTCGGGCACCACTTAGCTGATCGAATAGATCGTCAATCCTCAGCAGAGGGTATTTATTCTTGATCGTTACCTTGTTTAATTTTTTGTAATTAACACACATTCTCAGCGTCCCATCTTTCTTCTTGACAAATAGTACAAGATGCACCCTAAGGGGAAAAACTTAGACGGATAAACCCCTTGCTAACCAATTCTTCCAATTGAACCTTTACTTTGCATAGCTCAGTTGGAGCCATATGATATGGGTTTTAGAAATAGGTTCAGTGCCCGGATGTAAGTCGATCATGAATTCAATCTCACGGTTAGGGGGTAAATAGGGAAGCTCATTGAGAAAGACACCTGGGAAGTCACGGACTATCCAACATCTTCCAATTTGGCACCAAGGTTTGTTGTAGTATCAATTACATTTATTAGGAACCCGTCACATCCGTTTCTCAGTAATTTATCTGCCTTGAGCGCGAAGATGATGGCAAGCTTTCCCTTCTCCTTGGTTCCTCTGACGATATGCAATTCGCAGCCAGGAATGCAAAAGTAGACTTCCATATTCTTACAATTGATGATTTCATGGTGTACAGATAACCAATCAATTCCAATAATAATATCGTACCCCTTCAGATCTATAATGATCAGGTCGGCATACAATAAATGGCCATTGATCTCCACTACATAAGCCTTAAGAATTCCATTGGCAATTAAGTGGTCACCAGAAGGCAATAACACACAATGTGTACAATTCACGCTACTAGAGAAGCAATTCACCCTTCCATAGAACTCCGTTGAAGTAAAAGAGTGCGTAGCACCAGAATCAAATAAGACATACGCAGCACACTTATTAATATAAACCGTACTTGTCAGGATTAGGTAACTTACTTATTCTATGGTAAGATCTCTTATTTCAACTAGGGAGCATGTTATTACCACATGTAGACAACTATTGCATAAAATTATGCGTACTTGCCACCACTGCCAGTTGCTCCTCTTCTTCTTGGTCTGGTTCGTACATGGAAAAAACCCGAGGAGGCACACCTCCTTGTCCATTAGGTCTAGCTATGCAATGTCTGGCAATATGGTCGGGCTTCCCACACATGTAGCATTTCTCTGAGCCCACCAAACATTCACCACAATGGGCTTTCTTACACTTCGGACATGCATTGGGCTGATTTGTTTTTCTACCTTAAGGGAAATTGAGTGCTTCCATCATTGATCGCTTGTCCGGCCTTTATGGCGCCCCACCATTAGTGGGTCGTTTGAATCCCCGACCCGCTGACGGACCACTACGTGATTGCTGGTTTGGATTATTTTTTCACATCCTCTGGTTTGCCTCCCTTTGTCTTGCCACCATGGCCTTCACACCTTCTACTGCCAAGGCCTTCACCACAATTTTCAAATGGGAATACCTTCAGTGCCAGACACAATGACTCATTCTAGGATTTCAAGCTTGAGTCCCTAAACGAAATGGTGAACTCTATGCTCTTCAGTAGCTACCAAATGAGGGGCAAAATGGGATAATGCCTCAAACTTTTGAGCGTACTCTGATATTGTTCCTGTATGGCGTATGCGTATAAATTCCACTAATTTCTACGTACGGATAGTGTGGGTGAAGTTGTAATGGCCCGATTTCCTGTAACGGAATTAAGTAAAAATAATTGAAAAATTAATTGGGCATAATTGGACAATTGAATATTTATTTAGTGAGAAATTTAATTGGAAAATAATTGAATAATTGATTAACTATTCGATGAGAAAATTTTTGAAGATTTATTTGATGAAGGATTTATTTGGGAAATCGAATTGAAGGATTTAAATCGGACTAATATTCATCGTCAAGGAATATTCGAAATAAATCAAGAATTGAAATTGGGTTAAGAATAATTTAATTAAATGAATGATTTAGTTAAATTATTAAAGAGAAATTTAATTGAGTGAAAAATGAGTTTAAAATTAATGGGGAAAATTAAATTGAATTAGTGAGAATTGAAGAATTAAAAAAAATATATATTGGGGGAAGGAGAACCGGTTCGGTTTAGCGGTTCGATTCGTTGGCTGGTTTGCTGAAGAGAACAAAGAAAAAGGAATTAGGGCATTTGGGGGAGGAGAAACCCGAAAGAGAGAGAGACCGAGCATTGGGAGAGAGGGAGATCGCGCGAGGGTGACCGAGCAGCGCAGAGGGAGGTTCCAGGTGACGATTTTCGAAGGGCTTGTGGTGTCGCTGGGCAGTTCGCTGACTGCGGGGTTGGCGTTGGCGACCTGTGCTGCAGGGACGAAAAGCTTCAGTGGGGATGCAATTTCTAGACCTAGGTATGTCATTTGCTTCTGTCCTGCATTTTTCTCCTCCATGGCGTACTGTTGTTGGCGTTCGGTTGTGGATGGATCAGCGTTGACAGGAGGAGTTGCAAGGACGATTGGAGGGGACAGGGGAATTTCGGTTCGTGAAGGATGTCGATAGTCTGGCTACGGTTCAGTCCGAACTGGATTGCTGGTTCTTGCCTGGTGGGAGCCGACATTTGGGCGACTCTAGGTGACCGCGTGGGAGACCCTTAGACGACAAACTGCTGACAGGTTCGAGTTCTTGTCGGGCGTACTAGAGAGTTACACTCTCTGCCTTCTGGTAATCGGTAGAGAGTGTTTGTCTTCTACAAAGTTCAGCCGAAGGTTGTGAGGAGGTAAAGACAGAGAAGAGAGACGTGCGACTGGAGGAGAAATGGTGTGTTCTGTCGGTTCCCCTGTGAACCGTGTGAGGAAGAGTAGGAGTTGGTGTTGATGTTGAGGGTAAAGCTTCTGTTTTGGCTTCGGGTGTAAATGCAGGTAGTGGTTTTCTCCTCTGTTTCTGGATATGTTCTCCATTGGTGTATTTGGTTGATGAATCTGTCACTTATTACTCCATGATTTCAGTTTGTTATATATGTTCTTTTGTTGGGTTGATACGCTTTGTTGACTCCCTGTTAGTGAGGATTTTCCTGCAAATTAATCATCGATTACCAAAGAATAATGGGTGGATATGGGCTATTAGATTGATGTTATCGGATAGTGAAATATTGCCCTGTTGATGTGTTGCCCCTCAATGTATTCTAGATTAAAGGTTTTAAATTGGATGTTGGAGTCGTGGTCCCTGGTTATGGTAGTTATGGATTTTCTGGACGATTGAATGCATATGCTGTTTAGTATTGGTTTCATGTCTTTGAATAATCTCTCTGTTGATTTAAAATACCCCATGTCTCTTGTTACTCGGTTGGAGTCCGGTTATTGTCAACGTAAAAGGATTAGATTTATGTTCTGAGAATTGGTTCATGGAATTGGTTGCTGTTTTTCTTAGTGTAAAGAATGCTATTAGATTGGACTGTTAAATGTCTTAAATGAATAAATATTGACATTTGGATAGTTGGAATACAAATTGTTGGAATATGGGTATTTGAAATATTATTGCAACGTTTGGTTTGCCTTTGTTTGGCATATTAATGGGTCTCGTCTCTGATAATATTAATGTTAAGGAAAACACATATTGTGGCCATATACTTTGTTGGTTTGGATTCATGTCACTAATTGGATTGATATATTATGGATATTTGGATTAGATCATTGAACGTTCGTTTGGTAGATAAATGTAGTTTTATGACTCGATTCAGATTTTGTTATTAGGATTAATTTATTGGGCTAAGTTATATTAATGTAGCAGCTTCGTTTAGGAAACTCGAATGAGTAATTGATAAGAATTTAAGATAGAAAAAGACTTCAAGATTAATAAGTTGATTAATTGATTAGTAATTAAACGTTGTTAAATTGTGAAGGTACTAAAGAAGGAAGAAAAGGGTAGCGAATAAACGTTGAACGCTTTAAGCAATTGAGGTAAGTTGATACTTACTGTGTCTTGGTCTTCAGACCCTACATCACAAGAATTAGGACCTTGTTTGCTGATTGTTACCGCTTTCATAGAATATTTAGGTTTACTGTTTTACCACAAATTGAGCACGTTTCGTATATTGTGCTATTGTTTGCTGGATGTTTACTAGATTTAGGTTCTTTTAATGATATATTTCATAGGTGAGCATGATTAGAGATTATTGGAATGATATGATAGAAGTGTATGCATTCATGAGCTTCCTGCATCATTGTTTTCAAAAGATACGAAAATAGTTTCCATGTATGGTTTTGAAAAGGAAACGAAGAAGAAACAAAACGGTCATGAATTGTAAGGAAAGGAAATGAGAAAAAGGAAACGGAAACGAATCCGTAAAATGAAAATAGAAGAATGAAAAAAGGAATACAGAAACAGAAAACGAAAATGCATATGGTTTTGAAAAGGAAACAAAAAGTGATAGAATGGATGCTCATGCATACTAAGTGAATGACGTTCTCAAGGGCTGATCACCTGAGCGAACAACTATCACTTGGTGGTAGGAGTATCCATTGTTTCAGTGAATAAACGTAAATAGGCATGTGGGGGTTCAGGAGATTTGGTGATTGTTTATCGGTGGGGATACTATATGATGTATCCCCTCATCGGGGTGACGGTTAACCACGTGGACTCTAGTGTTCATCATTTCTCTTGTACGAAAATCCCAACGTCTTCAACAAAAAGAGAATGGTGACGGTCATGGTAGCGAGGCCATATGATGTATCCACATGTAAGGGTGATAGATAGCTACATGACTATATGATGTATCCATTCCCTTGGTATATGGAACAGATAGGTTTCCTTCCAAAAATGAAATTAAAAGAGAAAGAGAAAGGGAAAAAGAGAATGGTGACGGTCATGGTAGTGAGGCCATATGATGTATCCCCACGTAGGGGTGACGGATAGCTACATGACTATATGATGTATCCATTTTCTCGGTATATGGAACAGATAGGATCCCTTCCAGAAAGTGAAATTTAATAATGAAACGAACGATAAAGTAAAGTTAAGATTAAGAAGACTGAAAAAGAAAAGGAAATGAAATGTGAAACAAAAACAAAAAGAAAAGGGAAAGAAACGGAAACGGAAAACGAAAAAGGATTTCAAAGATGCATAGCATGTTTATTTTATTTTATATCACTTACTAAACATTAGGATTATTAGTTAAGTTTTGTTAATGTAGGTATATGCTTGGAAATAGATGAACAATACAAGGAGCAGTTGATGAGGAATTTGCACAGGTGGATCTTGTGGCTGACTGGGCTAATGAGTACATGATTTTGCAAATAAATAGTTGAGTTTAAATAATTGTTTTATTAAATGTCTCTTTTATTTAATGCTTCCCTATATATATATATATTAAGAATGATGATTTCTATAAATAAAAGTTATTCCGCTACTAAAAATGTTTTAAATGATTATTATTGAAAAGGACTTTAGTAATGGATTTAACATTCGGTTTTAAAAGAAAAGTCTTACTCTAATTTTATAAAAGAAAAGTTTTAAATTTTACGCGTTTTTCAAAAATAATAAAAATCGTGTCATTACAGAAGTATTTTTCATTGAACAATTCTTTAAAGTTATTCCATGTGAGGGTCCTAACATCTCATGAGGACTTAACCAAATCCCACCAGACACACGCATCATGGGTCAGTAAATAGGCAGCACACTTAACCCTTTCAGCCTCGCTTATGTCTGCATATACGAACATATCCTCTAGGGAGCGTATCCACTCCTCGGCTCCTGCAATATCTGAGATGTTCCCATTGAAACAAGGGGGCTTAAGTCGTTGGAACTACTCCCATCCTACTTCCTGGGAATCGACATTGCACGGTGATTTCCGTTCCCATTATCTTGGCCCATAAATCTCTCCATATACCTGAAATGCTACTCCATATATTGGGATTGTTGCTCCATACTCTGAGATTACTACTTTACTATCACAGCGATATGTTCAATGGTTTCATCGCAGCCATTAATGTCCTCTCGCAAGCCAGGTGCCTCATGTCTCTCCTCGTTAACCAAAATATTCCCTCTCGTTCACCTAGCCATTTATAATCCTATACGTTTTCACATTATAAAGTAATAAGTTAAGAAAAATAGTTCATTGAACAAAAGTAAACTTACAATCAGAGGAGTATTACCCGATGAGTCTTGGGTTACCAGCTGTCTACAGAATCGTACTTGACATGGTTAGGGCTCTAATACCAACTATGATGCCCTGTATCAATTTATCTTTAACTTTTTCCTTTTTTTTATTACTTTGTAAAATTTTTTATTTTATTTCTTTAAAAACAAACGAGAGTAAGTACTTAAGGCAAGCGAGAAAATATGAAATGCATAATTTAAATAAGAGTTAAAGTGGAAACACAATTAGTTTCAAAATACGATTTGAAGGTTAAAGTGTTAGGTAATAGTCTTACTAAACATTAACCAATTTCAAACCCTTTCAAAATAACATTTTCTTCTTCTTCATGTGAGCCATAACCCTCTCAGGTCGATTCAGCCAAGTAACTCGCAAGCTCAGCAGGAAATGCCTCCTCTTCTACTCCTGGAATCATTACTTCTTGACAATTTCCTACACCACAAGCAAACTGTGAGCCTAAGGCCTAATAAGAAATTAGGTATGCAATATGATGTATGCCTCTAACTCGTTATGTTGGGATGCGTACCACCCCAAACTATTCTTTTCTTTACGTTTCATTCATTCATTATTCGTACGTCGAGTTGGGATATTGGAGGAATCCGTGGCGGAAAAGTAGTCTCTTGTCGGCTTCTAACCACCTAGGCTAGACAATCTCTAGCAACCCAACAAGGGAAGGGCATCATATCCGTGGCTGAAATAGTTCATGACAAAGATTAACTAAACAAGCTCACATGTAAGGAAACATCAGTATTTACCAAGCAGTAAGGAAGTAGTGATAGGTTAATACAATACAACGAGACTATCAAACAATGAGCAGAAACAATGTTCAGAACATTCAAAGGAAACAGAACCACTAATCAGTGACTAACAGAGTGTTAATGTCTACAACTACTAACATAAAGTTATTTATACAAAAGTAACTAAGGGTTTAGATAACAGTTTCTTTGTCCTTAACATGTCGTAGATCATTTTACCGTTTGGCAGTTCATAGCACAGACTATAATTTTAATAGGAAACATCATCACTTTTGCTACAAAACTAAGCATCAATTTATAACAAAGAAAACAAAGAATGTTAACATTGAAAACAAATACACTTCTTGTGGGTAAGGCCTCCACTGGCCAACGACTCTACCCAATTCTTACCTCAATTTGTTAATCGCTGAAGAATTTCTATGCTGAAAGAAATGTAGCAACGAGTTGTTCAATCCAAATTTTGCCCTTCATTCTTTGAATCCCTTCTCCAAACACACAACGTTTCACTACCACAGACTCACTCTTCTCACAACTCAACTCTCGCAGAACGCCCACTCTTCAAGGTTTCACTCATGCATGGTGAAGAGGAGAAATGCAGGAGAAGGACTCAACTAGACATTTAATACACGAAGCTTACTTGGAGGCATGATGGTCGTTCACCAACCAACATAAGGAGGAGTGCCCAGGCATGGCCGGGCTGCTTCGTTGTCAACTGAGTGGAAAATAAATGCCTAAATGATAAAATACTCGTATATTTAAAACATATTTTTTGCAGGACAACACAATTTTTGTTGAAGGAAGGCGTCCACACCTCAACCGTGTGTCGTCCAAATTCTATATTTTCCTTCTAGAGTTGCATTTTTGGTCGAAAGAAGGCGTTCGTACCTCAACTGCATTCGATTGAAAATCTAACAAAATTGGACAGATTCGAACTCTCCTCGACCGCATTCGACTGCGAGTCGATCGAAAACTCCCATTGCAGATGGAGGAGCAATTTTGGATCCAAATTCCCATCCCAGCCTAGTCCCAAAACACAGAGGTGATTCACAACACTTTTCGGATGCAAAACCACAACCGCGCGTCGATCACATTCAATTGAAAAGTCAAAATACACCTTTTTCCATCTAAATTATATACTTAAATTACTTCATAATATTTTCCCCATATTTACACTACATTAATTCACAACATATGTAATACCCTGATTTTCCGTTATACAATTAAATGAATAATCAATTGGGGTATAATTGAATTAGTTGGAGAATTTTTATTAAGGAATGTAATACCCCAAAAATATTTCCCTGTTTAGTCGATGTATTTAATTTTGGATAATTAATATATTTCATGGATGCGTGACGGTACTCATTAATTTATGTTAGGAAAATATGGGGTTAATATTGGGGAATAATTGAAGTGTTAGATTCAATGAAAAAAATGTATAACTGGTGAGTTTCGGATGCATGCGGACGATATGCGGATAGGATATTGTGTCTGAAAAAACATGTGCATCATCCCTGGTACTTTAAGATGACATGGGGATTGGGTTTGGCGTCCAATGTCATCTTTCGGACGAGTCTAGACGAGCGCAGACAAACACGGACACAGAGAAATTGAATCTGTCCAATCTCTGGATTGTTTCGGATGCCGTAGACGGATGAATGCTGATGAATTGTGAGGATGCTTTTCTTCGTCCGAACTCGCTATTTGGACGAATGCGGATGAGGCACGGATGACTTGTTGCATCCAAAAGGTCAAAATTAACTGAGAAACCCATTTAAATCTAACGTTTTCTGTCTCTCATTTTCATTCTTTTCAATTGCTCTCTCTTCCCTACCCCTCTTACTGCATGTCCCCTCTACTCTGAAAGTGTGGAATCCTTTCCACGTGGCTCCCTGGCAATGGACCTCCCTCCCCTTGGTGTGGGTGATCATCCCATCATCCTTGCAGTGCCTTATCCCCTACTCTCCCTCCCTCTGTCTATAAGATACAAATGTGGGCTGGAGTTGGATGGCTATTTTGCTGGCAGTGACAGAAAAATGAGGTGAGTGTTATGTTTGCCTTGTGGGTGTGAAGTATTTCGTGAGTTGAGTTGAGGGTGGTGTGAGTTCCTGTTGCACGATTCTAGTGTTTCTACTTTGGAAATTCTATTGAGGAGTGTACTGTCATGACATTGGTTAAGGTAAGAGTTGATTTTGGGAATCCTATTGATTGATTTATGGACCTCCAGTTTATGTCAAGTTTAGTTTTCAGGGTTGATTGACCCACTAATAGTGTCTTTATTTAAGAAATATTGGAGGGTTGAATGATTAGAAAATTTCGTCTAGGCTCCTGCACAACAAGAGGTAAGAATTGGGATGATGTAGTTAGCCAGAGGAGGCCCTACATCACGGAGTTTGTTTGAATTGTTTGCTTTCTGTTATGATTGGATTATGGCTCTGTGAACTATGGAATAAACAATAGAGGATGATAGATAAATGAATGTGCTGTGAACTGCTCCGAACTTTATACATGTTTAAAAATTATTCTGCTGGTGTGACAAGGGAGTTACTCCATTGATGAATGAGTATTTATTTTTGGCTATTGTTGTGGATTATAATCTGGTATATCTCCATGTTGTGATGGATGATTCTAGTTAAACCGAACATAAAGAAGAAATATGAAATAGGATGCGAACTACAGTCAGTCATTAGAGATAATCTTTGCAAGAAGGTTACCATAGTGGAATAGTGTCTCAGTTAGATTGATCCTAGAACTGTTAGATTAAACTAGGTTCAAAACGGTCACTTCCCTGTCCTGTAAAAGATTTGATAAGAATGTAAACTGAAATTGAGGTTAGTTAGATTAAGTACCACATATTCATTGTTATTCTTGACATTTCTAGGAATTTACAAATCCTCTCCCTGATTATTAAAGATGGAAGTTCATGTATCAAGTGTTCTGTTCTTGGTCATATATATGTTTATTAAGTCCTGTTAGGGACCTTACACTTTGCTTATAGATAACCTATATAATTCCATGTCATCATGTGAAGAATTCAGGTTTTGTTTGACAATTAAACCTTTATAGTTGTTTCCATGATTTATTGATAATGTTGTGTTCCTCATATATGTTGTGGACTATATTTGACATCCATGCATCATACTTAGCGTTTATGAAATTGTGAGCATATTGCATGTCATACCTGATATATGCAAAAAGGCGTGTGGGGGTTCAGGATGATCGGTGACTTTCCATCGGTAGGTTACTCCCACATAGGGAGCGGTGAGATATGAGTTAACTACATGGAATCTGGGTTTCATTCTTCTCCCGTTTTGAAATCCCCAACGTCTTTAACAAAGAGTGTGGTACCGGCATGTGGAACACCCCCGATGGATGTACCTCCTTGTTGGAGTGACATGGTTAGGCCACATGACCCTGGGTGTATCTCACTCTTGGCTTCCAAAAGAGATACAACTCTTTTCTGTAATGCATTGTATGATCATGCATAACACTTGCATTGCATTTCATTCTTATTCTTGTTGGGCTTTAGGCTCATTGTTTTCCCTATGATATAGGTATGTGCACGAGAACAGATTTGTAGCAGTTGATGAAGGATTTGCACGAGCAGATCTTGTGGCTGGCTGGACTAAAAGAAGTTAAGTGAAAACGAATGGTAGAAACGTTTAATACTTGTTTTGATTTATGCTTCCGTTGTGTTTTAAGAAAAAGGATTTTTTAAATGAATGTTATTCCGCTACTAAAATATTTTAAATGACTATTATTAGAAAAAGGATTTCAAATAATGGATTTAACACTCGGTTTTTAAACGAAAAGTTTTACTATGATTTTATAGAAAAGAAAAGTTTTAAATTTCATGGTATTTTTAGAGGAAATAAAAACTCGGGTCGTTACAACATACCACCATGCAACATAATATATTAATTATTCCAAAATTCATTGTATTATATAAACAGAAAAAATATTATTGGAGTATTATAGGTACTGAGACTGGTTGAGGCATTCTTGATGCAATGGAACAAACTGGAGGAGGATAGCACATGAGGGGAGTTTTTAACTCAGGGACAGAAGTGAATATATGGATCTATGATTAATGTTTTGTTTATGTTGAATAAATGTGGAGGACAATGAACTGAAAAGAGTGAATGTAAAGGTTATCAGTTTCTTCTTTCAAGGACGGTTTATGATGTAAATGGATTCTTGCTTAACTAGGAATGTTTTGATGAAAAAGTTTATAAGTTAATTTGATTTAATGAAAACTTGTGACTGAGATAAAAAGAATATATAGGTATGTAGTATGGATTTTTGAATGTACTATGATAAAGTCTTTCGTTCTAAGAATGTATGTATAAAAAAATTAAATAAACAGAGTTTTCATTCTTTGGGTGTGATAAAAACATTTGTTAAAGCAATCACAAATCCCAACTTTTAGAATCTACCATTTAAACCATAAAAACTGTAAAATTTGAGATTTTTAAATGATTTTAAAATGTCACGTGTAAATATTTTGCAAAAGTTCAATCAAAGGTAAAAAGTTGACCAGTTTTGTTGGGTAGTAGCGACGTGTGTGTTTTTCTGAAAAACAATCAAATTAGGTTTTTCCGAGTGGGAATTTAATTTCAGAAATCTTTTAGTAAATTACTTTGACTAAAGAAATTGTTTTCAATTATTGTTTTGAAAAGAGTCGGGATTTGAATCTGGTTTTAAAATAGAATTTGAGTTTTGATTTATATTCCTTTATGTATATATTCCTCCTTTCTGTATATAGAATCGGCTTGAGCTCAAAGTGCATACACCCTTTTAACTCCAAATTTTGATGGCAACTACCAATCACTTAATACAATATCTCCTCCAAAATCCACTTTCAAACTCGTCGTACATGCTAAACTATTCACATATTATCAAGCAACTCGGAACTATCAGCTTAAAGAGAAATGAGCTATTGTTTTCAACAAAACATGCACACGTCTATAATCTGATCCCAAAAATGAATAAAAAGCATCCAACATTCTAATGAACAATCAAGAACAATCAAATCCAGAGTTTCATTCACCAAATAGCTTAGTAAAAAAAAGGAAAAAATATAATACCAACAAGGTCTGCAACACCTAAAACAACCGAGGTTAGGGACTAGTTCGGACCTCTTCAAGAAAAGGTCACTCCTTCTTGGCTTTTGCTCAATCTTCTAGCTCTCCACGCCACATACACTTCTTAGGAGAAATTTTGGGAGAACTAGCTCAAACCTCCCTCTGCAAGATCGAGAAAGAAATGAGAGAGGAAGGGTTTTGGTGATGGGATCTACGGATAGCATGAATTGAGCACTGAGGGAGAGTTGGGAGAGAACTCCAAATGCAATTTGCAGTTGCAAGATTAGCATTTCAAAATAGATTAAGGGATTCATTAGGGAAGGTTAAATACTTCCCTAATGAAAATAAAAAGAAAATTAGAAAATTACCCTAGAGTTCACCAAATTAGGGCATGAGGGCTCGGCTAACATGCTAGCCTAGTACTCCAAAATAAAAAAAGTCCAAACATCCTAATTCTAAACAAAATACAATTCATCCAATAGTAATCAATCAAGCATAGTCCATTTCATCATGTCAAAATTGAAAATTAACATATCTTGGTCTTAGACATTGGATGCTCAACAAATCCATGGGAAGTAGAACCTAGCCGAGTGGAAGTTTCTTGATTCCAAGTGAGTACATGTCTAGGTGCCTCTTTATCATCATGCATTGGTTCATCTTCAATTTCCATTAGCTTAGTACCACATGAAGCCATGAGCCTCTTGGCTTGGGCGTGGGTGGTAGGACCTTGGGGTGCATCATTATGTTTTAGTCACTTGAGTTTGAATACAAAATAGTTTTTGCTAATTTTGAAATTGGAGTAATTCCTATTTCAAACACTTTGGTGAGTTACATCCAACGTTCTTCTTGTACGAGTTATATCACAAGATGGGGCTCACTTACGCTTAAGTGGGCTTTCTTAGTGGCATCCATAGCTCTACTCTTTTGGGAAAGGTTATGTGAAGTAGTGTTCAACCATCCATCTGCAAACTCATTAAAAGGATCTAAAATGAAGGAGTTACGTGCTTTCAAAGTTCACTTTTCAAAACTGAATTTCTGCCAATTTAAGGAAAGTAGAGATTCGGTCGAGTAACTCCACCTCACTACCGACCGCGACTTCGAACGCCGTTCAGAAATTGCTTATCTCTTGTTTTTTGGTCGCCTAACTCAACCTATTCTTAAGACCACAATTCGACTGCAGAAAAAAGACGACTCTGTACTATTTTTTGGACAAAGATGCCGACCTCACCTGCGTCTAGAACATCGACCGAATTCTTCCTGAATGCTACTGTCTACCTTTTCGGACACAATCCTCAACCGAAATCCTCGACTGCCAGGCAACTGCTAGTTCAAAAAGAAGCATTTGAAGGTTGAGCCACATTCAACACCATATTTTTAGGTTATATTCTAATCCCCTTCCGCTAGAGCATCATTTGGTTTTTGTGTGAAGGCCTATTACTTATTTTGATAGAAGTTTTTTGCAGGTAGCAAGACTCAAATTCTCTCTTATTGGGATTGGTGCTTGGAAACCAGGAAGCCAGAGAATGTTGTGTCGTGGTGATTTCAATTTAGAGTTGTAACACCCCGATGTCGTTTTTCCCATTTTTTTGATGTAATCAATTTGGAATAGTTAATATAGTTAATTTTGTCCCATTACGTGTTATTTTATGACGTATTAATTATGGATTAATTTATGGGGAAAAAATTTAAGTTAAGAAAAAATTGGAGAAAAACTGTCCAGGGTCATTTCGGATGAATACAGGAGCCATGCGGACAAGACTTTGGTGTCCGTACCATCACAAAATGCTTGAGAACGAAGATTGGGATGAGTCCTCGTGTCCTGAATCTGGCCCCACATTTGCGGACATGTGTGGACTATTGCGGACGAGTTTGGGAGGCGTCCGATTTGAATCTATTCGAATTTTGGGAACATTCGGACGAGATGCGGCCTACTGTAGACAAGACGAAGAGGCGTCCGATTTGAATCTGTACAAAATTAGGATGCATTCAGACAAGATGCGGACGATGTGTGTGAACAAGGTTTGGCGTTCAAATTGCATTTGCAGACGGATTTCCAAATGATTCAGGACAAAGCTCTTCATCCCAATCCCCATTTCTGGCTGCAAAGTGTCATTTCGAACGCAGTGCGTACGACGTACGGACACAAAAAAGCGTATGAAAGTCCCCAGTTCTGCAAGATTTAAATTTCAAAATATCGAGATTGGGGAGGAAAAATCGGGAATTTTGCCACGAAGGCGACTCTAGAAGGGCGAATCTCCCTCCAACAGATCACGACGCCCCATTTTGGCACGTCCCACTTCTCTAATTGGTTCACACCATTTCTCTCAGGTAAAATCTTCATTATTTAAAACCCTGGATTGAAGTCTCCTCGGGAGATTCAGATTTCTTCCCCCTGCGAAGTAAGTTCCAGTTGAGAGTAAGTATGAGAGAGGTTTCCTTGAGGATTGTGAGGTTCAAAGTGTTAAGATCTTCCTAGGAAGATTTTTGGAAGTGGATTGATCATGTACTTTCATTAGCGGTGGAAATTCTAGAATTCAATCATTGTTGTCCCTGCTTGTTTTCTCCAATTTAGGTAAGGAATTGGGCGTGTAGTGGCCATGTGGAGGCCCTACACCACAAGTAGTGTGTGTGTCAGATTGATTTCCTTGTTGATATTCTCTTTGGATTTCTTTATTACAATTATTATAATGGAATGCTCATAGATAAGTGATAAACGTATACTGTTAAATGAAAATCTCTAATGTGAGCTTGGATGAATCAAACTGATGAACTGAAAACGCCTAAGTGAATGAGATGTATGAATAAATGGTCAATAGTTTTCTAATGATTTTGTTAATAGTGATCTTGTATTGTTAGCTGTAAATTGTTCTTTCTGCTATAGTTTAGATATCACGGTGATAATTAGGAAATTCCCTTCCTTAATTTGGATGTGTACAAATGATTTGGTCAAAAATCTGTAAAGTTACTTGGTGGATTGAACATGTGTACTTGATTGAACTATTTTGATAATAATAAACTAAGTGATTCAACTTTATTAAAAATTATGTTTTCTTATTATTGTCAAGATAGTCTATTTAGTTTATAAGATTGTTATTTCTTGGGACTGGTTAGGAATTATAAATCTCTTTCTTATTGTTGATATTTACTTGAATAGACTTGTCATGATTAAATGATAATTGATGACATTAAACTGTAAAATAAAATGATGAAATGAAAACGACACCGTACTTACTTATATTCAAGAATGAAAGAAGAATTTGCTTTCCTGTTTTGTGTTCACATACTATAGTTTTTTCTACAATCTATTTCCTTACTCACTGTACATGTTCAATATGTCTAAATAAATCAAGCATGTTTAATTTAGTAGGATATTATCATGTATAAATTTAACTAATTAAATGATTGAATAGTAGCATGTTAATCGATCTAAGTAAAAGCATAATCAGTCAATTAGTATGTAAATTCTCATTTCACTCCTTTAAGCAACCCGAACATGATTAGTTAAATTAATCAGCATATAATAAGTTGTAAACTGATTTGTAGCATGTTTCTTTTAGTCATTTAATTAGTACGTTAAATAATTTATTGTTAAGAATACTTCCATGAATTGACTATTAAATTCGTTCCCATAATTCGTATGTTAAGCATGTTTAATTCCCTTAGATAATTTGCAGACCAATAGTTTAATCATTCTGCTATATTTCAATCGTTAAATTTATTGGAATTAAGCATTTTGTATGTTGCTCTCTATTATTCTTCGTGCCTATCTTTGGTTGTGTTATGCTTGTCATTTGTTGCCTCCTATATTTGCTATTCGTTTTAAGTCATTATTTTGTTAGGTTATGTCAACATGCATCATGATAATAGAAACAAGTAGGGAGTGCCATTAAGGGTGGTACTCACATGCATGAGTGAGAAAAATGGAATGAACGATGTTATGAATGAATGATGTAATGGGAGATTGAAGGGTGGATGGGTAGTTCGGATTTAGCCCACACAAGGTTAGAAGTCGATCAAACTATTCCATCTAATACATGTTCCTTTAAATTTTGGCTCGAAATACGAGTTATGAACGAATGAATGAACATATTGAAAGTTTGGTTTGGGGCGGATCCAATCCAAGGAAACTGAAGAGAGACATGTCATATGCATTTTTCCTTTCCTTACTAAGTCTTTTAGACTTACGTATTACTTGTGGTGTAGGTAATGAAATGATAACACCTGGAGTGTAAGAGAAAGTTTTTCCCGTGGAGCCTGAAGTGTATCCGGATGAATCACGATCTGAGTAGAATGGCCAAAGAGGAAGACACACGTTTTGTTTCAAATTGTGGGAATTTAATAAAGGGCAAGATTGACAAAACTTGACTTTGATGTTATTTGCATGACTTATTTCTAGATTCTAAACTTATTTGAAGTTTTTAAAAGTGTTTTTTTGCTTACTCTGATTTAATTGTCATTCTTCAAATTTTATATTTAAATTTGATATGTGAAAGTTTTACCAGTTAAGTAGATAAAGGAAAAAGAAAAATTTTCTCTTATACTATTTAAAGAAGAATTTAAGAAGCTTTATTTGTTTTCCCTTTCATATTACGTTACGACATGAAAACTCGAATGACTAATGTATTTCCCTAAATAAATTATAAATTGTAGAAAGAATACTAGAAATGGCTAGAAGGGAAGAGGAGATGTGCCGTGTAATGAGGATGGGCCTTGAGAACCCGGTCAAGATGGGAATCTCAATCTGGATGAAGCTCTTAATCATATAGTTGCAGTGGTAGAACATCAATCTCAACAGATGGAACAACAGTCGCAATTCATGGAGCAACACTTTCGATTTATGGAGAGATTCATGGGACAATGTCATGGAAACGAAGTTGGTAATGAGAATCTACGACCGACAGCGATCCAACCAGCCCATAGAGAAACTGGATGGGAGAGATTTTAGAGACTCAAGCCTCTTTGTTTCAACGGGGATATTTCTGACATTTTGGGAGCTGAGGAGTGGATACGCTCCTTAGAAGACAAATTTGCTTATGCAGAGATTAGTGAAGCTGAAAGGGTAAGATGTGTTGTCTATCTACTGACGCATGATACGGTTAGCTCTTCCCAAGATGTTACAACCCTCACCTGGATAGAATTCAAGGAGCTATGCAATGAGAAGTACTTTAACCACACCATCCGCACACATAAGTTAATGGAATTCATGCGCCTAAGACAAACTGGATCTGTGATGGAGTATGCCCAACGATTTGAAGCACTGACTCACTATGCTCCTCAATTGTGTCAACAGAAGAGCATAAAGGCCACCATTTTGTGCAAGGGTTGAAGATTGAAATACAAGAAGGAATTGTTGGAGTCAGAACTGAGGATGCCACTTATTCAAAAATTGTAGCAAGAGCTCGAGTAGTGGAAGGAGTAAAACTTATGGCTGTTAAGCATAAGGAAGCAAATCAGAAGATGTGGAAGGCAAATTCTAGTCAACAACCTCGAGGTGGTCCATCATCGGGCCAAGGTGTTAAACGACCGTTTGAGTTTGAGACACAAAAAAGATCTAATAAGCAGCCTATGGTTCAGACAACTATGGTTCCTCCGCCTACTGCCTGTCCGAAATGCAAGAAGATGCATCGTGGTGAATGCTTGGTTGGTTCTCAGAGGTGTTATGCTTGTGGAATACCGGGCCATGTAGTTAGAATTTTCCTGAATAGACCTGGTAGACAAGGAGGAGTAGCCCCTCGGGTATTCACTATGTATGGCCCCGAACCGGAAGATGAACAACCAGCCGTTGTGGCAGGTACACTTAAATTTTATACTTTAATTATTTAAATATTTTTTATTTTACCCTTAGTTAAATTAAGAGATCTCACCTTAGGATAAATAAATCATTTAACTCTACCAGGAACAATTTATGTTAATAAGTGTGCCGCTTATGTCTTATTCGATTAGGGTACCACATACTCTTTTATTTTCACAAATTTCTGTAAAAGGGCAAACTACCTCTCCAACAGTATTAATTGCACATGTCATGTGTTATTGCCCTCGGGTGACAATTTAATTCTCGATGGAATGCTTAGAGCCCGTGAATTAGAATTAAGTGGCTGTTTATTCGGCCGACTTAATTATCATGCACATGAAAGGGTACGATGTCATTATTGACATGGACTAGTTATCTTCAAACTCTGCAGTCATTCATTGTAAGAGGAGAGAAGTTTGTCTTTGCCCTCTAGATAGTGTGATGCATACTTTCTAGGGAGTAAGGAAACAAGCAAGTTAGCTGTTATTTCTGCGCTTAAGGCAGATAAGATGCTGAGGAACAGGTGTGACGGATTTCTTGTAAATGTGTTGGATACCACTGCAAATTCTGAAACTAAAATGGAGGATGTTGCAATAGTTTAAGACTTTCCAACTGTATTTCTTGACGACCTTCTTGGCCTACCCCCAGATCGTGAGATTGAATTCGAGGTCAACCTACAACCTAATACTGAACCCATCTCCAAACACCCATATCGTATGGCTCCAGTCGAGTTACGGGAGTTAAAAATTCAAATTGAGGAATTGATTTCCAAGGGATTTATTAGCCCGAGTTTTTCTCCTTAGGGCTCACCGGTATTATTTGTCAGAAAGAAAGACAAGACAATGAGAATGTGTATTGACTACAGAAAGCTAAATAAGGTTACAATTAAAAATAAGTATCCTCTGCCAAGGATGGACGACCTGTTTGATCCGTTATGCGGCGCCAAAGTATTTTCAAAGATCGATCTCCACTCAGGCTATTACCAGTTGAAAGTCAAACCTGAGGATGTACCCAAGACAACATTTCATACCAAATACGGACACTACGAGTTCTTGGTTATGTCCTTTGAGTTAACCAATGCCCCGACAGCCTTCATGGGTCTGATGAACCGAGTCTTCAAAGATTATGTGGACAAATTTATTATCATCTTCATTGATGATATCCTTGTCTATTCCTGATCAAAAGCAGAGCATTGTGAGCATTTATGGATAACCTTGTCAATTCTTAATCGGCATTAAATGTACACAAAGTTTTCTAGATGTGAATTCTGGCTGAGTAAAGTTGGTTTTCTCGGTCACGTAATCTCCAAGGATGGTATCTCTGTTGACCAGACAAAAGTAAATGCAGTAGTGAACTGGACGCAACCGAAGAATGTTGGAGAAGTAAGGAGTTTTCTAGGCCTGACTGGATATTACAGACGTTTCATTGAGGGATTCTCTAAGATTGCTCTACTGCTTACTAGTCTGACAAAGAAAAATGACCGATTTTGGTGGTCTAGCGATTGCGAGAATAGTTTCCAAGAGTTGAAGGATATATTAACTACTACCCCTATTTTGACATTGCCAACGGATGAAGGAAACTTTAGTATTTATTGTGATGCATCGAAGAGAGATCTTGGCAAAGTTTTGATGCAGCATGGAAGAGTTATTGCTTATGCTTCTCGATAGCTTAAAATTCATGAACAGAATTATTCTACTCACAACCTTGAGCTTGCAGCTGTTGTCTTCACACTCAAAGTAGGGAGACATTATTTGTTTGGGTAGCGGTGTGAAGTCTACTCCGACCACAAGAGCCTTAAGTATATTTTCACTCAGAATGAACAAAATATGAGACAACGACGATGACTCGAATCGATTAAAGATTACGATCTCGAAATTAAGTATCATCTCGGAAAGGCTAATGTGGTTGCTGATGCACTTAGTCATAAAGTTGCCATGATGAGTGTGTTATGTGAAGAGATGCCTTTGGGACTTAAGCAAGAATTACAAGAATTTGAATTACAAATGGTTCCCTCGCAACTGGATGTGGTCTTATCTAAATTGACTCTGTCGCCATCTATTATGAAACAGATTAAAGAAGCTCAGCAAAGTGATAGTAATTGTGAGAAGTTCAGATTGAACCCTGACCTACCCGAATTTTGAGAATATTCTATAACCGTGGAAAGTATTGTGAAGTTTAGAAACTGATGGTTTGTACCGAACTGTGTCTTTTTGTGAACCAAAAACCTTCGAGATGCTCATTCCTCTAGTTTCTCAATTCACCCTGGTAGTACCAAGATGTATCATATCTCAAAGCGCTTTATTACTGGCAAAAAATGAAGCACGACATCGCTATTTATATAGCCTTATGTGAGATTTGTCAGTGTGTTAAAGCCAAACACCAAAGACCAGGTGGTTTCCTACAGCCGTTACCAATTCCAGAGTGGAAATAGGAACACATCACTATGGATTTTGTTACCAACTTACCCAGAACAGCTAGAGGCCACGATGCAATATGGGTAATTGTGGATCGATTGACGAAGACATCACACTTCTTGCCTGTAGCCATGACATACAAGATGAACCAGCTCGCCAATTTGTACCTTAAGGAGATAGTCCGTCTACATGGTACTCCTATTTCTATAGCGTCTGATCGAGATCTGCGATATACTTCGATTTTCTAGAAAAGCCTCAACAAAGCTATGAATACCCAACTGCAATTTAGTACTGCTTTCCACCCTCAAACTGATGGCCAAAGTGAAAGGACTATTCAGACCCTTGAAGATGTGCTCCGCACATGTGAGTTGGAATTTCAAATTGGTTGGGAGAAATCAGTATCTCTCGTTGAATTTGCTTATAATAATAGTTTTCAGACCACTATTGGTATAGCACCGTATGAAGCACTGTATGGAAAAAAGTGCAGATCTCCCTTACACTGGGATGAAGAGGGTGAGGATTCATTCATTGGTCTGGACATTGTATAGAAAACTGCGGAGTCGGTTGCCTTAATCAAGCAAAGAATGTTAGCAGTACAAAGTCGTCAAAAGAGCTACGCAGACAATCGACTTAGAGCCCTGGAATTTAATGAAGGTGGCAGTGTGTTCTTAAAGGTATCTCCCTTCAAAGGAGTTGTTCGCTTTGGGAAAAGAGGAAAGCTTAATCTAAGATTTATGGACCCTTATGTCATCACCAAGAGAATAGGACCGATTGCCCATCAGTTGCACTTACCAGACTCTTTAGCGAACATACATAATGTCTTTCACGTGTCAATGCTCAAGAAATGTTTGGGAAATGCCACTGTTTTGGACCAACCTAATCTAAGCTATAGAGAAAAACCTATTCAAATCTTTGACTCTCGGGTAAAGGAGTTATGACACAAGAGAATTCCGCTACCCAAAGTTTTATGGTAGAATCATTCCAGCGATGAGGTGTAACGACCCAGATTTTTCTTCGTAAATCCCTTTTTAAAACGCTTTAAAATTTATGAAAGAAATATCAGAGTGCAAGCCGGGCCGTTAGAAACACTTAAAACGTTGCAAAAATAATACGTATGCGGAAGCGTAAATATTGAAAGAAATAACTCGCCATTTAGTTATAATTTAGGAAAAACTTAATTAACTTAAATTACAACACAATTATCTTTACTTTTCACGCAGCCTGGCCAACCTCAAGCTCGCGCGTGTAAATTCATTATCCACTGCTTCTAATCTAACGCTATCTTCTCCTGCGGGTACCTACACCACGAGTAAACTGTAAGCCTAAAAAGGCTTAGTAAGGAAAGGGTTAACAATCAAATAATAGAATTTAAATACGATTATTAACCTAGATGATTTAAACATGCGTATTGATTAAGTTAATATAAACCTAATCGATTAGTCAATTCACAACCAATTTATATCTACGAGACAACCAACAACTAATAACAAGACTAATATAGAGCTAATCAATAAACTAATAACAAGGCAATAAAACTAACAATAAGGGAAATGTCAGAGCAACCATAGCCTACATCCATACAAACAATCAAGGAATTATGTACTAACATCAACCAAGATTATTTACATGTGAACAACCAAGCATGGAATGTACAGAGTATTAAGCATAGGAAGCAGGAAAACGAATAGCAGAGACAACCTACAAATTCTACTCACAGAGCAATATAATATGCGTTCTACACTATCAACGTCAATAGTGAGCATTCCAATATCACCAATAGAGCAAACACTAACTATGGAAACCAACCAACAGAAAACTACAGAGAGCTAACCTACAACAAACAAGCATATAAACATGCAGAGTATCAGAGAAAACATACAGACTACACAACTCACACACACATACTTGTGGATAGGGCTTAGACGGCCAGACACTACCCATTCCTTACCATTACTGAAGAATAACCAGCTGGAACTGCCACTCCTCGTTTGGACAGCAGCTTCACGAACAATAGGGAGCAACTCCAGCTCCAGTAGCTCACGGTTCAGCTTCATCAACTGCTCACCCATTCACTAGCTCACCTCACAACACACACTCCCTTCACTCTCACGGTCTCACTCTCTCGGAGCTCACTCTCACTTCCCCTCACTTTAGAACACCCTTCTCATTGGAAGAACTCTAGTACAGAATGGGAAGGCTCGATAGGAAGGAAAAGGGAAAGGGGAGGACTTAACCTGGAAGGAGGAGACAATCACACGCGTGGGGAATAGGGGGAGCAGCTCCAGCAGGAGGTATCGGTTTCGTGCAGTCTGAGAGGAGATTACGTGTCGGGGGGTCGCTTTCTATTGGTTACGAGTCGTTCTCCTTCTGATTTTAAATCTGCTCTGTCGCTAATCTGGGCTGATTCAGACCGGTGCAGACACACATTGCTCGTCCGCATTCTTCCACGAAGCATAAATCCCGCAGGCTAAAAAGGGATTCCGGACGGGGAGCGTCCCCATCCGGTCCGTACCGTCTGCATACCACTTTCAGACGCAGTTTGGTGTCCGCAGTATACGAATGTGTCCCAAAATTGGACAGAGGCGTTGCGGACGAGACTTCACCTCGTCCGCACTTGTCTGCAAACGTCCAAATCTGTCCAGTTCTGGACATATTCAATTTGGACGCGACCATTGGCGTCCGCAAGCACTTGGCTGCGTCCGCAGTCTCGTCCGAAGCTTTATTAAAGGAAGGGGGCGACTTTGAGGACGTGAAAACGGCGTCCCGAGCCGTCCCAAAGTGCACAGTCTGCACTTTCCCCATATTTTCTCGCCTAACTCTTATCCCGCAACACTTCCCCCTATTACATGCAATAAAATAACACGTAACCATGCGAAATGTAATATCCTAACTACCCTATCCTCTCAATTACATCACGCGTACGAGTGGAAAATACCCTAGACTTAAATGCTCCCAATACCCTTTCTGTAATACTCCGATAATGGTCCAACTTAAAAAGTCGGAGTGTTACATGAGGCCACTTCGGAAAAAGAAGATGAAATGAAAGCCAAGTATCTTAAACTTTTCAACTAATTAAATTTTGGGGACAAAAATTTTGTAAGGGGTAGAGAGCATGTAACACCCCGATATCATTTTTTCCATTCTTTTGATGTAATCAATTTGGAATAATTAATGTAGTTCATTTTGTGCCATTACGTGTTATTTTATGACCTATTAATTATGGATTAATTTACAGAGATAAATTTAAGTTAAGAAAAAATTGGAGAAAAACTGTCCTGGGTCATTTTAGACGAATGTGGACGTCATACGGACGAGACTTCGACATCCACAGCATCACAAAATGCTTGAGGACGAAGGTTCTGATGAGTCCTCGCGTCTTGAAGCTGGCCCTGCATTTGCGGACAAGTGTGGACTCTTGTGGACGAGTTTGGGAGGCGTTTGATTTGAATTTGTTCGAATTTTGGGAACGTTCGGACGAGATGCGGACTACTGCGGACAAGACGAAGAGGCGACCAATTTGAATATGTACAAAATCGGTATGCATTCGGACGAGATGCGTACGATGTGTGCGGACGGGGTTTGGCGGCCAAATTGCATTTGCAAACGAATTTCCAAAGGATTAAGGATGAAGCTCTTCGTCCCATTCCCCATTTCTAGCTACAAAGTGTCATTTCAGACGCAGTGCGTACGACATGCGGACGCAAAACCGCGTCCAAAAGTCCTCAGTACTGCGAGATTGAAATTTCAAAATACCGAGATTGGGGAGGAAAAATCGGGAATTTTGCCACGAAGGAGGCTCTAGAAGGGCGAATCTCCCTCAAACAGATCACGACGCCCAATTCTGGCACGTCCCACTTTTCTAATTGGTTCACACCATTTCTCTCAGGTAAAATCTTCATTATTTAAAACCCTGGATTGGAGTCTCCTCAGGAGATTCAGATTTCTTCCCCTTGCGAAGTACGTTCCAGTTGAGAGTGAGTATGAGAGAGGTTTCCTTTAGGATTGTGAGGTTCAAAGTGTTAAGCTCTTCCTAAGAAGATTTTTGGAAGTGAATTGATTGTCTACTTTCATTGGCAGTGGAAATTCTAGAATTTAGTCATTGTTGTCCCTGCTTGTTTTCTCCAATTTAGGTAAGGAATTGAGCGTGTTGTGGCCATGTGGAGGCCCTACACCACAAGTAGTGTGTGTGTGTGTGTCAGATTGATTTCCTTGTTCATATTCTCTTCGGATTTCCTTATTACAATGGAATGCTCATAGATAAGTGATGAACGAATACTGTTGAATGAAAATCTCTAATGTGAGCTTGGATGAATCAAATTGATGAACTGAAAACGCCTAAGTGAATGAGATGTATGAATAAATGGTCAATAGTTTTCTAATGATTTTGTTAATAGTGATCTTGTATTGTTAGCTGTATATTGTTCTTTTTGATGTAGTTTAGATATCACGGTGATAATTACGAAATTCCCTTCCTTAATTTGGATGTATACAAATGATTTGGTCAAAAATCTGTAAAGTTACTTGGTGGATTGAACATGTGTCCTTGATTGAACTATTTTGATAATAATAAACTAAGTGATTCAACTCTATTAAAAATGATGTTCTTTTATTATTGTCAAGATAGTCTATTTAGTTTATAAGATTGTTATTTCTTGGGACTGGTTAGGAATTATAAATCTCTTTCTTATTGTTGATATTTACTTGAATAGATTTGTGATGATTAAATGATAATTGATGACATTAAACTGTAAAATGAAATGATAAAATGAAAACTACACCGTATATGTTCAATATGTCTAAATAAATTCTCAATTAAAAATACGCCTGTTTTGTGTTCACATACTATAGTTTTCTCTACAATCTATTTTCTTTCTCACTGTACATGTTCAATATGTCTAAATAAATCAAGCACGTTTAATTTAGTAGGATATTATCATGTATAAATATAACTAACTAAATGATTGAATAGTAGCATGGTAATCAATCTGAGTAAAAACATAATCAATCAATTAGTATATAAATTCTCAATTTCACTCCTTTAAGCAACCCGAACATGATTAGTTAAATTAATCAGCACATAATGTAAACTAATTTTTAGCGGGTTTCTTTTAGTCATTTAATTAGTATGTTAAATAATTGATTGTTAAGAATACTTTCATGAATTGACTATTAAATTCGTTCCCATAATTCGTATGTTAAGCATGTTTAATTCCCTTAGATAATTTTCACATCAATAGTTTAATCATTCTGCTATATTTCAATTGTTAAATTTAGTAGAATTAGGCATGTTGTATGTTGCTCCCTATTATTCTTCGTGCCTATCTTTGGTTGTGTTATGCTTACCATATATTGCCTCCTCTATTCGCGGTTCGTTTTAATTCATTATTCTATTTGGTTATGTCAACATGCATCATGATAATAGAAACAAGTAGGGAGTGCCATTAAGGGTGGTACTCACATGCATGAGTGAGAAATATGGAATGAACGATGCTATGAATGAATGATGTAATGGAAGATTGAAGGGCAGATGGGTAGTTCGGATTTAGCCGTTAGAAGCCGATCAAACTATTTCGTCTAATACGTGTTCCTTCAATTTTCGGCTCAAAATACGAGTTATGAACGAATTAATGATCATAATGAAAGTTTAGTTTGGGGCGGACCCAATCCAAGTAAACTAAAAAGAGGCATGTCATATGCATTTTCTCTTTCCTTACTAAGTCTTTTAGACTTACGTATTACTTGTGGTGTAGGTAATGAAATGATAACACCTGGAGTGGAAGATGATGTTTTTCCCATGGAGCCTGAAGTGTATCCAGATGAATCATGACCTAAGTAGAATGACAAAAGAGGAAGACACGTTTTGTTTTAAATTGTGGGAATTTAATTAAGGGCAAGATTGACAAAACTTGACTTTGATGTTATTTGCATGACTTATTTCTATATTCTAAACTTATTTGAAGTTTTTAAAAGTGCTTTTCTGCTTACTCTGATTTAATTGTCATTCTTCAAATTTTATATTTAAATTTGATATGTGAAAATTTTACCAATTAAGTAGATAAAAGGAAAAGAAAAATTTTGTCGTATACTATTTAAAGAAGAATTTAAGAAAGAATGGAATTTGACGTGGGGCGTCACAAGAGTATTGCTCTGGCCTGGAGAGCATTTTGATGAACACTCTAAACTCGGGTCCAACCAATGTCCTTTCGATTTCTGGTTCTAGACGTGTTCCCAGTCGGGGAATTCGTTAAGTCGCGTCTAGGGTGTTGAGGGGACTCCACATCAGTTTGTTGTTGTGTGAGCCGTTGTAGCCGGTTAAACATCATAGTTGTTTTCCATCATGATGTGTATGTCCTTTCATTAGAGATTGTTTCGTCTGTTGATCAATCGATTGGGTAATCCCCTTTGTTCCTGTCTGGGTGACCCCTTGCCTTTGTTTGTTTGTTAACTCATCGTGAACTTTGCTTGTTTCATGATGGTCCCTCTTGGTGTCTATTTTGAAAACGTTCTTGAATTTTCATCCTATTCTAGGCTTGAGGGAAGCCTTAGACGTAGGCAAATGCATTTTTTTGAGGAGATTCTCTTAGTTCGTGTGCTTTGGATATCACACTGGAGTAGAGAGAGTTTCCTAGAATTCATATTTATGGGCTTGTTTTAAATTTCGGGATGAAATTTCTTACAGGTGGTTAAGATATAAAATCTGAGATTTTTAAATAATTTTAAAATGTCATGTGTAAAGTGTTCGCGAAATTTTGGTCAAAGGCAAAAAGTTGACCAATTTTGTCTCATAGTGGCGACATGTACGTTTTTTCGAAAAGCAATCAAATTGGGTTTTTACGAATGAAAATTTAATTTAGAAATATTTTAGTAAATTATTTTGACTAAAAAAATTGTTTCAATTAGCATTTTGAAACAAGTTGGGATTCAAATCGGGTTTTAAAACAGAATTTGAGTTTTGATTTATATAATACATATATAGATTTTTATATTATATTATAAATAAAAACTTTATAAAAAGAAAGAAGTGTAGGGGAGAAACTTGAGCTTCTTCTCACCTTCTTCGACGGTGACAGAGAGACTGAGCCGAGGGACGGGATTCACACGAGAGAGAGCAAGCTCGCGAAGACGGATATCGTCGTTCCGACCGACAGTGGCCGCAGGTGGTCGAGAACCATCAAACACGGTGTTTGCGTTGTCCGTCTGAGAGGCAGTAAGCTCAGGAGTTTGGGCATTCTAGGCCAGGTTTTTCCTTTCTGCCATTCCTCTAATTTTGGTGAGTAATACGTGAAGTAGGGTTTATTTTGAACTCCTCTTTTGATGTTGGGTTCTACATTAGTGAAGGGTCTTCGATTATTTTTGTTGTTTCCTGTTCTGATTTTCGTTAGGCTTCGGCATAATTGGTTTTTTCCCCTCGTTCTTGCTTTGTTATTGTTGAGTGAGGATTTAAGAATCAAGGAGGGGAATGCTTGATTTGTGTTGGCCATTGACGTTGAAGGGCCGAGAGCTTGCCCTGTATTTTACCACTGTTTTACAGGGGTGGTTTTTTTTTTATATATGCTCCCTGATTTTGCCTTGTTTTGTCACGATTTTTAGCTGATAAATTTGGGTCTATTTAAATGGACAATGTGGAGGACCGTACTTAGTTAGGAGGGTGTTGTTCTTCGTTTTTCAATTGCTGCTATTTTTGGGAATTTTTTTTTTATTGTTTCTGTATTGAATTGTGTTTCTGTGTTGATGGAGATATAGAGGAATTACGCTCTGGAGGTTGGGTTTTGGTTCTCTATCTTGCCTACGATTCATAGGCATTGTTGAGGAGTATCATGCTCTGTTCACTTAGGTCTTGTTCTGCCCTTTTGGTCACTACTCACTCAATATTTTTGGATGTTTAGGCTCGGGTGATTGGGTTATTCTCTATTTAAATTACTGTTTTGATGAACATCATAGATTAACCAGACATTGTTAAATTGGATTGTGGTATTCTATCTTGTTTACTGTTTAATAGATGTTGTTGAGGATTTAGTTACGTGGAGTGGGTTTTCATCATTCATTTTGGTTATTGTCTAAAGGTCATTATAGAGGACTTATATATTTTTTTTATTGGACTTCTATTCTCTTTTCATTACTACCTTTCTTAAATTTCTAAGGAGATGATGCTATGGTTAGGGTGGTATTATTATGTCTAGTGGAACTAATAGTTTTTGTTAAAGCCTTGTTTATGTTATTGAGTGATACGGTTGGGGATTCTGTTGGGATTCTTAAATTTAGTTTTTGGTTTAGAAATCGTGGTTGTCCTTAGAGACCATCTTAAATTCTAGTTTTGTTTAAGAGTTGTATGTTATACCTGGTATGTTTATTTGCATGTTGACATTGGCTTTGTTGTAGGTTCTGGAGATGTTAGGTATTTTCAATTTTCACTTACGATAGCGCGTGGAGCGATTTTTTCGGTAAGTGTGTCGTGGTCACCATGAAAGTAGGGATATTTATACATTCTGCACTTCATTTGCATCATGGTTTTCAAACTGCTATTTTGTGGGATACCACACTTGAAAACCCAACGGGGACTGTTCAACAACACATCAATTTTTACGTATACGCATGTTTTCTTACGTTTACATGCTGCACATGGTTTATTCTTGATATTTTACCGTATTGATGATGTGATATCCGTGTATGTGTTGGAAAGATGAATCCTCTTGATGCTTTAGGCACTCTAGCGCTAAAGTATCATGAGGCTATTTGTTGACATCTTCTACTGCAAGAAGATGAGTTATATGATACGTACATTGGGAGGATGAATCATCTTGATGCTTTATACCCTCTAGCGCTAAAGCATCATGAGGCTATCCCATGAAATCTTCTATTGCGAGAAGATTTGTTATGTACATTGGGAGGATGAGTCCTCTTAATGCTTTAGGCACTCTAGCACTAAAGCATCACAAGGCTATTCCCATGCAATCTTCTGTTACGTGAAGATTGGTCATGTACGTGCGAAATGGCGATGGAGCATTCATGACATGTCCTCAGGTTTTGAGGCCTAGAAGTGGAAAAAGAAGATGTGGCATTGGTGATGTGTCTTCAAGTTGTAAGTCTAGAAAGTTAATATTTGAAATAGGATGGGAGGGTGATGACACCTCCTTGGGTTGCAGGTCCCTAAATCTGGCCATGGTATTTGTTACACGGAGTTGGCAGGGTTGTTACTCGTGAAGATTAGCCTATCCGAGTACCGTTCCAAACTATCGAGTGGCGTGACAGATTGAGCTTGCTCGTCGACAACCCTCGTCAATTTGGAACACAAAGTTACCCTAGTGAGAAGCTGTCTATCATGAGCAACCTCATCTGTTATTGCGATTATACGAATTGGGTCATCGTGGAGCTTGTTCACTGACAACTCGAGTGACATGCTGAGTCTTTGGATCGCCGTCATTGGTATTCGCTATACGGGTTATGTCGTCGCTAAGTTTCTCGTTGGCAACCTGGGTGACGTGCTAGATCTTTGGGTCGCCATCACTGGTATTCTTTCCTACCTCATGAGGTGTTGCTATTGCCGGATAGCCACCTTTCTGTGACATGTGTTGGCGATTACCCGAGTTGTGTCGTCGCTGAGCTAATTGTCGAAAACTCAAGTAATGCGCTGAACCTTCAAATCGTATTTGTGCTGGCTGTGGCTTGTTAACACATCCGGGTGGTTACACAAGTTGTGTCATCACGGAACTTGCTTGCCGGCAATTCGGGTAATGCGATGGATCTTCGGATCATATCGGCGCTAGCTATAGCCCGTCGACACATCCGAGAGATTATACCACCTCTCTATGATGGGCGACGGATGGGTCCTTGAGTGACCATTCTTTTTCACTGATGACATTTTCATGCGGAAAACAATGTTTGCATATTTTGCTATTATAGTTGTCTATGTATACAGCTGGTTTTTGAATAAGACCAAATCGAGGGCCATGGGCCAATTTATTAAAATGATAAAGATGTTTTAAATGTTTAAAATCCATGTACGATAAATGAGAAGCATGAAATGATTTTTAAATATGAGGAAAACGATTTTTAGCATGTCTTGCATTTAGTATTGATTTCCCTACTGAGTTAGTTACTCACCCCTTAGACTATATTTTTCCCCAGGTTAGGGTGTAGGTTCGGTGCACTGGTCGTGTACGTGTGGCAACAGGGCGATGCTAGTGTTCCCAGTGGGTGTCTCAATCTCTCTATGGATGGGTGGAAGTTTGTCAGTTCAATCCCTCCGTTCGAGGTATGTTGGGATTTTAGTTTTGGTGTTATTTGATTTAATTCCTGCATAGTACTTTCCTTTATTACACTATCATGTCTTTAGTAGATCACCATGTGGATCTCAACCCTTGTGATTTGAGTTTTGGCTTAATATTATTCTCGTTATGACTTCCGCATAAAAATTCTGCATTGGGTTGGATAACTGGGTTCTCTCCGAGAATCGGGCCGCCTGACCCGATGGTTCTATTCTGTAATACCCCCGACTTTTGTATCATAATTTAATATGGATAATTGGAAAGTAATTGGGGATATGCGAATTTATTGGATAATTATTGGGGTATTACCAATTACGTATTTGTAAGATTATAATTTAAGGAATTTAATGGATGATAATTAGAAATTATTGGTAGTAAATTGATTAAGGAAATAATTAATTAAAATGAAAATAGAAATTTAAAATAGATGAAGAATAAAATAAAAGAATAATTTAATTAAAGTAAAGAGAAAAATTAAAATAATGGATTAGTTAGAATTAAAATGTAAGAGAGTAATTAATTGAAGATTAAGTGAATAAATAAAGTGAGAAATTAAATTAAGAGGGGATTACAATTAAAAATGGATTAAATAGAAAAGAAGGATTAATTGGTGATGGGAGAGTTGAACCGGTTCAGCCGAACCAGTTCACACAAATTGGATTGGCCTGGAAAAGAAGAAAGAAGAATGGGGAGTTTGTTCTGGCCTTCGGCCATTTCGCAACAGAGAGAGCAGAGAGGGGGAATGAGAGAGCGCGACAGAGAAAGAAAACGACGAAGAGAACGCACGATCGGGAGGGATGACGCTAGGGAGCAAAGCTCGGGCTCAGGCTCAGGCTCGAGTGGATGTCGTCCTGCTAATGGCAAGCGAAGCATTGGGTCGCGGGATTTCGGCTCACGGGATGGATTGGGGTAGCGTCAAACGTCAACGCTCTATCGATTCTGGTGGTCGGTGTCGATGGATTGGCGACGGTGAAGGTAGGCGAATGTGAGGCTGCGATTTTCAGCCTCGGGTCAATGGCTGGAGTTGGCAATTCGTGCTGAAGGCCTGTGGTCCAGCTTGTGGTTCAGTATGAACCATTTGGTCTTGCTCTGATGGAGGTGACAAAGTGGACGTGCGTGAGGTATGGTGCTGAGCCAGAATATGGCTTGCCATACCTCTTTGGTGAATTAGAATGGCAGGGGAGGGAGGAAGCTGGAGAAGAATGCTCTTGGGTGAGCGATGGCTGAAAGAGAAAATAGAGAAAGAGAGGGTTGAGAGCTTCTGGAGAAAAGAAGGAGGGAAGCTGTGATGGACAGAGTGTGAGGATTAGCAGATTGTGGTCTCGGGCTTCCTTCAGGTAACTATATCCTTCACTATTAGTTGATAATCTAATGCATGTAAGGGTAGATATTATGGAGGGGTTGTGAGATGTAGGCAAATGTTAAACTGATGTGTTAAATCAACCTGTTGGATGATAGTTCTCCGTTGGTTGTGATAACCTTTGGTTCGTTTCTGCAACTGTGAATACATTGGATGTATGTTCTGGAAAATCAATATTCTGTTGCTTGGGCTAATATTCTGTGATGGTTGATGTATGAATTTGTGCACTCTGTTGGTTGTGTGAGCTACAAGCCGTGAGTTATTTGGAATGTTTATGTGCTATTTATGATAAGTGATTAGTGAGAGGAAGAAATAGAATAAATATTGGATAATATGCTCTGTTAACTGTTGGTATCGAATTATGCACGGTTTGTTAATCTGTTAGAAGTGGATATTAAGTTTGGATTATGAAACGCTATCAAGTGATGAATGAAGATTAAGGGTATAGATTATGACGAAGTTGTTAAGTTGAGCATGTTAGAATTTTTAAGCGTTATATTCCGTTTTGGGGTGTTAAATTGGTTCCGAGAATTATTATGTAATTAAGGATTGGAAAATAATGAAATTAATAAGTTGTTATTAATGAGTCAATGTAACGTCCCCCGGTGCTTCCAGTACAATATTGTCTGCTTTGGGCCGAAGCCAGCACGGGTTTATTTTTTGAGTTAGCCCAAAACGCGTTTTACTAGGTAGGGAGGGTAATCCTACTTATAAACCATGCATTTTCTACTCTCTCAAGTGATGTGAGATTGTGCCCCTCTGATATGGGCCGGACCCACACCTGGACCTTTCCTGGCATTCACAGGGCAGGATGCCACAATCTCCCCCCCTTGGGGACCCGACGTCCTCGTCGGCCACACTTCAGGTTGGGATTTCGCTCTGATACCATTTGTAACGTCCCCCGGTGCTCCCAGTACAATATTGTCCACTTTGGGCCGAAGCATGCACGGGTTTGTTTTTGGAGTTAGCCCAAAACGTGTTGTACTATGTAGGGAGGGGAACCCTACTTATAAACCATGCATTTTCTACTCTCCCAAGCGATGTGGGATTGTGCCCCCTGATATGGGTCGGACCCACACTTGGGCCTTTCCTGGCCTTCACAGGGCGAGATACCACAGTAAATGTTTAATTATGAAGGTGTTGAACAGAGAAGAATGATAAAAATTAAGTACGAATACGCGATAACACCTCGAGGTAAGTGATACGTGTGTGCTTTGGTCTTCGGGCCCTACATCGCAAGAATAGGATATGCATATTTCATTGTTTACTGCTTTCCAAGCATGGCTACAATTTTTAATAGCACATTTCGTTGTTTACTGTTTTTACAGCATGTCTATAGTTTTTATAGCACGTTCTGTGAATCATACGTTGAATATTTACTTATATTTCCTTATTAACTATTAGAAATTGCATGCATTCATGACAACAACATAAACATTTTTCATATTAGGTATTATCACTTACGGAGCATTAGGCTCATAACTTAGGACTTGCGATGTAGGAAAATGACGCACAGATTAGGGAGCAGTTGATGAAGGATTTGCACAGACAAGACTTGTGGCTGGGTGGGCTAAAGAAAGTAAAAGAGAAAAATGTTTTGCAACTAACCTATAATAATTTGTTTAGTATTCCTTAACTGAATTAATTACGCTTCTGCTATGTTTTATGAAAAGATTTTTATAACTATAGTTTTCCACTGCTCATAACGATTTTCATAACGAGTCTAAAGAAAGAATTTTTAACGGTCTGACTTTTTAGAAAAAGAACTCTGATTATATTTTGAGAAGTTTTTAATGAAGAGTTAATCATTTTATAAAATTTTTAAATTTCACACATTTTTAAAAGCAAATAAATAACTGGGTCGTTACATGTTCGGCTTGCCTTCGTGTCATGACGAAAACCATCTCTAGAGTTAACATTTCTTGTTTATCATGTCATTATCCTTTTCAAAAAAAAAAAACTTAATCATTTTTAGAGCCACAATCCCACACTCAATCATCTCAACAACACCAAGTGATAACCACAGACATGCCTATCAGCTGATGCTCTCAATTCGTTTCATCATCGTGTATCTCACCTGAAACTTTCTCACCTTCAACACAAGGTTTCAACTATGAGCGTAACACTAAATAAACAGTGTATATAGCATCATAAGTAAAAACACAGTCACCATATGCATGCATGTCATGATAAATGCTAGTATTTCTTTTCTTTCTTAAATTTTCTTTTTTTTCTTTCAATCTTTTGTTCTTTATCTTTATGAGTAGGCTTGGCAATTGAACACCTACCACTAATCTTCAACCTTTGGGAAAAAGATCCGACATCAATCAAGTTCTCTTTTAGCTAACATACACATCAATGCATGATGACCCATCACCTCTAATACATCAGCTCAAACATCACTCAATAGCTTTGCTAGCTGTCGTGCACATCATTACATGACATTCTAACAACCTTTGGCGAGACAGCTCTGACATCAATTGGAAGCTTTGCTAGCAGCCATGCACATCAATGCTTAATGACCTCAACGTCTACAACTAGTTTCTCTCGACATCAATAGAGAACAAACTAATGGGCTTATGTACTAATAGGTCTACCCTTTTGAGACAGCCTGTCCTCCATACCTATTTATATATTTTCTTCTTTTATCTCTCTTACATGAAAATATATGTATATCATCCAACACTTAACATACAACACATCCTTGACTCATCATCACCATACTAAAACAGAAAAAATCATCTAACAATGTATTTCAAACCAAAGGACAGGTCCTCAAGTCATTATAAATATGTTGGAATAGAAAATATCACCTAATGTTAGCATACAAATAAATCAACATATCCTCAATCCACATATTAGTAAAATAAACATATATCATCATCAGTGTAGAGTCGATACAAACCTCATATAAGTCACAGTATAATAGTCATCAAGCAAAATATACAATATATATATATATATATATATATACACAACACCACTTACCTAGGTTTTCAAAAAAGTCCACTCACTCCACAATTCCCTTCACGTCCACGCCTAGATTCCCTCAAATCACTTATGAATAATGATAGTTTACATAGACTCCCATGCAAAATAGTGGCTAGGGTTCGTCATTAATTTCTCCTTTTATAGTCATGGCAAGGGTGTGGACGAACGTCCCTTGATCACGGAATGACTACATCCTTTATTTCATGGATGCGCTCCCTTCCACATCCACCTACACACCCGTAATATTTACAATTCATCACGGGTCCTTTAATACGATGACATTCTTCATTTTATGGACATGTTCTTTTTAGCAGATGCCTACACTTTCGTGATATTCACTATTCATCATGGATCCTTCAATCCAAACGATGATGTTCTTCATTTTGCAGATACGTTTCCTTTCCATGGATACTAACACTTCCATAATATTCATTATTCATTGTGGACCCTTCACTCCAAACGATGACATTCTTCATTTTGCAAACGTGTTTCTTTCTGCGGTTACTAATACTTTTGTAATATTCACTATTTATCATTGATCCTTCAATCCAAATGATAAAGTTCTTTATTTCATTTATCTGTTGCAGATACTTTCCCTTCCACAGATACTCATTTTCAGCATACTTCAATCTGAATGATGATGTTTTATTCATTTTACTTATCCACCGTGGATGCATTCCTTTCTGTATGTATTCCTCATTAGTGATTACTTCAATTCAATGACGATGTTTTACTCCTCTACGTATCAGTCGCGAATTCTTTTCCTTTCACAGATATTCCTCCTTAGTAGATACGTCAATCTAAAGACGATGTTTTACTCTTCTACTTATCCACCCCAGATATGTTTCCTTCCACGGATAGTCATCCTTAGTGGATATTTTAATTCAATTATGACATTTTGTCCTTCAACTTATCAGTCACGGATGCATTTCCTTCCACTGATACTCATCCTTAGTGGATACTTAAATTCAATGATAATGTTTTACCCTTCTACTTATCTGTCACGAATGCATTTCCTTCCATAGATACTCCTCTTTAGCAGATACTTCAATTCAATGACAATGTTTTACCTTCTACTTATTCAGCCTAGACACATTTCCTTCTGCAGATACTCATCCTTAGAGGATACTTTAGTTCAACGACGACATTTTATACTTCTACTTATCCGCCATAGATGCGTTTCCTTCCATAGATACTCCTCCTTAACAAATACTTTAATTCAACGATGACATTTTATCCTTCTACATATGTGCCCCATATGCCTTTTCTTCCATAGATACTCATCCTTAGTGGATACTTTAATTCAACGATGATGGTTTACACTTCTACTTATCCACCGTGGTTGTGTTTCCTTTCGCAGATATTCCTCCTGACAGTGGACATCCCTCTTCACAATGGACGTCTCTTATCATAATTCAATGTCATTTGTTTTTTTATTGCGGACGTCCCTCACTTATGATTGATGTTCCTCATTTAGAGTAGTCCAACCACAACCTCAACACAAAATCATAAACTAGAACCATCAAATCATAATTTAGAAGCATTTCAATGCCTTACAATCCACTACAAAAATTATGGTTGTTACATATAACGTGTATTTGTGGAAAGGAATGCATCCATGACAAATAAGTAAAATGCAAAATGTTATCATTAGACAGAAGGATTTCCTAAAAATGTGTATCTACTTATGTGGTGGATAAGTAGAGTTAAAGAAACATTGTTATTTAGATTAAAAGACATTTTAAGTAAAGTGAAATGGCCTGAGTGTAAGTATCTGCAAAAAAAGAACATATTTGTAGGATGACATAGTGACAAGTGGTTGGCAAATTTATGTTTGAGGGGGAAAATATTCATAGCAAATATGCTCAGCAGATACATATTTATTCACAGTAGAGGTATAGGCGTACGTGAATGTATGAATACCCATGATGGGTGCTTGTTAATTAATCAACTTTTGAGATTAGTTAACATTTCAGAAAATGATTATGAGCCATTGATTACACTAGATTAGGGTGTTAAAAATATTATGATTACATATATGATTTTGACCCTAGGTAGATTATTGTGTCCAGTGGTCATTGGTGGCACAAAGCCGAAGCTAATGAATCATAGGTTTGAGTCATCACCTTCAACCTTTATAAATATAGAAATTTTTCTCTTCAAAGTGTAAGTAAGTGAGCCACAAAATAGCAGCTCCTCTCTACTTTCTCTAATGGTTAGTGAAGTTCTGTCTTTCAAGTTTAAGTGGTTTAAGAGTTTATAAGTAATGAGAAAATTATAAGGTGGTGCTTAGGCTTTGAATGAAGGATCACAAAATTGGATTTTATGCCTAGATTTTTTTATTGAAAGATTCTTGTTTATATCCTAAAAACATACTGGTGATAAGTGATGGAAGAATTTCTCAATTAAAGTGATGTTTATGCACCTAATATCATGATTTGTTAAAAACTAAGAGAATCTGACCAGTTTTGGGTTTGATAAGACCAACAAACTTTAATGATTCCCAATTTAAGTACTCTTTTAGTATGTTTTAATAGACACTTCGATGGAACTATGAGCATTGAAATCAAGGCCTTTAGACCTGTGTAATGAAAGTTATGAGTTTCGGAAGTTGAAGGTAAAGAGTGAGATAAATATTAGTTATTAGACAAGAGTAAGGTTCTATTTTGAACATTTTACAGATGAAAAAAGTGTTTGAATTTGTTAACTTATTTGATATGTTAATAAAAATTATCTAAGGGAACTATGAGTTCAAGAATCACTCTAATTGGAAAAGTATACAAAAAGTTATGAATGTTTAATGTAAACATGTGTAGTTGGATGCTAACATGTATTGTATTATGTTTTAGGTCTTCCAACTCAAGGAAATAATTCAAGTTTGCTATGAGTTGTACTAAGACTCCAAGGTTAATAATGTTTCCATGTGCTTGACTTAACAACTTACATCACAAGATGCTAGGACATTACTAATTGTTATCATGCTATGATTGTTATGATATTGTTGATCAAAGATATATTGTGATGTTAGTGTTAATGTTGATTGATACGTGCTATGTTAGCAAGGACAAGGTTGATCGAGATGTGCTCTGTTGTAAGTAATTATGAATGTGCTTTGTCTTGATGGTAATGTTATGATGATAATATGTTTTTAGCGCTCCAATTTCTTTTCTTTTAATTTTAGTCCTTTTTCGTCGTGCATAAATATATATATTCTTTCTTTATTATCTATTAAACCTTCATTTCTTTTTCCTTTAGCATAACGGAAGTCTTCTTTTTAACAAACCAATGACATTGAAATCATAAATCATTCATCAATTATTACAATAAATCAATCATTACAAATCATTTTCTTTTTTTTACAAATCATGTCCATTCCACAAATCTCGTTCGCCGTAACAACTCCAAGCACTCCTCATTAGTATGCTCCATCAATTGCATGGTCCTTCATCAATGGTCACTTTGTTCGATTTTTACATCACAATATTCATTTATGAGCCTAACACTTAGTAAGTAATGAGAAATAAAACATGATATGCATTTACCATACAAACATGAGTCATTCATTTTCATTTTCAGTCAACATTTTTTTTCTTTTCTTTTCTTTTACTAGTCTAATCGTTGAGGTACAGTCCAGGGAATAATAAATATAGTCTAGTCAATCCCAATCCCAAAACAATCCTTGATCATTGGGGTGCAGCCCAGAGAATAATAAATATAGTCCAGTCAATCCCAACCCCCAAACGATCCTATTCTTTCTTTCTTTGTCAATTAGTTACGTATTTTCTTTCTGGCTATTCATCTTCGAGCCCTGCCTATACAGGACTATTTACGTATTTTACTTATGTTTATCTTTCTTAATTGAAGCATACACATGTAAATCATTTTCGTTCTTTTGTAAAAACAATGATGCATGAATGTACAAGCAAAACACATCCTTGATCAATGTCAACAATATTTTATCCTCACATTCTTGATCAACATAATATTAAAATTGATCTCGTACCCTTAACAATAATATCAAAATAGTAACAATATCAAAACATACACCACATCCTCAAACAACATATTATCGAAATCTTTAATACTATCAATACATCAATCACAACTACTTAAGTCCTGGCATCTTGTGATGTACGCCGTTAGGCCAAGCACATGCGGTCATTACTTACCTTGGGTCTTAGGATTTATCTGGTTTATCTCCTTGAGTTGAGGGACCTAAAAAGTATTACAATATTTGTTAGTATCCATATAGTCATTAATTATTTTTGTTGATTCCTAATCTCCCAATATCCATAATTAATCACGTAAATTCCATTTAAAAGTCTAACCACTTTGGTTATACTTATTTCGTCCAAAAACAGAGCATGTACATTATTGTCCAAAGCTCCACTTAATCATCCAAAAGAGTATCAACATCAATAACTAACTCTCCAATCAATTATTCATAATAATATATCAAATTGATTAAAACCATTCAATTCGGTTGATGCACAAAACCTTCTCTGTTCCAACCTTACTGTCTTCATAACTTGTCTAAAATTCCAATACAAAATATCCAAAACAATTTAATGAATAAAACCATTTACCGAACATACTCTGTTTCCACCTCACGATAATCTATATAACATCACTTAAACTTAAACAATTTCACTAACCTTCAAAAACCACTTCACACTTCAGAGAATAGCTGGAACCATGGCTCTCTTAATGTCCAATTTGAAGAGACAAAACCTCTATTTATAAAGGCTATAAGTCAGTGTTCTAAACCATAAGTCATTCTCTCCACAAATCACAATCGGCCACCACACCACTTAATTAATTGCAAGCACTAAAGTCATCCTAATCCTTTGTGATTATGTGGATTAGAGGTGTATGTTTAATGTCCAAATAGCCCCGAAAGCTAATTCTTTAAAAATTCTTAGCTGCGAATTCTACACATTTACATACGCATGCCCGTCCGCGGACACATTCACTCTCGTTGAGCATATTTCCCAATGAATATTCCATATATCCTCTAATCGGTGATTCCCACGTCGCACCGTAGTTACTTGCATACCACTCAAATACTATTTACCACAGTCGCGTTTCCATTTACAGACATTTACGCTTTCGCTGGTCCACAGTATAATGTGCGCCACTTATCTAAAATGACGCCGTTCATTCCTATCGTGAATGCCTTCCAAACAATAGACGCTTAAACTTTGGTGAGTCCACTATTTAACGCCATTACTTATCCAAAATGGCAATGTTTTATCCTTTAATCCCCTTCCACAGATGCCTAGGTTACCGCATCTCCATTGTTCAACATCGCTACTTATCCAAAATGACAAGGTTTCCTTTAATGCACGGCTAATTCTCCTCTAGCAAGGAATTTTTCTTGTCCGTAGAAGCATATTCCTCCTAATCTGACAGTCCTTATTTTATCCGATAACTTGATCCAATGGCCAGTTATCCTATCACGCGACATCTTTTGCTCCCGCAAAGCATCTTTCTGCGCCTACTAATCTAACTGCTAAAACTCATCCATTTATCCAATTTGACGGCTATCCTTCCTACCAGACTTCTTTTCTCTTCCGCAAAGTGTAATACCCCAAATATTTTCCCCGTTTCAGTCGATGTATTTAATTTTGAATAATTAATATATACATATATCATATTGTGTGACGATACGCATTAAAGTATGTTAGGAAAATATGGGATTGATATTGGAAAATAATTGAAGTGTTAGATTTAATGAAAAATGTATAACTGGTGAGTTTCAGACGCATGTGGATGACACGTGGACGGGATATTGCATCCGCAAACGTGTGAGCATCGTCCCAGGTACTTAGGGACTACATGGGGACAGGGTCCTACATCCGAAGTCATCTTTCGGATGAGTTAGGATGAGCGCGGACGGTAGCGGACACGGAGAAATTGAATATATCCAATCTCTGGATAGTTTTAAATGCCGCGGATGAAGGGTGAGGACGCCTTCCTTCATCCGAAAATTATATTTGGACAAATGTGGACACGTTCGGACGATTGCGGACACAAAGATTTTGAATCTGCCTGATTTTTGGGCAGTTTCGGATGAACACGAACGATTGATGAGGACGGTTTTTCTTCATCCAAAATCGCCATTTGGACGAATGCGAATGAGGCACAGATGACTTTTCGTGTCCGAAAGGTCAAAATAAATCAAGAAACCCATTTAAATCTGAAGCTCTCTCTCTCTCTCTCTCTCTCTCCCCCCCCCCCTCCCCCCCTTTTTCATTTCCATCCATTTCTCTCTCTCCCCTGTCCCTCCTGCTACACGTCCCCTCTCCCTCTAAAGGCGTGGAAGCTTTCCACGTGGCTATCCAATATTGGACCTTCCTCCCTTGGTATGGGTAACCATCGCTTCTCCCTGCAGAACCTAATCCCTTGCTCTCTCCTTCAGTCTATAAGATGCGAGTGTGGGAGGGGTTATGGCTAGAATCTATCTGCAAAACCGTGACTGAGGTGTGAGGTGAGTGCTTGTGTTGAAGAGTTTTGTTTTCCCCCTGTGACCTAGAGTTGTAGGTGTTGTTGCTTGGATTCGAGGGAAAGGATTTCCTGTTCTAGAGGATACGAACTTGTTGGATCTGTAGTGGAAGCTACTACTGCTGAATATTGAGGTAAGAATTGGGTTAATGTTGTTGGCCAGAGGAGGCCCTACATTACGGGTTTGGATTGTTGAATTTCTGCTTGATTTTGTTGGAAATGTGGACTGCTTGAATTGTTGTCAAAATTGTTGAATGCTTGACTGTTGCTATCAAATGTGGGAAGTATGGACTATTAAATTGAATGTTGTGAAGCATGAAAATCTTGATTTTGGTGTACTGTGAACTATCGTTCTACTTATAATTGATATCATGGACTGATAAGGCTAAACCATGTTTAGTATCCTACCTACTTTGGGTTAAATCTAGAATTTTCATAACAATTGAAATAGGATTGATGTTACCACGAAATGATAGGAATTTTCTAATGATAAATGGAGTTGTTTACTACTGTTATCCTCTATTAGAATATGAAAACAATGCACGTACGAACTTGAGGAAACTATGAATTGTGCAAGCATAAAGTGTCTCTATGCGTTGGATATTGTCACTATCGATAGAAGAATTATATTGTGAGTTAATGGAGACTTTAAGTTAGTTATAATTGACCTAGAATACTATATTGCAGTGGGTTATATTTAACTACTGATTGACAGCTTCTGATCTGTTTTGATAACGATGGATGGTCCCTGTAAATTTATAAATTTCCAAGTTGAAGTAAAATTGATTCCTTGTTTTGAGAATAGCTAGAACAAAATGCATAAATTAGACCTATAGAGTATTGGTTAGATTTTGAACAATTTTCTTATTATTCCTGAACTCCTTATGGAATCAAAATTGTTTTCCCTTGCTCATAACTGTCCTTGAATGATTTAATATTTGATATTCTTGCCCTTGTCAGGTGAAAGTTCCTAGGCTGATTTCAATTATTTTTGTTGTTAAGAAAGATGAAGGTGACAGTACCCCTTATTTGAATTCCATTTGCAAAATTATTGATAATTGTTGTGTTTCTTTTATACGTATATCCTGTGAATTATTTGTGACATACTTGCATCATCCTAGGAATTATGAAACTGCTTACATACTGCATGTAATACCTAAAATGTGTAAATGGACGTTTGGGGATTCGGGTGATCGGTGACATTCCATCGGTAGAATACTCTCACATAAGAAGCAGTGAGATAGGAGTTAACTACATGGAATATAGGGCTCATCCTGCTCCCGTTCTAAAATCCCCAATATCTTTAACAAGGAGTGTGGTATCGGCATATGGAACACCTCCGATGGATATATCTCCTTGTCAGAAGTGACTGGTTAGGCCACATGACCCTAGAGTGTATTTCACTCTTGGCTTCTAGAAGAGATACGGATCTTTTCTGTAATTCATTGTATGGTCATGCATATCACTTGCATTGCATTTAAATTCTGATTCTTGCTGGGCTTTAGGCTCATTGTTTTCCCCGTAATGTAGGTGACGATGTTTGTGACATACCTGTGGAGAAGGAGACATTCCAGGATGATCTCTTGGGTTATTAGCTTATTTGACCTGTTGGTTGTGGCTCACATGGTGTTGGGCATTTTGTTATTATTATCATCTTATTTTGGAAATTGTAAACGATCTGTAGTTGGGGACTTTTGTTAGAACACTTGAACTATGTTTTGAAATCTCATTTTCTATTTTGCTTAATTTACTCTGATGTGTTTTCTTCAAATTTAAATTGTTCGCCTTGAATTTCGTATGTTGGATAAATTAAACGAAAAAATTTTTATATGATGGATTTTTAAATAAGGAAAAACAGTTTTAAATAAACGTGGCATTACAGTTAGTATCAGAGCACAACTAGGTCAAACTCGGTTCTGTAGATTGCTGATAACACAAGGCTCATCGTGGAATACTCCTCCTACGTTAAGTTTTGCCTCCGAATTTAATCATGTTCGTCAAACTTATTATTCCATGATTTAAAATGTAGAGAAAATACTAAAATGGCAAGAAGAACAAGAAATAATATACCAGTCCCCAATGAAAGAGATGAAGCCCTCAACCGTATTGCTGATGTAGTTGAGCGTCAGGCCCAGTTTATAGAAAGGCTCATAGAGCGCAGTAATGGCAACGGGAATGGCAATGGCAATGGGAATGGGAACTATCGTGCTGTTGTGGTGCCTACGGAGGCCAGCTGGTAGTGGTTTCTGCGACTTAAACCCCCAAATTTCGATGGTAATATTTCTGATATCACTGGAGCTGAAGAATGGATACGCTCTCTTGAGAAAATGTTTGAGTACGCTGAAATACGAGAAACTAAAAAGATGAAGTGTGCCACTTATCTTCTGACCCACAACGCACAATTTTGGTGGGATTCAGTAAAGATGACGCTGGAGATCTAGACTCTCACATGGGAGGGTTTCAAAGAATTATTCAATGAGAAATATTTCAGTTTTACAGTTCAAAATCAGAGTTGATGGAGTTTATGAGGCTGTGCCAAACAAGGACTGTATCTGAGTACATCTAGAGATTCGAGGCAGTATTAAGATTCGCTCCGCACTTAGTAAATGACAGTGGACACAAGGTCCAACTTTTTGTGCAAGGATTGAAGGTGGAGATTTTGAGAGGAGTCAGATTGGCTGGCTTTCAAGGTATTCCTTATGCACAAATCGTGGCTAGGGAACTAGATGCTAAAGACATGGAAGCTATTGTTACAAGACAACAAGAGTTTAGTCAACGAGTTGGACACAACAACCAAAGTTTTTAGCAGAGTGGGGCTCCACCAACAAACCGTGGCATAAGGAGGCCACCGGACATGACATACAACAAGGGTGTGACGCCTTGTAATTGAAGCAACTGCAGCTGCACCTAAACTATGCCCTATATGTCAGAAGAGTCACCCTAGACCATGCAGAAAGGGTACTAATGGGTGCTTTAAAGGCGGAAAGCCTGGACACATAGCAAGGAGCTGCCCAACTTTGGCTGGCGGTGTAACTCTACGAGTGTTCTCACTGCATGGGAATGATGAGGAAGAGGAATTATCGGCAGTTATATCAAGTACATAATTTTTATTAAGCCCCTATTCACATGTTTTTTATACAATATTGAAACTTGTTTCCAGTAAACCGTAGAAATTTTTATGCTTAAATAAACAACTTTCTTGAAGATCCTAGGTACAACATATATTAATAATGTGGCCGCTTATATTTTATTTGATACTGGAGCCACTTACTCTTTTATCTCAACTCAATTTTGCACAAAGGCAAATTGTTCCCCTGGCATCCCAAAGAACAAGTATAGGGTACTCATACCTTCTGGCGAACATTTGGCTGCTAATGGTATTCTCGAAGATTATGCAGTTCAGATCAATGACTGGAAATTCCCCGCTAATCTGATCGTTATGGACATAAAAGGATTCAATATTATTTTTGGCATGTATTGGTTGACCTTGAACCGTGTCATTATTAATTGTGCAAGGCGAGAGGTCCGTTTCTATCCTCTCGGTGGTGAACAACACATTTTTCAAGAAATCAAGGAAAAGGGCAAATTAGCAATTATTTCTGCGCTTAAGGCAAATCAGCTGATGGGACATGGATGCGAAGGATTCCTTATAAATATTATGGATACCACAACCAAGTCAGAAACAAGAGTTGAAGACGTAATGGTGGTTCGTGACTTCCTGGATGTTTTTCTAGATGATCTTCCTAGATTGCCTCCTGCTAGGGAGATTGAATTTGTTATAGATCTGCATCCTGGCACAGAACCAATTTTGAAAAATCCATACCGGATGGCACCTACTAAATTACGTGAATTGAAGGTTCAGCTTGAGGAATTGATTAATAAATGGTTCATTCGTCCGAGCTTCTCACCCTGGGGAGCTCTAGTTTTATCCGTGAAAAAGAAGGATGGGACATTACGGATGTGTGTAGATTATCGTGAGTTGAACAAAGTAACTATTAAAAACAAATACCCTTTGCCTTGGATCGATGATCTATTAGATTAACTGCATGGTGCTTGTATATTTTCAAAGATTGATCTCCGCTCGGGGTATTACCAGTTGAGAGTTATGTAGGAAACCCAAGACAACATTTTGTACCAGATATGGGCACTATGAATTTCTAGTAATGTCTTTTGGGCTAACAAATGCCCCTACGGCTTTCATGGACTTAATGAATCAAATATTCAATGACTATCTGGACAAATTCATTATCGTCTTTATCGACGATATTCTTGTGTACTCTCAATTGGAAGAAGAACATATTGAGCACTTAAGAATGGCCCTCTCTATTCTGAAGAAGCACCAACTCTATGCAAAGTTTTCTAAGTGCAGATTTTGGTTGAAGGAAGTAAGTTTCCTTGGCCACGTTATTTCTGAAGATGGTATTGCTATGGATCCCACGAAGATTCGAGCAATTGTTGAATGGGTACAGCCAAAAAGTGTGAGTGATGTTCGGTGTTTTCTCAGTTTGGCTGGTTATATTACCAACGATTCATCGGTGGGTTTTCAAAAATGGTTATGCCTATCACCAGTTTGACCAAGAAAAATGTGAGATTCTGGTGGTCCAATGAATGCGAAGAGAGTTTTCAGGAACTAAAACGTTGGTTGACATCTGCACCTATATTGACCTTACTAGTGGAAGAGGAAAATTTCTTTATATATTGTGATCCGTCCAACTATAATCTCGGGGGCGTTTTGATGCAGAATGGAAAAGTGATTGCTTATGCCTCAAGACAACTTAAACAGCATGAGACTAATTACCCTACTCAGGACCTCAAGCTTGTTGCGGTAGTTTTTACACTAAAAATCTGGAGGCACTATCTTTACGGGCAACGGTGTGAGATCTTTACAGACCACAAAAGTTTGAAATATATCTTTACACAGAACGAGCTAAATATGCGACAGCGATGCTAGCTTGAATTTGTGAAACATTATGATTGTGAAATCAAATACCATCCTGGGAAGGCAAATGTTGTGGCGGATGCTCTAAGTCGGAAAGTTGCTTTGATGAGCATAACATGCAGGGAGATGCCAGCCGGATTGTAGAAGGATATGCATGAATTAGATGTGTAGTTAGTTCCTGAACAATTGATAGATGTTTTATCAACTTTGACACTTAAGCCTTCGATACTGGAGAGAATTAAAGAAGCTCAATTGACAGATGCCCAATGTGAAGATTTCAAACTCGATCCAACTCTCCTTGAGTTTCAAGGCTCTACTCCTTATCTGCTAATGGGATTGTGAAGTATAAGGAGAGGTGGTACGTACCTTACACACTTTTGCAGATAGCAATAATGAAGGAAGCACATTCTTTCAGTTTTTCCATCCACCCCAAGTGTAATAAGATGTACAAAGATCTTAGAAGACATTATTATTGGTCGAGAATGAAGTTTGACATTGCCTTCTATGTTACTCATTGTCATGTATGTGAGCAAGTGAAGGCTGAGCATCAGCGACCTGGTGGAATGCTCCAACCGCTATCTATACCTTAATGGAAATGGGAGCACATTTCTATGGATTTCGTTACCGGATTGCCAAGGACCACGAAGGGACATGAAGCGATATGGGTAATTATTGACAGACTGATGAAAGTTGCCCATTTCTTACTGGAGCAAATGACATACAAGATGAACCAGTTCGCAGAATTATATGTTAAAGAAATTGGACAACTCCATGGGGTTCTTGTTGTATCCATTGTGTCTGATCGGGATCTGTGATTCACGTCGATGTTTTGGAATAGCTTGAACAAAGTCATGGCTACTGAGTTGAAGTTTAGTACTGCTTTCCACCCGCATACTGATGGCCAGAGTGAGAGGACGATCCAAATATTAGAAGATATGTTACGTGCCTATGGAGTTTCAGATCGGATAGGGAAAGGTATTACCGTTAGCTGAATTTGCCTACAATAACAATTTCCAGATAACCATTGGTATGGCATCTTACGAAGCACTATACGACAGGAAATGCAAATCCCCTCTTTACTGGAGCGAAGCCGGTGAAGATAAGTATTATGGACCTTATATGATACAGCAGACGGCTGAAACGTGGCCATCATCCGACAGTGAATGCAAGCTACCCAAAGTCGCCAGAAGAGCTATGTTGATAATCATCATCGAGACTTGGAGTTTGATGTTGGAGATCGGGTCTTTCTAAAATTATCATCATTCAAGGGTGTTATGCGGTTTAGGCGCAAGGGAAAACTCAATCCGCGTTATATTGGCCCTTTTGTGATCACTAAAAAGAATTGGCAATGTGGCGTATCGGTTACACCTACCAAATGATATGGCGGGTGTGCATAATGTATTCCATGTATCGATACTAAGGAAATGTCTCGGTGAGACCATTCATATGAGACCTCAAGAGCAAATCAAAGTACACACTAACTTGAGTTACAAGGAGAAGCCGATTAAAATTTTAGACTCTGGTATAAAGAAGCTGCGGAATAAGGAAGTCCCCCTCGTCAAGGTGTTATGGCAGAACTAGATCGATGAAGAAGAGACCAAGAAGAGATTACATGCAAGCCAAATATCCAGAACTATTTGTTTAGCTAAATTTTGGGGACAAAATTTTTGTAAGGTGGGTAAGATGTAATATCCCAAAAATATTTTTCCCGTTCAGTCGATGTATTTAATTTTGAATAATTAATATATACATATATCATGTTGCGTGACGGTACGTGTTAAATTATGTTAGAAAAATATGGGATTGATATTGGGAAATAATTGAAGTGTTAGATTTAATGAAAAATGTATAACTAGTGAGTTTCAGATGCATGCGGATGATACACGGATGGCATATTACGTCTGCAAACGTGTGAGCATCGTCCCCGGTACTTTCAAATGACATGGGGATGGAGTCCTGTGTCCAAAGTTCTCTTTCGGATGAGCATGGACACAAAGAAATGAAATATGTCCAATCTCTGGATAGTTTCGGACGTCGTGGATGAAGGGTGAGGATGCCTTCCTTCATCCGAAAATGATATTCGGACAAACGCGGACCAGTTCAGACAATTGCAGACACAAATATTTTGAATCTGTCTAATTTTTTGGGCAGCTTCGGACGAAGGCAAATGAATGATGAGGACACTTTTCTTCATCCGAAACTGCCATTCGAACGAATGCGGACGAGGCACAGATGACTTGTTGCGTCCGAAAGGTCAAAATAAACCAAGAAACCCATTTAAATATGAAGCTCTCTCGCTCTCTCCCCCCTTTTCATTTCCCTCCATTTCTCTCTCTCCCCTGCCCCTCCTTTTGCACATCCCCTCTCCATCTGAAGACGTGGAAGCTTTCCACGTGGCTCTCCAATATTGGACCTCCCTCCCTTGGTATGGGTAACCATTGCTTCTCCCTGCAGAACCTTATTCCCTACTCTCTCCTTTAGTCTATAAGATGTGGGTGTGGGAGGGGCTCTAGCTGGAATCCATCCTGCAAAACCGTGACCAAGGTGTAAGGTGAGTGCTTATGGTGAGGAGTTTTGTTTTCCTCCGGTCAGCTGGAGTTGTTGGCGTTGCTGCTTGGATTCGGGGGAAAGGATTTCCTGTTTTGGAGGATATGAACTTGTTGGGTTTGTAGTGGAAGCTACTACTGTAACACCCCAACTTTTTATCAGAATTTAATAAATATAATTGGAGCGTAATTTGGGAATATTGAATTTATTGAATAATTATCGGGGTATTACCAAGAACATATTCGTAAGTTTTTAATTTAAAGAATTTGTTAAGATTAAATGAAAATTACCGTAATTAGAATAAATTTTAATTTGATGAATTAAATTACAATTAATTAAGTTGAATTAAATTAAAATGAAGAGAGGGGAGAGCTGAACTGGTTCAAATAAACGGTTCAGTTTGAGTGATTGGTTGGTTTGGTTCAAATTTTAATTAATGAAAAAGGAGAGAAAATTTAGGTTATTTGGTTTTTAGGTTATTTGAAGAGAAGAAAATGTGAAGGGAGAGAGGGAGAGAGAGAGAGGGCGGTTGCACCTACGAGAGGGAGAGGGAGATGGAGCCCGAGAGTGAGAGTGTCGACACGAGGGCGTTCTGGGGACAGCGAGGCTTGAGTTCGTTCCAGCAATGGCAAGCGAACGACTAGCGACGGCGTGAAGCGTCGGATCTTGCAGGACAGACGGCATCGGGCCATCAAAACAGCGTCAAACTATGACGTTCTGTCATTTTTCAGTCATCGACGGCTCGGGAAGGCTGTGACGAGGTGGTTCGATGTCGGCATGGTGTTCAGTCGAGGAGGACTCACGACAGGCAGGGGGATCCAGTTGAGTGGCGGTGTGGACCTGCGACTCGACGCTCTGACTTGGGATGTAACCCTACCCGGATTGACAGCACAGGTTGGCTGTTCTCGATTTTTCCTTCAGGTAACTAAATGCTCCTCCTATAATTGTTAGTCTGTTGCATGTAAGAAATACCTGTTGGATGAATACCTGTTGAATGAGATTCCCCTCTGCCAATTGTGATGGTCTCTAGTTGAGTTTACAATTCTGGTTGAGTCTACAATTATGAGTATGTTGGAATGAATGAAGTGTTAAAACAGTCCATGTTAGCACGAAATGGAATTACCTTGTTGTATGAGTAAATGCTTCTGTTTAATGGATTAATGACTGCCTCGGTTAGTGGTAATGATGATATAAATGGACTGTCCCTTGTCTAGTTAAGACTTGGAATAAGCTATTAAATTGAATTGAATTTTTGTTAACCTCCATGCAATTAGTATAAAGTGAATGTGCTCTCTGTCGTTGATCGTGACAAGTTGTGAACTGTTAGTTAGGTACGTTAGAATGATATGTCTGCTGCCATTGCATTGGATAAAAAGAATAATGAGCATGTTTGTTAGAATTTGTTAAGTGTTAAAGTGCGTAGAATTTGACGAGAAGTTATTAATGATAGATGTTTTTAATTATGAAGGTATTGGAAAAAGGAGACAGGAAGATAACGCCTAAGCACCGATACGTGTTAAATATTTGAGGTAAGGATTAAGGGGTGTTTTGGCCATTGAGGCCCTACACCACAACTATGAGTGTGTGAGTTTAGTGTTATTGTTAGTTAAATGTTTACTGTTAGTTGATTTTTACTGCTAGTTGATTAAGTAGGTTATTTGTTGTGAAATGCTTTTGTTAGACATTGATAGTGTTATTAATGCTCTGTAAGATTAGAATGTTTTGTGGTTCCTATTATTATTACTATTGTTAGTATGTTGTAGATTTTTAATAACTCTAGGATATTCCCTTGATGATATACTTGTTAATTGGGTGATATTGTTAGTTATTGATGAGAAATAGAGAATGATATACTTGTTAATTGGATGATATTGTTAGTTATTGATGATGTTACTTAACTAGTCATCTAATCCCCGAGCATGTTAATCAATTGGCTTAATGAATTAATAGATGTTAATCACCTCTTAAGCCTGGTTAACTAGTTGTGTAATGAATAACTAATTGAGTATATTAGCAAATCGAGACATCTACCTAATTAAAATGATAATTATTGGCATGTTAATTATAGGAAGCTTACGAATGGTAATAGTTTGATTTGCTAATTACAATAGCATGAAATCAACCCTTGAACGGAAAACCCACTCAGGATAACTAATTTGGATAACCACTTAGAATAACAAATGTAGGGAGCATGTAAATTGTAGTTAGCACGTTTGACTTAGTTAGTATGTCCAACTGACTAAGTCATGTCATGCTGATCTTACTAGTTCGAATGCACGATTAATTAACTAGTTAATCCCTTAACTAGATTAATTAACTAAATATGGTTAATTAGTTAACACGCTAATTAATAGACCCAAGTATGTAAATTGAACTAGGAATGATAATCGTAGCATGTAATTAATACAACGAATCACTTAGCATGTTCAATTAAGTAAGCATATAATTAATTGGAATAATTAACTAGACATAGAACATATTAAATAACTAGAGTAATTAATTAACAAAAGCATGAACTAGAGCATGTAATTAATTAGGATAATTAATTATCATGATAAATGTAATTATTTCCTAAGCATGGTAGTTAAATCAATTACTTGCATGTTTATCGTACGTGTTTGCCATTCAATTCAATGTTGTGCTTGTTTTCTATTCTGTGCAGTTGTCTCCTTCTATTATGTGCTTTACTTCTTTATATGTGTTCTCAATTTCAATTACTTTATTTCAATGTGCACTTCTATTACGTAACGGATGCTTTACTTTTCTAAAGAGTAGAATGATAAAGACGATGAAAAGAGAATGAAATAAATGCGAGTGAATTAAGGGTTTCACTGACTAAGTGAATGAATGTCTTATGAATGCTTTTGTTATTGTTTTATTGTAATGTTTACGATAGCTAAGTAGAATAAAAATATGAAATCAACGTAGGAGCATGTTAGTAACTGATTAGAATAATTACTTAAAATATAAACCTAGGAATCATGTAAAATGACTAGGAAGCATGTAAAATGACTAGGAAGTATATAAAATTACTAGGAAAGAAATTAGGATATGATAGTATGTTTTCAATTCCTCTTCTGTGCTGCGCTGTTTACAAGATTATATTATGAAAGTTTTCTATTGTGTGCTTTTAATTACTGCTATGTATTATATGCGCTTTCCATTTCAGTTGCTTTTAATTTCAATTACTTTCGTCTATGCGCACTTCAATTTCAATGAATGTTATGTTAGAAGCATCATGCATCATGATAGGTTGAGAATGTATGTTCACGCATCATGTTATAGAAACAAAGTAGGAAGTACTTCCACGGGGTGGTACTCACATGCATGGTAAGGAAAGTAAAATGATAAGAAAAGACGAAGGAAATGAATGAAAAGAAAAGGGAGTTGGGAGGCGGATGGATAGCTGTCCTAACCTGGCAATTAGGAAATGTCCTTACCTTATCGGGAATGGGACCTAGTTGTCCATAGGAGGTTAGGTCCAACCCACTATACCATCCCATACAGGTCTTCCAATCTCCAGCTCGAAGTACAAGTAAAGAAAGAAAGATAGAAGAAACATAAGAAAACAATTGGTTTGGGTGGCCCTCATTCCAAATGAACTAAAGAGAGTCCTAAGTATATTGCATTAACCTTTTTTTCTTAATAAGCCTTTTGGGCTTACAGTTGCTTGTGGTGTAGATGTAGGTACTGTAAGTAGAGGAATGCACGCACTAAGAGTAGCGAAAAATAAAGAACAAACAATGGCAAGCAGGGATGATGGGTTTGCACAAGCGTAGGAGATCGTGGCTGGCCAGCCATATGAACATGGGTAAAAGAGAAACTGTTTTAATTAAGTTAGGTTTTAAATGTTGTGATTAAGTCAAGTAGTAAATTGTATAAAAGTGGTATTTCATTTGCTTAGTATTTCTTTCTTCAATGATATTAATTACGCTTCCGCTATGTTTTCAAATGGTTTTATTTTAACGCTTCTGCAAAGTTCTATTACATGAGATTTTTGTAACGAGTTTTATGAACAGTTGGTAGCGATCCGGTTTAGACGCACTCTAATTTACTTTTAAAAAGAAAAATCAAAATTTTAACGCATTTTAAAGGACTTACGAAAATTCGGGTCGTTACAACTACTGCTGAATATTGAGGTAAGAATTGGGATAATGTTGTTGGCAAGAGGAGACCCTACATTGCGGGTTTGGATTGTTGAATTTCTGATTGATTTTTTTGGAAACGTGGACTGCTTGAATTGTTGTTGAAATTGTTGAATGCTTGATTGTTGCTATCAAATGTAGGAAGTGTGGACTATTAAACTGAATAATCAATAATTCAATTATTTCATCTAATAGAAAATAATAAACTTATTATTGAGTTTATTAAATAATTAATTCATAATTAATTATTTATTATTTCTCGTATATTTTTCTATTATTCGAATAATGATAGAATGTGACAAAGGGACCGATGGACCTATAGTTTTAAGCTCCAATAATTTTTTCGTCAATTAATAAAAACTATTTATATAAATTAACATAATTATTAAATGCAAAGTAATTTCACTAAATATTTAGAGTTACGTTCTCAAAAGTATTGAGTATATTTACTCAAAGTAATGTCCATTGATATAATCATTACATATGTATTAACCCTCTATTTAAATTTCTAATAGAGCTAGATTTTTAATCTATTAATCTCTCATATTTCATCTTCATCCTTGACTACTATTAGTTCTTAATTGAATAATTAGTTCATAATGATTATGAATTGTGTGTTAATTATTCGATCTCTGAACTAATAAACATTATAAATGGATTTTATTGTATCGGTGTTAATATTCTCAACTATTCATTTTAATTCACTTCCACTATATAAGGCATAAGAATTGTAATTCGTACAAAACTTTACCAAGTAAATCAAATAATAAATTAAAATAAAATAGGAGTTTGTTCCATACAATGAATTAAGATCATATATATATGACTATCATTATGATAAAATTAATTATTCTATATTTAACAAAAATTATCAGAACAATATAATTTTATCTAGTCTTGTCGTATATAATCATATTATATAAAATATATTTATCTTATGTCACTAGATATATTGTAAAATCCTTGATTTTTAAAATAATTTTAAATTTCTATGTGTAACTTTTTCGTGATTTTTTTTATCAACAGTTGAAATATTGACTCATTTTGTCGCGTAGCGACTACGTGTGATTTTCAGTCAAATAGTTAAAAACGGTCAAATTTATATTTTACCGAGTGGTAATTAAAATTTGAAAATGATTTTGATAAATTATTTTTACTAAAGCATTTTATTATTATTTTCTTATTTTATTTTGTGTTCCCACTTATATTTTAAAAATAATATAATATTATTTTTTTTATATAATATAATATTATTATTAAAAAAATTATAATAATTAAAGTTTTGTTTTTTATGGAAGAAGATGCAGTAAGCTTCTTCTTCACAAATGGACGCCAAGAGCAGAGGGCGCCGGAGAGAGAAGGGGAGAAGTCGACCTCGACTGTTTTAAATTCTGACTTTAGATCTGTGTTCCCGTCGCCCATAGGAGTAATCTTTGTAAAGGTAATTTTCAAAATTCTAAGTTTTTCTCGTCCAATTTTAGATTTGAAATTCTGAAAACTTTGGCTTCGATTCAAGCCTAAAAACTCGAATTCGAGGGATAATTCTGGTTTATATTTGATAGAATAGACATTATATATAAGGTTATTTGTGATTAGAAATCGAAATTCGACGAAAACGGAGAGTTTCATCATCCGCCAGCGATGGTACTGTTCACTGACGGCTACTGTTTGCGCGTCGGCACTGTTCACCCCGGAATTACTGTTCATGCCAGAATTACAGTTTACACCGGTTCCTATTCATCTCGGTCGGAATTGGGGAAAATGTTTCAATTATGTTTTGAATTGTCCTAGTCGACTATTAGGCAATTGTTGAGCATTAGATGGTTGTGAACATGTCGTTTTGACCGATATAAATTATTGGTTAACCGTCAAAATTAAAAGTTCCCAATTGATTGTTGTTGAATCTGGTTGAGAATGCAAGGTCCCGGTTGACCTTCGTTTTATCTAGATAACGTTTGATGTTGGTTTCCGGTTTAGGATAATTGTTGTCTACCTAGATCAATTTTCGTTTTGGACTATGAGTTATCCTTAGAAACCGTTTTGGATTATAGTCTTATTTAAGACTTGTTTGTTACCCCTTGGTTGATTGTTAGGATTTTGTTTTCAACCTTGTTATAGGTTCTGGAGATGTTATGATACAACTTTCACTTCCGATAGTGCATGTTGCTGGCTAGTCGGTAAGAGTATCATGGTCGCTTTTGAGGTAGGGATTTTTATACTTTATGCATTGCATTTCATCATGATTTTCAAACTATTATTTTTGTGGGTTGCCACATATGAAAATCTAACAGAGACTATTCAACAGTATGTCTGTTTTTACGTATATGTACGTATGTTTTCTTACATTTAATTTATCGTACATGGTATTCTAATATTTCGATTCTCTCTATATTTCGTGGGTGAATCTTCTTGATGTGAAATCTTCTGCAGCATGAAGGTAAATTTCTTGTATGTTTTAATTGCGTAATAGGGGATTTCTTTGGAAATATCTTTGGGTTTTAATCCCTAAAGTGCAAATAGGTATTAGGACAGTTGTATGTGTCGTGTCCTTGGGTTGCGAATCCCTAAACCTGATCAGGGTATTTTTGGCTTTTGCGATCGCCTGAGTATCGCCTTTATTAAATTCTGTTATTTAAATTATTGCTCATGAGTTTCCTTTATCTGTTAACCTTTTCTCTTCAGACTCATGAGGTGTTGCTTTTGCCGCCTTTCTGTGGTATGTATCGGATGAGTCTTTGAATGACCATTCTTTTTCACTGATGACGTTTTTGTGTGGAAAACGATGTTGGCATATTTTATAATATAGCTGTTTATGTATACAGCAGATTTTGACGTAGCCACATCGAGGGCCATGAACCAATTTAATAAACTGATAAAGAGTTTTTAGTTAAAAATTCATGTACAGTAAAATGAGAAAAATGATATGTTTTTCAAAAGATATGAGAAAAACAGTTTTTATGTATTGCATTTAGTATCGATTTCCCTACTGAGCTTGTCACTCACCCCTTCGACTATATTTTTCCCAGGTTAGGATGTAGGTTTGGTGTGAGACGATTCTGGTGTTCCCTGGGTAGCGGTGTCCCGGGATGCCCCTACGGTGTTCTCACGACACCCCTGCGGTCTCCTTCAAAATCAATGTTTTTATTAGATTTTCGACCTCTTCAACTTCAAACGACCATAACTTTTGCTACGAGTGTCAGAATTGGACGCAGAAGGTATCAAATCGAAGCTCTCTCAGAGATCTACGACCTATCATGCGATTTATCCCATGACACCCTGTTTTGACCCCTAAATCCATCGTCTAAGCTCTCAAATCTGTAATTTAACATGTTTAACCCTAAACTATGTAAGACGTTGCGGCGGCATCCCAGGACACCGTCGAGGCGTCCTAGAACACCACTACAGCATCCCGAGAAACCCCAGCGGCATCCTGACTATGTTTTAACGGCGAACGTAACTGCGATGGTTGATTTGTCATTTACACGTACGTTAGTGGTTAACTTGTTAAAATTTATACCACAATGGTTGACTTGTCATTGACTTGAAACCACGATGGTTGATTTGTCATTTTCCCTTAGATATTTCTAAAAATGCCCCTATGACAGTTTGATCTATTTTTGTATGATCATAATAAACTCACTTCTACACCTTGTTTTAACGAAGATTTCCTTTGCTTTTGTTTTAGAAGCCTGCAAAACAGATTCTATCATCCATTGTACATATGAATTCTTCATCTCTAATTTGAATTATGCTTCCTCTAGTACTCGGAAAATCTTAGCATAACTAGGTCTCCTATTTATCTCTTGCAAATGAAGACAACGACCAGGGAAATATGTATCTACGAATGTTAGTTGCTCCTGGTCATGGTGGTAGAAAAGGTGTCATGGTCGTGGTTGAAAAGAGTGTTATGGTCAAATAAGGATGTTGTCAATCTACCTTTTTTGTGGGCGAGAAGCAATGCCAAAGACTTGTTCGAAGTAGAGTTTTGGTGGTCGTGGTCGAAGAGATTTGCTGCTAGAAAAAGGTCATGGGCAGAGAGGTTGTCTTCTGAGTGGGATTTGTTCTGATCGGAGAGAACGATGAGAGGTCTAGGTGATGGCCATGGCCAGAGAGGTCTTGGTCGGACCGGAGAAAGTTTGAAACATCATGTTGACTTTTACTTTTTATCATCAAAGGGAAATTAACACCACAGACCCTCTAGTTCGAGATCAATAAAAAGTCAAACCCTTGAGAATTTTTTTTAACAACTAAAACCTTAAACTATGAAAAATTAACACCGTCAACCTCGCAGTCAATTTTTCTGTCCAAATCCGTCAAACTTAACTCCTCAGTTAACTTGAAAAATTTTTCCCTCAATCTCAATCTCGTTCGTCGGCGCTAATCTTTAAAATCGATGTAAGTTCTTCCATAAAAATGAATTTCAGAGTCGAAGATTCAAAAATTTCAAACTTTCTGAGAGTAAAACGACGATTTTTTAAGAAAAGCCGTTCGTTTTAGGTTAAAATACGATTTTTAACATATAACAAACGTCCGTTATACGCTGATAGACGTCCGTCGTAGGTTAAAGGATGCATTTTTATCTAAATGAACGTCCATCCAGCCATATTACATTTAATATTAATAAAAAAAAATTCAAATTACTGTTTTAACCGTATGAAGAAAATGTCAGTAATATTTTTTAGGGACAAAAGGGTAATTGGACAGACAAGTGGCAAATAGCTGTACCCAACTTGTCTGTTCAATTACCCTTTTGTCCTTAAAAAATATTACTGACATTTTCTTTATTGGGTTAAAACAGTAATTTAAATTTTTTTAATTAATATTAAATGTAATATGGCTGGATGGACGTCCATTTAGGTAAAAATGCGTCTTTTAACCTACGACGGACGTCCATCAGCGTATAACAGACATCCAATATATGTTAAAAATCGTATTTTAACCTAAAACGAACGACTCTCCTTCAAAAATCATCGTTTTACAGTCATAAAGTTCGAAATTTTTGAATCTTCGACTTTGAAATTCATTTTTATGGAAGAACTTTCATTGAAATTAAAGATTAGCGCCGACAAACGAGATCAAGATTGTGGAAAAAAATTTTCAAGTTAACTGAGGAGTTAAGTTTGACGGATTTGAACGAAAAAATTGATTGCGAGGTTGACGGTGTTAATTTTTCATAGTTCAGGATTTTAATTGTTAAAAAAAATTCTTAAGGGTTTGACTTGTCATTGACCTCGAACTAGAGGGTCTGTAGTGTTAATTTCCCATCATCAAATGGCTTGAGTTCCGCTTTTTCACATTAATTGCGTTTCTACAATTCAAAGTTTACAATTGGGAAGCAATATGATAGTGGAAACTATGTTTTTTTTATCAAATATTGTAGTTATTTTCAATTATTTGTACAATACAAATAATAATTAGCTCGTTACTGAATTAAATATTTTGAGTAAGTGTCACCATCCCAAGGGGACCTTATTTGCTTGCTAAATTATCTCTTGCAATCCCAAACAATCCATCTTCACATTGTTTTTCTTTTAGATTTCAAATGTTATCTTCCATTAAGTCCCTACACAATTCATCCAAACAACTTAAACAAATGGTCATAAAAATACAAGTTTAAATTGACTCGGTACGAAAATTCATCTGAGTCATGCCCATATAGTAATAATAAAGTGACTTACTTTAGAGCGCACAGAAAAATTTAAGAAAATACAACACACACACATATCCTGTACCCCTGATCTGATAACACTTGAAATCACTACCAGTATTACTTAGAGAGGGGGAGAGTATGAGGGAAGGAAAGATGAAGAGATAATGTTGAAGGGTGGGGTAGGGGGATATATCATATATCCTGCCTGTTGTTGATCCATCTTATTCCTCTGTCTAATCAAACCAACATTATTAACATTTGTCACTTCTTCAATTGTACTATCAAAGTTAAGCTTCGAAATGGTAGACATGAAAAAAATAAAGTGCATTTTTCTCCCAATTTAAATAATAATAATTCTTTATCTTAATCATAAAAGTCACCACAATTACATGTCGTTGCTAGTAGATTTTAGTCATAACGAGGTAGAAAGAGAAAAATAGTGAGTAGTTATGCCATCTCATCTGCGCCAAATTTAATCAACATTTTTGGAATCGAGAAACATACATAAAAGAAATAAGCTCATTGAAAACTACCAAAACCTATTTTCATCTCATAAAATTGAAAACTACTGCATTTGTCCTCAAAAAGCTTTGAATCTGTCTGTGTATTCTGACCATAAAGTTCAACAAGTAGCAAAACACTTTTATTCCATTGGGCCAGAAAATCCTAAAGACAATTATTAAAAATGTCCAACAAATAATGACATCACATTTTTTGAAGATTAGGGTTTCATGTTATGACTGATAAAATGGTTCATACCTCTCGAAACGTCGTTACTTTTTCCAGCTAACTGATCGCCTGTACCACTGTTGAGCAATTATTATCAAAGAAATCAAAAGACTTTATATTGCGCAAAAGAAAGTGGGCGAACGATAATGGGTTTTCTTATACCAGAAAGAAAAACAGAGAAAACGCAACATCCAAATTATAAAGTTGAAACTACAAAGTTTTCCAGCAATAACCCAAAAAAAAAAAGAAACGAATGGCGGGATATATAAATACTTCAATATAAATAAAGGCCATTTAGAAGCAACAATATATGCTTCAAACAACAAGAATTTATTCCTTTTAAATCACCCATACAACAACTAGTGCTTGCATTCCATATTGTTATCCTTCCAGTTGAAAGAGTTGATAACTGTTCGTGGTAACCATATTGCTAAAGTAACTGTGCTGATTAGACTACTAAATTAGTGTACGATAATATTCTTCCACGTGAATGTTTTTTTTCCTGTATATATATAAGTTTACTATGCTCCTAAATCTTATACAAATCTAAGGGAATGTAACTGACCTCAATTACCATACCTGGATTAATAGGAAGGGGAGGAAACAAAAACATCAATGAATGCAGTAATTGGAAATGTAAAAATGAAATAACCTGATATTTACCAGATAGAGTGACCGTAGAGACTTGGCAGAACGGACACATACTTGTTTTATATTAACAACAAGAGAGAGATTATTAAAAGAAACCAAATGTCAAAACATACTTTTTAGAACTTTCTTTATCAAAGTCAAAAATGGATCCTGCATTCTAATCTCATGAATTGGATTACAAGGGCCTCTATGCCTAACAAAAAATTCCTATCGAAATAGAATACTTCCATTTGACTGCTGAGTGGGCTCCTAGCAGTTTTTTTCCTACATTTAGAAAACAGTCAACTATATATCATGTATTATTATTATCTGTGCAAATGATGCCAGAAAGAGTTAGCAATAAACATTATGTTCTCACTGTCAAAAATGATTTAAATTCTTCCCAACCAAAGCCACGGCAAGACCATCAAAGCTAGCTATAATGCTCCTCTACTAAAGTGAAAACAATTCAGAAACTATTTAATTTCTCATGCTCTTAACAACCCGAAAATACATATTTTTATCTTTCATTTGATAAATACATATAAACATGTCAATTTAAGTTTAACTTTTTTTTATATATAAAAAATGAAGAATATTAAAAGAATGAGAAATTACAACAGAGTAGATGGGAAGAACCCTTCTTAAAAAACAAAAAAAAAACTTCAGTTAAGACGATTTCTCTCCAATCAGATAAGACTACACCAAAAGGATAGTTCTAAAATACTCAGAACAATAAGTACACTTGGCACTAAGCAATAGTTGAATTAATATTGTCTCAAATATCGACAATTGGCTCTTTGTCCTCGGATAGAACAACAATGTGATGTAGCAAGGTAACTCAAAAAGTAACCAAAACACTTAATTTCAATAATAGTATTCGCTTCTTAGACTTTTCTTCCCTCTTAAAAATATTGTTAATGAAACTTTGAATATCAAGATACATCCCCACAGTCTGCCTGAAAAGAGAAAGAAAACGCCACCAAATGCCTTTAATAACCTCACAATTAATCATAATGTGAGTGTAGTTTCCTATGCACTTTGCCAAAAAGGCAACAATGTGGGGGGAGAGCTAAAAAAGAATTTTTCTTCTGCATTTGGTCATAATAAGCATAAAGCTTTTCCTTAACAAAGATCCAGGCAAACATTTGAACTTTGTTCTTGACTCTTTCAAACAAAATTAAAAAAAGAGAAATCCCTTGAAGAAATAGAAGTGAACCGAGAGAGAAGAATCTAAATGAAAAATTTGAAGAAGAATCAAACAAGTCATCTTATGGTGTCCACAATGCTCGTTCTTGGAGAGAAATAAGAGATAACCATATAAAGATTGGAAAGTTCAACTAACTTAGAGATATTTATCTCTTCGACAGGTGAGATGCCAAAAATTGTGAGCTTCATCTATATTAAAGAGAGAGACAATAGTATAATTTTTATTACATGATAGGTGATAGATACTTAATATCACAAAAATAATTGAATTAGAGATCTCCACCTTAAAAACAATCCAATCTTGAAAAGATAAAAAATAAAGAGAAACATGTTTCTAAAGATTACAAAATAAACAAACAACTAGATTAGCAGACCACCCATAATTCGTGAAACCCCATTTACTCTTAATCAATGCATACCACAAGGAATTAGCTTCTAACAGGAATCACCATAGCCATTTACCAAATAAAGATTTGTTTCAAACTTAAAAGTTACCAATCCCAAGACCCCCTTGTGATTTGGAATTGACAACAAACCTCTCAACGAATCAAATGATATTTGGACCTTCCATCATTTCTTTCCCAAAAATAAATCTCTAACCATTTTATACAGCATCTTAGCAACTTTACTCAAGAGTTTAAAGAGAGAGAGATAGTAAGTTGGGATGCTATCAAGCATCGTATGAATCAAAGTTAGATACCAAAACTTTTTTGGCAATTGGTCATAGTGGTAACTCTATCGATATTGCTATCATCAATATTGATTCTCACAACATTAATTTTATTAAGACTTAGCGTAAGACTAGACAACAATCCAAAAGTTTTTACCACATCCACCAAATTGAGAATTTTAAATTTATCCTCAGCAAAAAATAAGATAATGTCATCAGTGAACTGCAGGTGAGAAACGTGAACTTCATTGCACCCAACTTCGAATCCCTCTATCAGATTAAGACTTTCCACTCTATCTAGCATCTTCCCCATGATATCACCAATGAGAAAAAATAAAAATGGAGAAAGAGGGTCACCTTATCTAAGCCTTCTAGGAACTAGAAATTTACCTCTAGATCTTCCATTTATAAGGACAGAGAAGTTTGATAAGCACAAGCAACCTCATATCCATTTTCTCCACCGCCAATCAAAACCATTCATCCTTAGATCAAAATCAAGGAAGACACAACCTTCGTGATTATAAGCCTTTTCAAAGTCAATTTTAAGAACCACCTCTTTCTTCTTCTTCTTACATTTATAATCGTCAAAACTTTCATTAGCAATCTGAGAAAAATCAAGGATATTACAACTACAATAAAAGCCCCTTGTTCCTTAGAGATTAACTCTACAATAACATCTTTTAGACAAGAAGGCAAAACCTCAACCACAATTTTGTAGAGGCTCAACACCAAAAGGCCTGGAATCTTTCAAGTTTTCAGAATTTCTTTTTTTAGGGATAAGACATCAAGTAAGTCTCATTAGTTTTGGCATTGATCACACCACTTCCATGAAATTCTTGAAAAGCTTTAAGAAGATCAATCTAAATGACATCCCAAGAATCTTGGAAAAAAGCCATTGTAAAGTGTTGAGAGTGAGATAATAAGAGAAGAAGTGAGGGTAAATTATAAAATTAAAAGGGTGATGTGGCATAGTTAGTTATTGTAATAGGAAGGTTACTTGGTTATATATTCGAAATGTGGGAAGGAATTAAGAGTATTAAATATTGTTGCTTAGTGTTCTTGAAGGAGATTAGATTTAGGTTTCTGAATTTGTGGTTTTCCAGATTCGTGGTTAGGTTTAGAGTTAATTTTCTAATCTTAGCATTGTTGCTAGATTCGTGACCTGTGTCTTTCAAATTCTTCTGGTTCACTAGGCAACAATGGTATCAGAGCCGCTATTTGAGAGGCCAGACACATTTAGAGAAGAACCACCACTATGAGGGTTTTCGTGCTTGGTCAGTCTCTATTGGCACCTAGACAGGGGTTGTCCAATAAGACTAGGTCTATCCCTTTTATATGGGAATCTGATGGTTCTACTTCCAAAAGATGAAGATGTTGAAGAAAAAAAAATAGAAAAGTATGGTAACGAGAATCTTGAGCTGGTGGAAGAAATGGAAGAATGTTGAGAATTAGCTTTGCATGATTTGCTTTCTTTTGTATGGGATAGGGGAAAAAATAATTAAAAGAAAAGATGAGCATTCTGTGAATTGATCACCCTTCACAGAATGTGGCCTCCTCTGGTTAGGTCTTCTTCAAGTTAGGGAGAAGCCATTCCCAGTTGAGATAAGGGCAAAATTAAGTTTGCAAATGTTGACCCAGCAAACGAAACATAAAGGGAAGACTGAAAAAGACAGAGAAAGTGAGGAATCTTCCTTTGATGAATGAAAGTCTTAGCTCATCTGGTTGTAGAGAAATTATCTACAAAAATCAATGGAGAAATAGAAAACGAGTTTGTTGTTGCTCGATCAAATGGTCACGACCAAGTTGGTGACGATGGGAAGGAATTTCAAATCCATTCATCGCATGACGACACACATACCTAAGTTTTTTCCTTACCTAGGGAAGGGCGGAGGAACCAGTCGAGTTCGCCGGAGGCCAAGTTTGAGAACCACCGGCTTTGGGGAAGATCATCTACATGGCCGTCAAATTTGCGTGGGTTGAGGTGAGAAGTTTGCGTGGGTGGAGGCAAGAAAGAAGGGTTTCCTTTGTAGCAGTTAGGGATTGGACTCTGACTCAAAAAAATATGATGGGCTGGATTATGGATAGGGCTATAAAGGAGAGCCAGATTGAAATGGATAAAATTGATTATGCCTTAACTTTTAAGGCAATTGCCTTGTGGGTTTGGCTAGTAAATCATTTGCGATAAGAAATATCTATGTTCTAAATGAGAATTATTAAATGGACTTAACATTTGGGCTTAAAAAATACAGAATCATCTAACATTCACATTGACACGATGGTCAATTTTATGGGATTATGTGTACTCTACTCACGACCTTGAGGACAAGGTCGATTTCAAAGAGAGAGTATTGTTGAGAGTGAGATAATAAGAAAAGAAGTGAGGTAAATTAATAAATTAAGAGGATGATGTGACATAGTTATTGTAATAGGGAGGTTACTTGGTTATATAAATGTGAAAATGAATTACGAATATTGAATATTTTTACTTAGTGTTCTTAAGGGATATTAGATTTAGGTTTCTGAATTTGTGGTTTTCCAGATTCGTGGTTAGGTTTATGGTTAATTTCCGAATCTTAGCATTGTTGTTAGATTCGTGACTTATTCTTTCAAATTCTTTGGGTTCACTACGCAACATAAAGCAGCAAGACCTTAGATCTTTAACTCTATCACGATCAAACACTACTTTTCGAATTTCGTCTTCTTTGAAAACTCTAGACAAATGGACAACCATGTCTAGATATATTTCCTACCAATCAAGACCCAATAACTCATGGGTGGCTAGGAACTTTGAGGTAAAGTTTCTCAAAGTAGTTTGTGATTTCATGAATGATCGCCTTCTCCTCAACAATAATAGTCTCATCTTCACAATATAATTTATTCATAATCCTGCTAATTTTCCTGCCATTCGCAAATTTGTGGAAGACCTTGGTGTTATTATATTATATTATTCACTAATGCCTTTAAGCACAAGAATTTCTTCAAAATGAGAATTTTGCTTATCCCCTTCTTGCCTCTAAATGTCATTTAAAACCTATTGAGCATCTAGCAAGTCAAGAGATTGGTTTCCACTTTTAATGCTCGCTTTTTTAAATTATAATGTCACCAAAAGTAGACAAATTCCATTGAAACCTTCCAACTCACTCGGGTTGCAGTTAGCCCACCAAGAACCGATGTTCTCTAAACACTTTGGAAGAGAATGCCACATGTTCTCAAATATGAAAGGATTGTGCCCCCATTTGAACTTAGAGTTGACAAGAACTATAATATCAAACAATGATTAGACGCCGACCAAACAAAAGCTTCTTGTCTTGGCTCCTAAAAAAGATTTTCCCACTCTATTGTGAAGAGAACGCAATATAATCTGCAGCTAACCAAGTTCTCTCTAAGATTCAACTAGGTAAAGGGTGAGTTATCCAAGGGGGTATTATAGCTCGAAGTTGAGCATCAACGATAAAATTGTCAAATCTTTTTATACTATCAGTAATGCTGCTGCTTAAAGTGAATTTTTCATAAGGAAATCTTATTACATTGAAGTCACTCCCCACACACTAATTAGGACAGCACAAATCAAACAACCCGATCCAAAAATCATTACGACCACTTTGGGAGCAAGGGCCATTGACACCAATGAGCCACCAAGCATTTGTATAAATAACCATTATCAATATTTGTAGACTGTGAAGCAACCAATCAGCACCTTGACCACATTAATACTTCTAACCTTGAGTTGGCAGAACTACTCAATCCTTGAACCAAAACTCCCACACTTGCAAAGCTTAAGTGTTGTTAATAGACTCTCATTTTGATTCTAGTAAGATAACAACATATGGGAATAACTTCTTAATAACTCTCATTTTATCACTAGATTCCAAAGCTCGCACATTTCCAACATATGATCTTCATAATTAAACTTAAATTCTCAATCAAGCGAAAACAAAGCTCAAGACAAAGCTAATCTTGGGAGAGGAAGAAGACCGCAAGGCCACTAATTAATTCAATTTCTGTAAAATAGCATTCAATCCATGCCATTCTTCCATATTCAAGTTTGGATAAACTCGGGAACTCTTCTCCCAAATTTGATCATCTCACTCACTCATAATTGGAATTGGTACTAATACCACATCATTGTGAATCTCCTCTTGCTCAGAGCACTGCTTATTGTCTTGTTCTTCTTCAATAAACACTCACATTTCGCAATCTTGAGAATTTCTCTTTGCAGATGCATCCAAATCAGAATCCAATGTACAAGGAGAGTTAGGGATACTTGGAATCGATTGGGAAGAAAGGCACTCCTCGCATGTTGTGTTCATGCATTTGCAAGCTTTAATCTACCTGGAGTGATGATACAAAGAGAGTTCCTTCCATTGCTTTCTAACCAAAACTCTACTTCACGTACATCTTTTAAATCTAAAACTTTCTTCCAAAGGGGGAGAAGATACTAGAAGTGGTACTTCATCCTTATTTACACTCTTGGTTGTTGATATAGTTAGAGATGTAGCACCTAGTTGCTCTAAAAAGTCATCTTTTGGTTCCTTGCCTAAGGTATGCACTTTCTTCCTCGCCCATCAGAGGGGAAGAGATGACACCTCGTGAGTTTGACTCCTATTAGGATATAAGTGCAGTTGTTGCAAAAATATAATCTCGAGTAGATACTCTTTACCTTGAGTGTAATAGTCTCTTTGGATGGGCTGTGTCCGCAATCGAATCCCGACACCTTGATTCTTGCCTCAGTGATTCTACTCAAGAATTTTGTAAGCTTTCCAACCTCCAAGACCTCCACAATATTCAGCCAACTAACTCCATGTTTTGTTGCCCTAGAGATTGAAGAGGAAACCTCGAACAACAATCCACCCTCCTTTACATTCTTCCATATAGTCTTCAAACAAGACTTCTTCCCTCAAGTTCTCAAAGATATAGAGAGATTTCTTCTAAGAATAACGTACCACCCATTCAAGATTAACTCTTTCTTCTTTTCATTTTTGCAGAAAAACAATGTCATATCTGGTAAAAAAGGACTGAATGACAAGTCAATATGTAAAAGATGTTTCACCAGTCTTTTAATCTCTCCCCAGCTCCTTCTTGGTGTAAACCACTGCATTTTCCAACGCATCCTTTCAAATCTGTTCAATTTTGGCATTGACAAATATGACTGTAGGCTTGGTGGGTATGCCCACATAGTTGTACTAGAATTTCCTTTGTGAGAACCAACATGTTGATTGATTACTTCCCTTCAGAGTTGATTAATTCTGAACTAAATTACTTTTGGGCCACCAACACAATTTGTCGACAAGCAACGTGACATCAATTCAGAAAATTTTTTTCAACTAGCGCCCTCACTTCACTTATGCTTAGAATCTTGATGAATTTCTTCCACCTTGATTTGAGATTTTTGAAACTGCTATAAATGACCCAAAAAGATTGGACATCTTCTTTAAGATCATAGTATACCCGCCCTTTGGGGATGATTTGTGAGCAAGCAAAACCTTTTCAATAATCCATCCATGATCAGATTTCTCCATCACTAAAGAAAACCGATCTCTTCTACTCACTTCAATGATGTTAAGAATTGTATTAACATTTGACTCTACCATAAAAGTTTTATTCTCAATATCCATTGAAATTGCACAGGGCTTCAATTTCAAGCTCATGGGTTTGTGCCCTCTCCACAATTTCTCATAGTTAATGTTCTATGCTCCAGAATGAACAGCTTTTATTTTCCTTCTCCTATTAATAACTGTTGTCTAACGACATTCCTTATCTTGCTCGTTGACCTCTATCACATTAAACTTTTTCTGCAAACAATCTTCATAACAATGTATCTCCTCCTAAACATGATTGGAAGAAGAGAGTTTGACAACATTTGCAAAATTAAGACATTGTTCAAGGGAAGAAGAACTATTCTTGAAGGGTTCCCTCAAGTGTCCTTCATTACACCTTTTACGTATCTCAGTGTATGAAAGACAACCATCTACAGCTTGAATAGCGGTTGCATTGGTAGCCTTTTGTTAGGGTGATCAAGAACTTTGGAAGGATCAGAGAAAATTTCTAATGGACCTGCTGGAAACCCTTGAGGGTGGATGGGACAGTTCAAGAAAGGGCTTTCCAAGAGATGATCCATACATTCCCTCATTCTCAATCTACTGGAACAGCACAGACCAAAACTGAGATAGGAGAGAGGAGGACAGTGATGTGGTCGGACCACAACCTAAACGGACGACGGTGTCTCTCGTGGAGCAATATTCCATTAACATTGAAGATTTAAACAACTAAAGAGGAATTACAGTGAAGAAGAAGCAAATGGAGAATGAGATTTTACAGACAAAATAGAAAGAAAAACATAATTTTAACAAAATGAGTTTCACATCTTCGACCTCCTTCTCTGTTTCTCCTTCCTCTTTTTATCTAGCCCGTATCCATTCCCCAATTAATTCCATGTGAGCAGGAACTCCATGTTGGCAATCCATGCCGAAGCAGTAAGGAACTTCACGTTGGCAATCCATGTATACTGTATAAGTATCCCACCATGACATCCATCCCCCTTAAAAATATCTTTGTCCTCAATGATATAAAGATTTGACAACCAATAGAAGAATTCTGATTGATATTCCAAAAGCAAATTTCATGGATTGGATGATTTCTCCGGTTCTTTTGTGTTTCCAACATTCAATATAAGCTCAACTGAACGATCGGTAGATAAAAGGGTCATAGATGCTAGAAGAAAAATTCAATTTTCGAACCTCAAGCATTGCCTTGCTAAAAGTAATAAACGTGACTGTATCAATTGCTAAACCAACTTCAAATTGCTGATGAATAATAGTCCCTGGCTCTTGATGTTTTCCACCAATAGGCAAGGTGTTCATGAATATGCTGTCAAAAACAGCTTCAAGAGTAAACCCTTTCACAATTGCATGTATGTACAGCATGTATGGCTTGTCCAGCTTACCACAGTTGGCGTATGCATCACTCACTGCAGTATAAAGTTTGTCAGACTAAGAAGAATCAACAGCGGCCTCCAAGAGCTCTTCAACCCATTTTAATTGCGGTTGCTTCCCATGCAGTTTAATCGAAGAAGCCATATTTTGCATCTTTAGAATTTTGTTTCGCTTCTTGGTCGGCTTCCAGATTAGTACGACCATTCAAATTTGCTTCCATCCCCAATTTTAACTCTCCTTCACCCTTTTCCCAAATCCAAATCTGGCAAGTCTTTCTAGAGCATTCTGTCTTAGTGGAATATGGAAGACAATGGAGCAATATAAGAAGCAACCTTTCCAGTAAAATCTGCCATGACAGGCGAGCATCCCAAACCTGGAGTAGAGCAAGCATTCCAAGGATGCCATTCATGGGTGTCCTGATTTCATGAGACACGGTTGCAAGAAACTGAGACTTTGCAACATCAGTAGCTTCAGCAAGAAGTTTTAATTCCTGCATTCCATGAAAGTCATCTTCTACTTTAACAATGTGGGTTGCTGCCCCATATAATATATAGCCCCTCAATAATCCAATTGCAAAGAATAAAAACGTTGTAGTAAGTGTTGTCCATGATGTGGGTGCCTTTTGATGATATCTACATATCATTTGATGCTTCCTAAAGGGATCACCAAAATCAAGCTTGCTCTTATGCAAAAGTGAATTGTCACCATCTTGATATTGATGACTATACATGATTAGGAGATCAGAAGCATTAATGATATCATATACATTCACCAAAATTGCTTGATTTCTGGCAAGTTGCCCAAGTAAATTCTCCACCAACAATTCAACATCAAAGGCTCCGCCAACAACGCTCTTCCACAGTGGGATTGAATGGCAGTTTGGATTTATAAACTGGAAATGTCAACACAACTCCAGGTTGATGAGAACCTAGCAACTTGAAGGGGCTGGTCAAAACAGCTTTCCCAGTGACCCTTGCCCTCAATATGTTTTCACAATCCTCCTCTCTTGACATCATATCAATAGACTTAATGTAAAACACAATTTTCCTTAGACAAGATGACAGGCGCATACTCATCTCATGTAGGTGAAGCTTCTCTCTCCCTTGTTTTTACGGTCCATCCATGTTGCGTCTCAAAAGTTTCCCTCTCAGAATCAATTACTCTCTCTACAAATGCCACCCCACTCAGTAATGGTCGCTAAAAATCTAATTTCTTCCGGTAGATTTATAGTTCCAAGTCTTACTAATTAATACATCTGTTTCAACAATTTCAAGAGAATGGGAGGTCCAACCTTTGGCTGTGAAAGGCTGAAGCAACACAACCTGTACCAAAAACTTTTGAACCAGACCAATAACCTTACATTTGCAAAACGAAGAGTTATTCTTAGCTGTTACCTCCCTTAGCACTTCTAAGTTAACCTTTAAAGAAATTGGGGCAATGCAAAAGGCAACCTCTCCAGTAAAATCTGATATAGCAGGCGAGCATACCAAATTAGGATCAACATTTTTTACCTCCACTTGCTCAGCTTGGAATTCCACGTTAACTTTCCTAGTCATCAACTACAGCGACTCCAATTTCTTTCTCGATAGCACCTGGAAGCTCACAGTCCCCTTTGATTTCAATTCTAGCAAGCTTCTGATTGATGTCCGATTGAAGTGGAAGGAGCCGATTGAACTATGCCATAATAGCATCATGTCTAGAGTTAGAGTCTTGAACGAATCTGTGTAGAATCCCTTCCAATCGATCTTGGCTTTGTATAAGTCGTTGCAACTGAGAAGAAATCGCAGGTCCAACATATTTCGTCTCTGCGCTGAATCGGTTCAACCTGTTTTCGTCCATCCAGGAGGATGTCTCGGCCGTGGATCGTGGCTGCTTTGATACCACTTGTTGTGGTTGGACAACAACTTGAACGGATGACGGCAAAGGAGAGCAGAAACTGTCTCTCGTGGAGCAATATTCCATTAACATTGAAGATTTCAACAACTAAAGAGGAATTACAGTGAAAAAGAAGCAGATGGAGAATGAGATTTTACAGAAAAAATAGAAAGGAAAACATAATTTTAACAAAAAGGGTTTCACATCTTTGACCACCTTCTCTGCTTCTCCTTCCTCCTTTTATCTAGCCCGTATCCATTCCCCAATTAATTCCACTTAAGCAAGAACTCTACGTTGGCAATCTATGTATACTGTATAAGTATCCTACCATAACAGACAAACACCTCTATCAAATGCACAGGAGCTAGGGAAAGAGCTGGAAGAAATCTGGGTTGGAGCTGCAGATAAAGGAGAAGGTCGGAATCCCCTAGAAAGGCTGCTGGAATGCTTGCTCAGATACGGAGAGGGAACTACAAGCACACAAGAAACATCGTCGTGACTAGAGAAGCGGCTGTTGAAGAGCGGAAATGATGACAAGCACAGCGAGGGTCTTGAAGATGACCAATAAGGGCTTGACAACGACCAGTAAAGGCTTGAGAGCAGCAGAAGTACCGAGAGTAGACCAACTAGAGATGGAGTTGGAGGCAAAACTTGAAGACCGGAGCAAAGGACCAACGAAGAGGCTTGAGAACGCTGGCGAGAAGGCTGAAGACGCCGACGAAGATGACTGTTACCATTGAAGACGACCAACTGTTAGGTTGGCAAATGACCATTGAGCTTCGCAATTCCTTTTCTTCATGTGTAAGATTAAATTAGCACCGAAGCAATAAATTGATGTTAAGTTAAACAAATGAATCATAAAATGAAATGATAGTATGAATTAGATAAAATGGGTTAAAGTATTATTAATGGAAATGTGAGATTTGGCATTGCATAATAGTGGAATGGGTTATTTAAGCTTGTTTGGAAGAAAAGAGTCTCGTCTAAAACCCAAAGTGGTTGTTTGGGTTTTTATAAAGGAAAAGTTGTATATGGCCGATCAAATCTAAAATGAAAACCCTTTCTTTCTTTACTATTTTCATTTTCTTAGCATTGTAGTACCTTGAAACTAACGCTCACGTCATGTTAAATTGTGCGCTAATGCATTTGACTACACTTCTTTGCCCTTTTTATTTAATTAGATTGTTGGTGGGGTGTATCCAAATATTCAAAGTTTTCTCATTGACATTTTCACCGGGGAAAAAAAGGTCTAAAAAGTAGAAGTTTATCTTTAGATTAAGTGTTTTAGCTATTTTTTGAGTTATTTAGCTTTAATATAACGCTATTCTCTGTGAAAGTTTTTATATATAGGACAACATTAATTTCACAATAACTAAATGAGCTTATAATTCTAAATCTTTAAGGGATTATTTATTTAATTTTATTCTCTCCATTTGGGAGGGAATTCAGCAAACTATGTGTATCTTTCTTTTTGCTCTTTTAGAGAAGAATTTCCCCCTTTTTTCTTCTATTTATTTCCTCACATAACACGTTGTTTCTCATGAAAAAATACAGTAATGGATTATTTAAAAGGGAAAAATGTGTATGTTTGTTAGGCATTTAGTCGTGAAGCGCAAAGAGAGAGAGTGACGCACTAGCAGTAGGTTTTCAAAAAAACGTGCGGTCGACCAGTATCGAAATTGCAAACAATCAGAAAACACAATTTTGAAGAATGTAGCTTATGCCTGAATTGGGGTTGACCGGAAATTAATTGGCAATCAACCAAAAAACGCGAACATCAACTCTGTCGAAGAAGCGGTTGATTGGATGAAAGCACTCTGCATTCATGGATTTGCGTTTTGCACTTTTTTGGGAAAATTTTGATACACTCGAACCGAAACCTCAATCCCAAAAATCAAAAAGGTTTCTTCACAACGATTAGAACTACTTTTAAGGCCCCAAAAAGTAACTCCATGAATATAATATGAGGAAACAACAAACTAACCGAATTTAATGAATAAAACAGGAACGATGGTGAAATATGGAAACTCACAATTTTTCTAACCCGAAAAGGTTAGACAGAGATCCCACTAAACACCAACACTCAAGTTCACCATTCTTGAATGATAAAGTAACGATCCAAGAGGCAAACCCAAGAATCCATTAAAGAGTAATTTTTATTCTTCTATTCAATAAACAAACTTCAACTCTCTTCCAAAAACCCTAACCCTATACGAATGAAATAAGTCAAAGTTCTGAATTAAATAATTAAAATTAAATAAAATAATGAGATAGGGTAGAGCTCATGGCACATCAAAGAATGAGCATTTGAAGGAGAAATTGGAAGCTTAAATTGTGATCTCCATTATCCTTGGAGATCAAATTGACGAAGAAAGCAGGAGGAACAACCGACTAAATGATTGTAAGACATTGTTGATGCTATTTTCATTTGATGGTTAAATTCTTAGGGATTTGGATTAGAATTCCTAATGTAGATGTTATGGGTTGGTAAGTTATGCTTTGATGTTGGATTCTTATCTTTGATGGTGTTCTAATGATGCAGGGTGTTGAAAAGTTGGGTTTAAAAACCTAGACTCATGATGTTATCCATTGTGCCACAGAAGCACTAGGGCTCTCGTGGTGACAAACAATGATTTGCAAATCACGCATAGCAATAGATATATTAAATTAGACATTGTCGATCAAGTGAATAATTATCAATGGCTATTTGATATGCAACCATGAGGTATTTTGCACTTCCTATAGTCAGTCAGTGTCCAGATGTATGTGATCTCCTACTAGCACATTTGGTGCCTTGGAAAGAGGTTTTGGATTGGGGTGACATAAATAGTTGTATAATTTGTATATCTCTTATGCATGAATCTAATGTATGTTAGGATTGTCTTGGAGATGGTTTTTACCGTATTAGTTAGGATTGACTTGGAGATGGTTGTTATATTACGATATGAATTGTTTGTCATGATATATTTATGTCGTTATACAGATAAAGGAATTCTGCACCTCGCGTCTCGAGTAGCCACGTGTCGCGTCATGGACTTGTCTCAGCTCAGCTATGGGGGTGCTCTTCCGGTCAGTGCTTCTCGCCAATGGAGCCTCCAGGATCAGGTGTTACAACCTCATTTTCTCCCCATATTTATAACAGTTAATAAAAAGCTAAGCCTTGGATACTGTTGCAAACTTGGGTGTACTGTGTCAGCATAACTATTTAAAGAATTACCTGAACTTCTTGATAGGTATCTGATTCGTGCTGATCCAACATAAGCAATCTGAGACTATGAAAAATTAATTTGAGTGGTTGATGGCATTGCAGGCAGAATTTCTTTGAACAAATTGGATCAAATTTTTGTGCAGGGGCCACTGAATGACTTCTGTGTCTACATTTATTGGAATATTACATAGTTCAGCTTCTAGGGGAAGAAAAACCCAATCATTACTAGAAAGAAACTACTCATTTGACAATTGATTCATGACACAGTCAGCATTGAAAATTCAGTTGGAGAGAGATGCATGAAATAGCAGCAGAGAGAGAGAGACTGTATTACATTTTTCCAGGCATGTGAGGGAGATGTTTACCATTTATATATATATATATATATATATGCATATATTTATAGGTCTCGATTGCTTTAAATAATTTTCTTCTAATTAACATCAATAATGAAGAAACCATAGGTCTTCATAATGAAATTTGTGTTTGATAGCTTGGGGATCAGATCCATCAACAATGAGAAAACGACATGGCAAGTAACATAATCATACACAGAAAATTCCTCAAATGTTATCCTTAATTTAAGTTCCTAAGTCTCAAACTTAAAAGCCAAGCGCATGCAAGAAACAATTATTAGTTTTACCCTTTTATTTCATAGACACATTCATTAGAAATATAAATAGTGATGACTTTCTATGAGAACACAATTGAAGAAAAATCACCTGGATGCCACAAAAACAGAAATTTTATAAACATAAATTGGAAATGATAGTACGTTTCTTTTTTTTTTTTTAAAAATTGGTGTAAATGAATTTTGAAGATCTTCATCGCTTCTGCTCCAGACCATATTGATGTAAATACACATTTAAAAACAAAATACTTTTTACCGTGACTATATAAATTACCAATATCACAATGCTTTTTCATTTAAGGCATTATTGTTTATATTTAGTTAAATAAAGTGGGGGACAAGAGATATATAAAGTCAAATCTTAACGTTACTTCGTAGTGTTTCCCACATAATGAGACAGAAATAATTGGCCGAAATGATAATAAGATAAAACATAAAGAATTAGCCAAACCATGTTTTGCAGATCATTGTTTTCATTGAATGAGTCCTGAGATGAAGCGTGTACAGGTAGATCAAATTCCTCTGTCAGTGGTTGATTCCACTTGTCACCAGACACTGCATTATTTGATCTCGCAGTCTCCCAGTATTGATAATTAATTGCAGAACGAAGGCGACTGATTCTTTGAGAATAATAAATTTTAGTAGCAAGAGGAACAGGGACATCTGGTTTAAACACATGGCAGAAATCATTCAAAACTCCACATTGAAACAAAATGGAAGAGAAACTCGCATGAATATACAATCAATGAATAATGGTTTGAAACTTCGATAGAAGAAAGTCCCCCAGGGGTCTTGTGTGCCAGAGAAGCACATGACAAGGAACCACAATTTAGAAAAAGATTTTTTCAAGTGATAAAGAATTCGTCTGCAAAGGATAATTATTGTATCTCCTAAAGTCATGAAATATATACATTTTTTTTAATGTCTGGTATGAAATCTATATCAAACTAATGCTCAACTCAATTTTAGAAGAATATGAAGGCAGAAAATTTTGAAAATGGTTTTATTCAAAAACTTTCAACTTGTTGATTTCTATATGTTCGTTTTTATACAAGAATTAAGGGAAGTCCTACTCCTAACATCTTAAGCTGTTATTTCCTTAGATTACATTTCAGAAATAAAGAATTGGAAAAATATGGATACCAAAATCTAAGGAATACTGATAAGAACTACTTGAATATCAAATAGAAACAGAGAGAACCACACTTGGATATCAAATAGAAACAGAGAAGTTACACGATAAACAGATAAATAACACGATAGCGCAAACATTTGAGAGGTCTGCTAACTCTTTAGCTAGACAATTCCTAAATTTCCCGATACACTTTCCCCTTACAACTCCTTTAAATAAACACAATACCCGAATACCAAGGACACAACAAAATACGAAAAGACAAACTTGGAATACTAAGAGACTATTTATAAATCCTAAAAGGCCTTAGAGGCTAATTGGCATGTTTTGTCTTTGTAGCATACGTAAACTTGAGCGGTGGAGACGTATCAATACCCCATTCCCAAAGATACATCTTGTCCTTAAGGTAGAAGTTGGGAAATTGACGATTGATAAGGTTAAAAGGCTCCTAGGTGGCATCCTCAAGAAGAAAACCAGCCCATTCGATACGAACTTCCATCTGAGTAGTAGTGTCGTGCAAAGGTTGACGACCTCACCCGCGGCTCCACTATTACTTCATTGTCAGTTGTGATAGGAGGAAGACGAAGGGAAACGGTGTGTGAACCAATAGCCTTGCGTAATTGCGAAACATGGAAAATTGGGTGGATGAATGATCCCGGTGGAAGGCCAAGCTTATAAGCCATTGTTCCCATTTTGGCTATTACAGGAAACGGCCCATAAAATCGAGGATTAAGTTTCTTGTTATGGCGTTTGGCCAACGATTTCTGACGATAAGGCAATAATTTGAAAAAAAACAAGATCATTTTCCTCAAATGTGACATCACGCCGATAACTATCGGCTGTTTTTTTCATCTTTGACTTGGCTCGGCTAAGGTGGTGCTTTAATTTGTCTAAGATCGCATCATTATCGCGAAGGAGAGAATCGACAGAAGAAACTAGAGAATTGCTTATACCATAGCAAATCAATGGAAGAGGATCGATCTCGCCCATAAACCACTCGAAATGGAGTAGTATTGGCTGAAGTGTGGAATGAGGTATTCTACCCATATTCAGCCCAAGGTAACCATGAAGCCCAATGCTGAAACGTGTTCCCCACAAAACAGCGTAGATAGGTCTCGAGGCAACGGTTAACTACTTCCGTTTGGCCGTCCGTTTGAGGATACTAGGCCATGCTATGCTATAACTTAGTGTCTTGTAGTTTGAATAAATCTTTCAAAAATAGGCTAAAGAATACCTTATCTCTGTCAAAAATAATAGTGCGCGGGAAGCTATGCAATTTCACAATATTGGAAACAAAAGACGTAACCATTGATGCTGCCGTAAAAGGATGTTTAAGGCCAATGAAATGAGCGTATTTACTCGGTCAATCCACCACTACGAGAATAGAATTCATGTCAGCCAAGCATGGAAAACACTTCATAAAATCTATAGAAATATCTTCCCATACTTGATTCGGAATAGGAAGTGGTTGTAGTAATCCTGCAGGGATAAAGCTTGATATTTATTTTTTTGATAGACCTCGCATGCTGTAACATATTGGCTGACATCTTTCTTCATACCCTACCAAAAGAACATCCTTGAAATGTGATGAAGAGTTTTACAAATCCCCGAATGACCTCTAAATGCGCTATCATGAAATTCTTTGAGTAGGAGAGGAATGCTGGCTGGTTCTTTGGTCAAAATTATCCGATTTTGAAAATATAGGCGCCCATTGCGATCTTGTACTCCCTTTTTTATGTGCGGACGGAATGCCGACGGATGAACTATAAATGAATGCATCACTTCTCACCTCCTTGGATAAGGATAAGGATGTGGATGTAAGGTTCTCTCGTGATATAACTCACACAAGAAGATCTTTGGATATGATTCACCAAAGGCCTTTGGATATAACTCACCAAAGAAATGATAAGAATGATTCCAATTTCCGAATAAAAGCAAATCTTTAATTTGTATTCAATTCTCAACTATCTAAAACATAAAATTAGATGGCTTTATATATCCTATTACGAACATAAATTAAAAAAAACTAAATAAAAGATACCCTAGATAAGTGGATCTAGATCTCCTAGATAAGTGGATCTAAATCTTCTAGATAAGTAGATCTTTTTGGTTGCGATTCTCGGCCGATTTAAAAAGTTTCCTTGATCTTCGGCTTGATAGCTTTTGATTGACTTTCTTGTCTTTCAAACATGCCTTCTTGGGCTTCTTTCCATTGTATTAAGTGAATGGGCTTCCTTTGATCTTCCTGGGTTTGGGCCTTTGCTCTTGTCATTGGACCTTGTTGAAACCGTCCACTTGGATGGGTTCTACATCTTGAGTTTCTTGATCTCCAAGTTTGGAAACTTGGGCTTTCCTTAAACTTTTGCTCTCTGTTCATTGAGTTTTTACCATAGCAAATAAACTCCGAATTAAACGATCTAACATGCGTTAGAAAGCTTAAAACGTTGGTTACAATCTTTATGAAGAACACATTTTGAAATAACATCGATTGGAATACCAAAATAATCAAATACGCCTCGGAGGTCAAAAGGAGGATAGTTTTGGAAAGTCCTTTAATTATTCTCTTGAATTTCCACCTATGTTTGACCTTGCATTTACCCACAATAATCTTTGAGGCTTGATCAATAATAGAATGGTCCCATTTCACATCATCCTCCCGGAATTGAAAAAGATTCGACCTCGAATCATATCTTGTGTCACCATATTTATACGAGATGCCGATTAATATTTCCAAGTTATTTCCTTTAAATATGATCAAGGGAACCATGTTAGCACATATTTCTTCCTTAATATCCAAAGAGCAAACCTCGTTCGTGTTAGAGCATTGAATATGAAAAGATTGCTCTTTTTGTGTTGTTGTGGTCACGGAGTCAACTTGATCGTCTATCATATCGGGTACTTGCTCTTATTGGCAATCTTCTTCTTCTAATTGAGGCTCCAAAGATAGTAATGTCCCTTCTTCGGCCTCATCTCTTGTGATGTTTTCTACAACGGTGCTAGGAGGATATTGAGTCAGTTGTTGGCTTTGATTCATCTTTATTTGAGCAATATCTCGTTGTAGTGAGAGAACGAGTTCCCACAAGTCTTCTTTTGAGTGAGATGTTGAAGGTTCAGCCATCGTAGATTTTGCACTGCTTTGGATGCTCCTCAACTCATTATAAGGAAAAAGATTGTGCAAGGATATGTTTAGCTCTGATACCAAATGATGTGCGCACGAAATGCCGACGGATGAACTATGGATGAATGCACCACTTCTCACCTCCTTGGATAAGGATGCAAATGCAAGGTTCTCTCGTGATATAACTCACACAAGAAGATCTTTGGATATGACTTACCAAAGGCCTTTGGATATAACTCACCAAAGAAAGGAAAATGATGACTCCAATTTTCGAATCAAAGCAAAACTTTAATTTGTATTCAATTCTCAACTATCTAAAACATAAAATTATGTGGTTTTATATAGCCTTTTACGAACATAAATTAAAAAAACTAAATAAAAGATAACCTAGATAAGTAGATCTAGACCTCCTAGATAAGTGGATCTAAATTTCCTAGATAAGTGGATCTTTTTGGTTGTGATTCTAAGCCGATTTAAAAAGTTTCCTTGATCTTCGGCTTAATAGCTTTTGATTGACTTTCTTATCCTTCAAGCATGTCTTCTTGGGCTTCTTTCCATTGTATTAAATGAATAGGCTTCCTTTAATCTTCCTAGGTTTGGGTCTTTGCTCTTGTCATTGGGCCTTGTTGAAGCCGTCCACTTGGATGGCTTCCACATATTGAGTTTCTTGATCTCCAAGTTTGGAAACTCGGGCTTCCCTTAAACTTTTACTCTCTATTTGTTGGGCTTTTACCATAGCAAATGAACTCCGAATCAAACGATCTAACATGCGTTAGAAAGCTTAAAACGTTGGTTACAATCTTTATGAAGAACACATTTTGAAATGACATCGTTTGGAATGCCAAAATAATCAAATATGCCTCGGAGGTCAAAAGGATGTCAGTTTTGAAAAGTCCTTTAATTATTCTCTTGAATTTCCACCTATGTTTGACCTTACAATTACCCATGATAATCTTTGAGGCTTAATCAATAATAGAATGATCCCATTTCACATCACTTTTGTAAGTCAATATAAATTGCTCCCAATATAGGGTCTGAGCACACCTCAGAATCTAGTTGCTCTCATGGAATAAGTGTAACAAGGGACACCGCCATAAGTTCTGAATATTGTGGGAAATGACATCGTTTGGAATGCCAAAATAACCAAATACGCCTCAGAGGTCAAAAGGAGGACAGTTTTGGAAAGTCCTTTAATTATTCTCTTGAATTTCCACCTATACTTGACCTTGCATTTACCCATGATAATCTTTGAGGCTTGATTAATAATAGAATGACCTCATTTCACATCACTTTTGTAAGTCAATATAAATTGCTCCCAATATAGGGTCTGAGCACACCTCGAAATCTAGTTGCTCCCATGGAATAAGTGTAACGAGGGACACCGCCATAAGTTCTGAATATTGTGGGCTTCGTGATAAAACGTCGGCAGCCTTGTTCTCCACCCCCGAACAGTAATGAATCTCAAAATCATAGCCCATTAGTTTGGTTAACCACTTCTGATGTTTGGTACTTACCACTCGCTGCTCCAGAAGAAACTTAAAGCTGCATTGATCTGTTTGAACAATAAATTTCAGTCCTAATAGATATGGTCTCCACTTCTGTATGGCGAAGACTATAGCTTTACGCTTAAGTTTGGGCCGACTGAAGGAGGGCTTCACTAAAATAGGCAACGGGTCTCTTGCATGAAGACTGCCCCAAGTCAATAGCCTGAAACATCAGCTTCGATAATAAAAGATTTAGAGAAATTTGGTAGAGCGAGAACTAATATTGTAGTCATAACTTCCTTAATTCTATTATTCTAGTAGATTTTGATTTCCAACAGGCTTTTATATTAACGAACTTAATATCTTAAAAATGTGAATGAAGCAAATAAATCTAACGTGCTAAATAGATAAAACTAAACTTTTACAAAATAGTAACCATTATGTTTCTCTTATCCAGCCTAGAAGTAACCCAATTTTTTATTGTGTTGACTTGGTGAAATTTTCACCCCATTTTAGAAAATACAAATAAAAAATTATCATGACATTATCTGCAAATGTGTAATAATAAGAAGCCAATGAAGCAAGGAAAAAAGGGGCAAAAGAACTCACAGTTTAATGCTTCCTGATTTATGATGTCTGCGATAGCTGAACCAGGTTTATAGTTGTCTGCTAGAGGTAAACTTTTACCTGCCATCCTGCGAGGACAAAATATGAATTCAATTATTCATATGAAACAATTAATTACATTTTAGAAACCATAGTTTTCAAAGCAATATCCCCATGGTAACAAATAGATACTTTGAAAATGAATACCGGAATTAGACACAATCATCAAACCTTACACTAGAATCCTACAGAATTCAATAGCAAGCACACAAATAATTCATGAAACGACGTGGCAGAAAAATGACCAAAGAACTGTTCCATGATCAGGCATAAGCTCATAAAACCTCCATTAAATTCCATAGATTTCAAATCATCCTTCCTAGATTTCCTCCACGCCCTTTAAGATTCCAGATTTCAAGCTTAAGTTTCCCAGAACAAATACAACAAAAATAACTGAGACTGACAAAACCGAAAATAAAGATAGAGAAAGATCAACAGAATTGGAGAATCAGGAAATTCTCTGTTTCTTTGTTTAAGAGGATGAGGTCATTGATGTCCTAAATATGCTTAGAACTGAAAATAGAAAACAAGTTGACGAGACTTTGAGGAATGCATTCATACAATTTTGACCATTCTGCTGGAGGAGCTGTTCCAAAGGCTGATTGTTCAGTGGCTCCAGCACTAATTCGCATACCACTTTTCACACTCGCTCCATCTATGGATTCATAAGGCAATGGTAAATATATGAAGCTGCGTGATAAATTAAATCAAACAAAAGAGCTAATACCTAGTTTTCGCAAAAGATAATAGAAAGTTTATAAAATGAAACAGACATTCAAAAGAGGATGAAAACTGCACCAAGCACTTGAAGTTTATTTACGAATTTTCAAATTAATAATTATTCTCACTTTTTGCAAGCACTGAATAGGAAGAGTTTGCCCTTGCTGGCCTATTCAACTGAGTTCCTAATGCACAAGTCCCATCTCCATTCATCAATTCATATTTTTCTTGCTCCAGAACCAGTGTAGCTTGGTCTGAAAGAGGTTAAGGACTAAAACAGGAACCAAATTTAAAATGACAGCACAATGAGAATAAAGAGGATAGCAATTCCAAGAGGAAGACCAAGAAAAAGAAACATAAACCTAAATATGAGATTGCGAGCACATAAAATCAATAAAGGGATGTTAAATGAAGGATACTAGAATATACAGCTAACATCTTTTTCCTCTCTTTCTTAAGATGTTTCTTGTGCCCTGTAGCTCCATTAAGCCCCAAAATAGATTCTTGTACAGAATTCAATGACGCACAGATCTCTGCACAAAGTAAATTACAAATGCAGTTATCAATACCATACCAAAAACAAACCATGGCCCAGTCAATACAAATAGGTCCTCGTTACTGTAAATACCAACAAACACAATCACTAAAAATCACATTGAGATCATAAAAAAATAAAAGATAAATGAACATGTTTAGAATCCATAGAGTTTTGCTTGCTGATGATGAATATGGAATTACACAATCCAAATGAGAAAAATATACATTGTATGTAGAGATTACAACACTAGAAAATTTTTCGAATATAATTATTAATTTCCTTTCATTAAGTGATTTGATAACTTTGTTTATTTGTTTCCTATTATTTAGACATTTTTTGACTAGGAGTTTTTTAATTCTTGTCCAGAGATACTTGATTATTGATCAATGCTTTTATTACTTGCTTCCTAAATTTGTCTTGTGACCTTCATTAATCCTGTTTACTAGTCTCTATGTTCTTTTTAATCTCTATAATCAATCGAGAGAGACTAGAAATGGTCCCAGTTGTAAAGAGGCAAACAACTTAAATTCTGATGTAGGAATTGAACAAAGAGAATAGTTAAAATTTTTAAATTTTCAATATATAATTATGTCCCTAATGTTGAGAAAGTTTGGAATTTTTATGACTGTTAACAGGAAGGCATTTATGAGAATTGAGATCTGAAATTCACATTCTCAGATCTCAAAAAACTGAACAAGATGAATAAAAAAGTAAACTTTGTATGAGCATCAAAATTCCCAGTTACTTTTGTACGGAAGTTTTCAAGTTATATTAAAAAATTCGAGTAAGTCATAAAAAAGGAGAGATGGTTTAAAGCTCAAAACTGCATTTGTAATCTTAGATTTTCCTTGTTTTCTTTCCTTGCCCATTCCACCTCATGGCTCAGGGGTTGCTTACAAAAGGCCTAAATGTACTTATTTTATAATTTTAACATAAATTAATATTGGTAACTAAGAAAGAAAATGTTTTTTAATAGCAATAGCAGTTTTAAAATAAACCATAAAATAATATGAGTTCTAAAATAAACCATAAAATATTATGGTTTAAACTATAAAATATGACTTCTCAAATTTGTTTTCTAATAATCTGAAATTCGGTTATAAAAATTTTTTTTTTTTTCATTTTTATCCTTTAAGTTTTTAAATAATTACACAAATTTAAATTTTAGGACTACTAAATTTATCTTCCTCTAAGATTCCCTCTTCACTTTTTTATTTATTTTTAATTTATTAATTTTTAATAACATAATAGATTTTATTGATTAATGAATTTCTATGTTTTTAAAAAAATTAACAAATAAATTTTTTTACTAGTTATTTTCATTATAAACAATAAATTTAACAAATATGATTGTGTACTTTTATGTTAATTTGATGTTTTAAAAGCAATGAAGTATTATAATCTACTAAACATTTAATTATAAAAAATCACTTTTAAAATGTTAATTTACCAAAACACTAGCCTTATTTTTTGCACAGCTCATCATTTTCACAAAACAGCTAGCAATATTTATTAAAAAAGTTACAGCAATACCTACAAGTAAAGTAGTCCTCTAAAAATTGCACAAACGAATTTCTAATATAAGAGGTTGTCCCATTTAATGTATCTGGTTATTAAAGAATCCACTAACTTGTTATTCAGAACTTCTACTCACCTTTGACAATTTATCAAGAAAATTAATTCAGGTCAATATTGATTCTTAAACCATCAAAATGCAAAGACATCAAATATGAATAGGCATATAAAGGTATCTTACCTATATGTTCTCAAAAAAGTACAAGAGGAAACAGAACCTGCATGAGCAGCATACTGGCTAGCCTTGACTGGCTTCTTACAAGCATTGCAGCACACCTGCGTTTATAAGTTAAAAGTAAACAGAAGTAAGAGTTCGTATCAAGATGTTCATCAATACTTGCATACAGATAAGTATGTACAATTCTTCATCAAATTATTAGAAGAACTCTATCATAATGTTTCAATCTTCATAACCACATGGTGCAATATATGATGATAAACATATCTGCTTCTTCATATCACTCCCCAAGTTTAAAAAACTCCACATCAAATTAAATGCTATAATATTTGAATTTTTGTTGATCAAAGTTCTGGCCAATTACATACTCTTTCTTATTAGAGAACATATAAAGTGCCCGGATGGAACCAACTTCTGCCAATTATGATCTCATTTGGGAAAAGCTAAACCAAATGATCTCAGTTTACAAGAATCTTTTAGTGCACAAGAATTTTCGATTTTTTAACCTGCAGCAGGTCTTTGGTCTTTTCTTATCAGAAATGTAAGTTTATGCATGAGTTTTTTTTTTTTTCCAAACTGTCCCGTTGACCCCTCGTGGAATGAAAAAATAAATATCAGCCACAGAAATACGCAAGAAAATGACGTATTTAAACAGGAAATTTCCATGCATAAAAGCACTTAAGTGACAATAAGAGATTGCAATAGCTTGACAAAACTTTACCAAGTCTAAAGGATCGTCCATAGGCTTCAAACCATAGACATGCATATCTGCGGTTTCAGTGAGAAAGCATCCAACATTAAAAGGGGAAAACAGAACATAAGAAAATTCCCGCAATGATATATTTTAAGAGTTCTATGAGTGCCTCTAAAAATAGATATCAGCCAGAACCAAAGAAATTCATTTTTCAATCTCAAAAAAGTTTTAGATCCAGTTTAAGAAAATTATCGTATGGGAAAAAAATTCATACCAAGAAGCTTCAGATAGTATTTCCGCACAGGGAATACCTCTGACCAACTGAGCTCTTTTACGCTTATATTCTTGTCATCGTGCATCATAAAAATGCAAGTTCTCAACATCCCTTTTCCTAAAAATAACTATATATTTGTAAAAAGTAAAAGTTCTCTGATTTTCTGTTTTTCAGATATTTATAAATTAGGCTACTAGACATGATGTACAACGTAAATCAAGCATGTCTATATCATAAATCTGCAAATTTAGTAATTATCACCTATTCAGTCAGCTAACATCCTAAACTGCATAAAGTTACAAAGTATCCACCCATACAATATTTGTTAACCCAACACAACTCACAATTTTGATTAGCTAATACAGCTCTTTTATTTTTCCTTCTTTCACTTTTCTTGAAAGCAAGGAAGTGAGATAAATAGAGATCCCCAAGTGTATCAAACAGGGAAGTGCATGTAAAATTTCCTAAATGAATCTAGTTTTTTTTTTTTCATAAAGTAACTATGTGAGTAGCTTTGAAACAGATGGATGTTTTACTTAATGTGACTCTTCAAGAAAATAGATGGAAGTATCCACAATAATTCCATGGCCCCGTGGTGCCATTTGATTATGCTTTTCAGCATTAACTTTTAAAGTCTATATGTAGAAAGCCATTTATCAACCTTCTAATTCTCCCTGATGATAATATGCCAATAGCACTCCTGCTGTCTGTAAGAATAATTCCATGCCCCACTACTTCCACTTTCCCTTCCTAACATAATGTTATCGCATGAAAAAGTCGTTCCATCTTCCTTTTCTAAAACTACTAATATTATATTCTCAGTTTATGCATGAGAAAGAACAATCAATTGAACAAGCCCAAATTAACTTGTCACTCTACTCAAATAAATGTGACAACAGCACATAACTATGATTTAAACACCTTCTTCATCAAGCAGATTTGCTTCATCTGCCTCTTGAAATTCTCTGAAAATAATTTGAGCAGCTAATTTCTGATGGCCAGCCTCTTCTGTTAAAGAACAGATGATGTAACGTTTAACTCCTTACAATCAGGCTAAGTCAGTAATATATGACCCCTAAAAATATATGTAATCAATCAAAATCATTACCTACTCTGGATTGAGATAAGCATCCAGGCTCCAGAAGCTTTGCCAAAACTGCCATTCTCCCACTTCTGAGGGAGCATACCATCAGAACTGAAAGAAAGTAGAAATGTGGAAACACGCTGTCATTATAGTTATTAACTACAAAATAAGCTTGTCACTGTAGCCCTTGCTAATCAGACGTAACCGGCACATATTCAAATCAAAACAAACAAAAACCTCAAAACTAATATTGGAAATATTATAAAAGAGCAATTTAAAAGTCTCAATAGCAGATGCAATCAGAGAATGTGTCATCATAAAAGTCACAATGCATGCAATCAAGTAATGGCATCTTACACATTCTCCATCAAGCAAGTTGCATGAAGACTGATTAGAGAACTGCTATTTGCAAAAAAATTGATAGAATAAATTTGACTCTACAGCCACATCTCGTCCTGAAAAGCAGCCCATCAGGAATAAGAATCTATACCTTTGACACGGTTACGATAGGTAATTAACCATTTCGAATGCAATCTAGGACGAAATCAACCGCGAATCGGCAGCAATATAAAAAAATTCGGATCGATTCCATTGAAAACTTCAAAAGGAGGGAAATGCGAAGCAAGACTGGAAGCGAGCTAGAAGCTTAGAAAGACAGAAATGGCGAGCGATCGGTGATAAAATCTAGACACGATCAGACACAGATTTATATTCGTTATTAATGAATACTAACTACAGAAAACTTTCAGACAACCAAAAAATATAGTCCTCCAATTAATTATAAGTTTAAAAAAGATTCATAAAAACAAATCAATCAATACATTATAGAAAAGATATAATAAAAATAATTGATAGTTTACAATAAATCATAATCAGATAAGAGAAAAAGAGATATATTACCATAGAAGATCTCGAACAAGTCAATCTAGAAAGAAGAATAAAGTAAAAACTAACAATTCAACCACCTTCTGCAATATAATGAAAAACTTAGAAGAACAGATAGCTAAACTTACTAATTTATTTGTGGAACTGAATATACCTAAAAAGGACACACAAGACGATTATTTATTAATGAATAAAGAAGCAGAAACCAATGAAATAGTTTATGACTACACGTCAGACGAAAATCCATATAATCCTCATTATGTAAAACAAGATGTACTTGAATCTAGTCATCGTAATAGAAAAAGAATGCATGACGAAACTGAAGATGAAGATTTTAAAAAATACATGAATAAACAAGGATATTATTACAAAAATAAATAGACTAAGATACCCAACCAATATATTCCTAGAATCAAAAATTTACTAGGAAACAATATATTAAATTTAGACTGTGTTGAAAATGAATATAAAGTGTTAGAAGATTGGAAGAACAAAATTAATATTTTCATACAATTGAATCAAGAAATCAAAGATTTAACTCCTGAAGATTTATTTAATTACGTAACTCATCAGGCAACAGGTATAGTATACAATTATTTGACAAATCTAAATCTCCCTTCAAAAGTAGTATTATTAGAAACGAATGCAATAACTACATTCAGAAATATAATTCAAATATTAACTAAAGAATTCATAGGAAGATATTTTAAAGAAAACGAAAAAACAGATGTCTTTATTAACAATGCATTCTGGCAATTAACAAATTTACAAATATGTCATCTTTGTCATTTGGAAAATTTTATTTGTGAATTTAAAAATATATACTACCCAATTAGATGATAAACATAAAAAACTAGCCAATGAATTATTTTACAAGAAGTTACCATCCCAAATTCACTTAAAACTAGAAGAAAATTGTAATAAAGGAATCGAAATGGATGTCATACCAGATTCCCTAAGTGCTAGAATTACAGTATTAAGAGTATGGCTGCAAGAATCATGTAATAAAAAAATAGCAAAAGGACAAGCAAAAATCAAGTTATGTTGTGACAAAATAACAAATAGAATTGGAAAATATGGGCATAATGACAAAAGAAAAAACAAAACATGGAAAAAAATTCCATATGCTAAATATCAAAAGAAAAAATGGAATAATCCTCAAAAATATTTTAAAAATAGACAATAATTCTGACAAAGGAAACGCACACAACCTAACAAATTTTGTCCTACAAAAAAAAAACATGTACTTGTTGGCTATGTCGCAAAGAAGGACACTATGCCAACAAATGTCCTAAACGATTTAATAATAATACTAAAACTCAAACTTTGAAATTAGCTTATGAAATTGGTTATGATCTTATTGAAGATTCTGATATTTGCTCTCATATTGACATTTATGCTTATGAATCCGATTATTCTTCACAATCAATCACTAGTGTTGAGTAAACAATTATGACTTTAAAAATCCTAATGCTACATTTATTCAAAATCAAATTTATTATGTTTATATTGACATTGGATCAACTTTATGTTTTACTAAAAAACATGTTTTACTTACATTGACTAAATTATCAATTCCACTTAAAATTATCGTTGCTGATAAATCTGTCCATCCCATATGGTATGTTAGTTTTTACATTCCTATTATTATTGAAGGATATCCTTTTATTGCTAAAACTATTTATCTTCATGATTTGGGCGCTAATCTTATTTTAGGTAATAATTTTTTAAAATTATATCAACCATTTATTCAAAGACTTCGTACTGTTTCTCTCATTTTTCCAGGATGGGGTGCTGGGGGAAGATACTAAATCACACCAAATCACCACAAAAATAGTTACCCCTACTGAAGTCGTCCAAAGCATAGGACAAGAAGTCTTAAATATAATTCATTTTTTATATACTACTCACCAAATTTTGGAACAAAACTTACAAGAAGTATGTAGTGACAATCCTCTCGATCATATCAAAAATACGAATAAAGAAGAAATTATTATTAAATTAAAAGATCCTCTACCTGAAATTAATGTTCCTATTCGAATACCATATAGTATTAGAGACGTAGAGGAATTCCAACAAGAATGTAAAAATCTATGAGAATTAGGAATTATAAGAGAAAACTCGAGTCCTCATAGTGCTCCGGCATTCTATGTTGAAAATAAGAATGAAATTAAAAGAGGAAAAAAAAAGAATGGTAATAAATTATAAACAATTAAATGATACTACTCACCAAATTCTGGAACAAAAATTACAAGAAGTATGGAGTGACAATCCTCTTGATCATATAAAAAATACGAATAAAGAAGCAATTATTATTAAATTAAAAGATCTTCTAGCTGAAATTAATGTTTCTAATAGAATACCATATAGTATTAGAGACGTAGAGGAATTCCAACAAGAATGTAAAAATCTATTAGAATTAGAAATTATAAGAGAAAGCTTGAGTCCTCATAGTGCTCCGGCATTATATGTTAAAAATAAGAATGAAATTAAAAGAGAAAAAAAGAAGAATGGTAATAAATTATAAACAATTAAATGATGCTACGATAGGAAAAAGTTATAAACTACCTAGAAATGATTACATATTAGAAAAACTTAAAGGAAATAATTTATTTAGCACATTACACGCAAAATCAGGGTATTGGAAACTTATGTTAACAGAAAACACTAAACCATTAATGACTTTTAGTTGTGCTCCACAGAAATAATATGAATAGAATGTATTACCTTTTAGATTAAAACAAGCACCATCTATATATCAACGATTTATAAACCATAATTTAGAAGGATTAGAAGATATATGCTTAGCCTATATTGATGATATTATTATTTTTACATCATAAAATAAACGGGATTATATTAATGCAATATTAAAAGTATTACAAAGATGTAAAGAAAAAGGATTTGTCATATCACAAAAGAAATCTAAACTACTTTAAAGAGAAGTTGAATATTTAGGATTAAATATAAATCATAAAGGCGAAATTAAATTAACACCTAATATTCAAGAAAAATTATATCAAATTCCCGATAAATTACAAGATAGAAAACAAATACAAAGATTTTTAGGATGTTTGAATTATATTGCTAATCAAGGGTTCCCAAAAGAACTAGCTAAAGAAAGAAAAGAATTACAAAAGAAAATATCAGAAAAAATAAAATGGATATGGTCAAATCAAGACACTGATATAGTAAAACATATAAAAAATAAATGTCAAAATTTGCCAACATTATATAATCATAATGCAAAAGATTTCCTTATTATAAAAATTGACGCATTCCAAGACACTTGGGCAGGATGTATGCTTACTATAGTAGACGGAAAAAATTTTTTAAATCTCGATCAATTAGGCAATATAATAACACCATCTGATACTGAGTCCTCTCTGAAAATAGAAAAGCTACCAGTAAAATTATGCAAATATTTAGCAGGAACATTTACTAAAACTGAACAAAATTATTCAATACAAAAATTAGAAACTTATGCATGTCTTAAAATATTGAAAAAATGGAAAATTGATTTATTGGGAATAAAATTTAAACTTAGAACAGATTCAAAATATGTAACTGGATTTTGAAAATATAAATTACAAGAAGATTATCGAAAATGATGATTAATTAGGTAGCAATTACAATTACATCAATATCAACCATATATTAAATACATATAATCAGAAGAAAAAAAAAAGCTTTGCAGATACATTACCTAGAGAATGGAAATAATATTAGAACATATTGCTCTTATGAAGTATAATATGAGGTATTTATGACTGATTACTTACACTTTGAACGTATTAGACAATCTTATTATGATACATATTAGATAATGTACTACATTATCAAAAGCATATCAATCAAGATGACCTATCAAAAATCTTATCAGATCATTATTGATCACAAATATCAAGATTACCTATTAATTGATGCACCACGATTCCCTCTATTCTCAATCAAACCCACGAATTTTTTAACTCCAATTTTTGTATTTATTTTGTAGTTGCTCCAAGAGGAAATGGAATGAATTACATTCATCATGCATTCAAAAATATGATGGATTTATGCAAGATCAAGTATAAGTGGAGATTCAAGTACAAGATTAGGAGAATTTTGAAGCTGTCTCAAAATCCGCCTAGAATCTGACATCCGAACACTCATGGGTATTTTTGACATTCTAAATTTTATTTCAACATATTTTCTTCATGAAGATTATAGTCAACATTTCAAGGTATCCAAAACATGTTTTTGTGTTACATTTGGAGGTCATTTACTATGTTAAACGTTCAAATTACAGAGAACTAAAATCTAGTCAAGGACGTATTTTGTGTTTTTATTATTTTAAGGTTGCTTTTGTAATTTGTTTTTTAGGACATTTTTGTAAATTGGCTTTAGGGTTTCTTTGGAGGGGTTCTTAAGCTCTCTAAGACAGCCCTAATACACATATTTGTTTTGATAAAAATTCGTAGCAGTTGTTTTTTTCCTTTGGAGTCCATCCGAAGCTTCTCAGAGATTCTTGGTCGAGCAAGCCGAGACCAGATTTTCCAACACTCTTTACCTCACAGTTTTGCCATCTTTGGAGGTAAGGTTTTGTACTACATTCTTCCAATACTTCCTTGGAAGTATTACTCAAGAGAGGAGGGTCAAAAAGTTGGAGGAAAACAAATTGGAGAGGCTTTTTAAAAGGGTCCACTAAAGTGGCTCGTCTCAAGTAGTGAAGATTCCAGCGGACCACTCGTAATTCATTTCTATTTACGTTCTTTGCTCCTAATTATTCATTTTGATATTTTGAAGCTTGATGAATTGTGAAACTTTGGGCAATGATTTGGTTTAATTTGGGTAAGAATTCGATAATTTGATGCATGATTTTCAAGAGGTCGCCGAAACTGTTTTGCAGAATCTCTTTTGAGGACAGCCCACTCTTTTGCACATATCCTTTGTTCCTGAATGTTTTTATCTAAGATTTTTGGCCTGGAATATTGTCTTTTATTATTTTTGATCTCCTAAAAATTTGACGACAATTGGGCTTAGGAATCGAAAGTTATTGCATTTTTAAATCTGCTTCCCGAATCTGTTATGTTGGTTATCCTTCCGGACAGCAATTTTTTTCGACTATAACTCTCGCTCCATAGCGTTTCTAATTGTGGATTTTGGACTGGATCTTATTCTTTAGTTTATTGAATCCTTGTAAATTTTAATGTATTTGGCAACTTACACTAGAATTTCTATTTAATTGATTGAAGGTTCTGTTTTTTAGCATAGCCGATTTGGTTTAATTGTTGATTTATCTTCTTGCACTTTGGAAGTGCATCATTAATACTCTTATCAGAGTGATAATGATGAATTTCACTAATGCACTCTTTTGTATTGATGTCGATTCTTAAAATATTTCTGTGGATTGTTCCATTTACGTTTTTTGTATTTATGATGTGGGATTATCTTCTATTTTTTCTTTCTTTTAAACTTTTTGTCAGAATATCCATATTTTCCAATTTTATTTGTTATTTTATCACAATATAGATTAATTTAGGCTTCTCTTTTAGCTATTTCTTTAGTACAAAATTCTTGCATTCAAGTTCTTAACATTGTTTTTCTATCTCTTAATGAATCGAGAATTACCTATACTTTTATTGTATTTTGATATATCGATTCGAGTATCGAGTGGGTTTCTGATGGCAATTTCTTATAGAATAAGGCAAGTGCTAATTCTTGATGTTTGTAATCTAACTGATATCTTCCTATTTATAAAAGCATCAGTCTTTTCTGTTTCGTGTGGATATCTTCCTATGAATTCGGTGGTTAATGTTTGCGTAATTGTAATACCCCGATATTTTTAATTATCGGGATATTACAGAAGGCGTACTAGGAGCGTTAAAATTAGGGATTTAAATGATGAAAGGGGGTATTTTAAAATTAATAGATAAGTTGAATAAATTGTATTTAATTTTATAAATTAAATTAAATAAGTAGTGTATGGGCTGAACCGGTTCAGCAAGAACTAAACTGGTTCAAACCACTTGAACTGGTTCTTTGGGCGAACCAGTTAAGGCAAAAAAAAAAAAAAAATAGAATGGCCTAATGGCCATTCTGCAAGGAGGAGTGCGCGACAGAACAAGAGAGAGAGAGGGACGACGAGCAAGGGGGAGAGCTCGCGAGTGACGTCTAGGTGACGGAGAGGGCGAGCGAGGCGACGTCTAGACGTTGCGGCTAGCAGCGAGTTACGAAGCTAGGGCATGGAATTAGAGTTTCTGCCCGCGACGATTTCAAGCTTCAGGCGATGCTTGGAGGTATGTTAGATGATTCTTCCCTCCTCCTTCATTCTTTTTGGCTGACATTGAGAGATTGGCGATGGCATGGGGGATTGGTGTTGGCATTTCTGCGAGGAGCGACGGCCAGATTGTGGTTCAAGCTGAACCGTTTGACCTTGGTCCAGCTGGTTGGGTTAGAACCGGTGACAACGACAGTGTGTAGAGCGTGGGCAACACTCTGCGAATTTCAATGGGTTGTCGGGCATACTGGGGAACACTCTGGCAGAGAGTGTTCCTTGGTGGTGTCGTTATTTAGAGCAGAGGCAATGAGGGAGGAAGGAGCGGCTAGCTGGTGTGATGCTCTCAGGTAAACTTCTGGAAATGGTGAAGGGGAGGGTGCCGAGAGTTTTCTGGTGCTGGAAGCTGAGAGAAGGGTGTGGATGCCAGGAAGCTCTCGGGTCTGTTGTTCTTCATGTGACTCCTTGCATCCTTCTTTATATCAATGGATTTATGCAAGTGATTATTGAAGATAAAGGAGTGCTCTGCTATTGGGTATTACTCCTGTGAGTTACTGCTGAATAGATTTTTTGGTGGAGTTATGCACTATTGTAGGGTGTTCTATATTTCTCTTTTTTTGTCTGTTGGATAGTCTATTGGTCATCAAATGATATTGATGACTTGTGGTATTATGTGGTGAGCCATTGTTCCATGATTTGGACTTGGTCTGTCGGTGGGTGTCAATCAGCTACGCACATATTGATAATGGATTGATTTTTCAAATGTTAATAGGTCGTTTAGTGAATGGGAGTTTAAGCTATTAAGTTGGGATATATGTGAATGGTACGGGTGATTTAGGAATATGTTTTGGTTAGATTCGAATGATGTTAAAGGGTCGTTAAGTAAATGTTTTTAATTGTGAAGGTATTGAAAAAGAGAGGAAAGATAAAGATTAAGTACGAATGCACGTTAAAGCTTAAGGTAAGAACTTGGGTGTGTTCTTGGCTTGAGGAAGCCCTACACCGCAAGTAACGTGTGCGTGAGTTGTGGAGTCTGTATGTTTTCCATGATACTCTGCATGTTTATATGCTGGTTAGTTGTGGGTTAGTTCTCTATAGTTTTTTGTTAGTTGGTTTCCATAGTTAGTGTTTGCTTTATTGGTGATACTAGAATGCTCGCTGTTGATGTTGATAGTATAGAACACATATTATATTGCTCTGTGATACTGTATATGCATGTTGGCTATATGTTTTGGATGCTCTGTGAGATAGCTCTCTGTGATAGTGTGAGCCTGTATGTTTATCCATGCTTGAATGTTCTGTATGTTGCTGTAAATTCTCTATTGATACGGCGTAGCTTTATAGATGGTTTTCTTACTGTTGATGCCTTGACTTGGATATCCGCTGTGAATCATTGTTGAGTTCCTTGTTGTAAATAAATCCTTGAGCATGCTATTTAAATTGAATCTTTATATCTAATGTAATCAACTAACTTACTGAACATGTTAACCTTATTTGTTAATTGTCAAATATGTTAACCTAATCAATCTAGCTAACCTAAACAAGATAATAATTATAAGCATGTAAATAAAATAGGATAAAGACTTTTCAAGCATGTTATTGTTCTTTAATCTTGTTGTGCATTGTATGTCCATTATGGTTGTTATATGAATTTTCTTCTATATGTTGTATGTACTTTTAGTCTTAGGCATCATAACGATAGCAAAAATTCATCCTAATAATAAAAAGGGATTTACGAAGAAAAATCTGGATCGTTACAGTAATATTTTTAAATGTTGTAATGACATCGGTTTCTAATAATAAAATCTTTGATGGATCATCTAAAGTAGTTAAATAGTTATATACTATTCCTATAGTTTGATGAGCGACATAGTTGAATAAATCTTCGGAGGCTAAATCTTTTATTTCTTGATTTAGTTGTATAAATATATTAATTTTATTCTTCCAATCTTGTAATACTTTATATTCATTTTCAACACAATCGAGATTTAGTATATTAGTTCAAAGTACATTTTCTAGTTTAGGGATATATTGATTTGAGATTTTGGTCCTTTTATTTTTATAATAATATCATTGCTTACTCATATATTTTTTAAAATTTTTGTTCTCAATTTCATCATATGTTCGTTTTTTTGAATGTTGATTTCGATGACACAAGTATTTCTTGTTTTACATAATTAGGATTACATGGATTTATATAAGGATTTTCATCCAATTCATAATTAAATACTATTTCATTAGTTTCGGCTTTGGCTTATGTTTCGTTATTCATTAAGAGGAATAAATAATCTTGTATTTCTAAATCTTCTTTAGGTATATCTAATTCAGCAAACAATGTAGTTAATTTAGCTATCTGTTCTTCTAAATTTTCTATTATATTGATAGAGGTGGTTGAATAGTTAATTTTCGTCGTAATCTTTTATTTAGATTAATATGGTCTAAATCTTCTATAGTGATACATCTTTTTCATTCTTGTCTAATTATTATTTGTTGTAAACTGTTGATAATTTCAACTATATCTTTGCCATGATTAATTTGTTGTATTTGCTTTTCTGGGTCTTTTCTAACGTTATCAACTAGTTGTATCATTATATTTTTTGCTTCTGTTAATTCTTTATAAATTTCTTTGTAATTATTCATTTCTTTCAGTGTTCTTTGTATTTCAAGATTTTGTTGTTTTAAATCATTAATTTGTTCAATCATATTAATTTGTATATTTCTTATTATTTCGCTTAAACTGTTATTTATCCTAATTGGTTTCTTAGATAATGTTCTAAGTTGACTATCACTATCTGAGTATCATTGATTTTGTCTTTTAACTCAGCAATGTCTTGTTCTATTTTTATTAATTTATTTTGATTTTCTATAATTATATCATTTGTGTTTCTCATTTTTGTTTTAAATTTGTAATAATATTGACTTAAAAATTCATCTATGTGAATTACATTATTTTGTATTTATTGTAACTCTTCTGTATTATGATGAATTATGAGATAAGATAGGATTTCCAAAAACTATAGCTGATAGCAGAGGTGCATACTCTCCTATAGGAGTTCAGGGTACAACGCCACATGTCAAACACCTCTTGGTCCACGATGTAGGTTATATCCTCCCCCTCCGGGGATTTGAACACGGGACCTTGCTCTGATACCAACTTAGTAGGAAGGAGCGCAACCATTCCTGCCAAAAGCTATAGCTGATAGCAAAGGCGCATACTCTCTTATAAGAGCTCAAGGTACAACACCACATGTCAAACACCCATTGGTCTAGGATGCAGGTTATATCTCTCCTCTCGACGGATGACAAAAATCTACCTTATAATCGCGATGGGCGTCCCTTGCCCTAGATATTGCAGAGAGAATCCCTGACGAACTCGACGAACTTCCCCCGACAAATTCCCGAATTCCCGATTAACTCCCGATTTTTGAAGAGGAAAATGGCGCTGAAGTCAAGTCAAGTGTCGAAGAAGCGTAAGGTGGCTCCCTCCAAGCCCGTGGGTCCAATGCGCGTGTCCGTGTCTACAGAGCCCTATGAACCCGATTTGTTCAGCTCGACCTCCTCCAAAGAACGGTATGATAATGATATTGTACCCCGTGCCATAATCATATCTAGGAAGGTAGATTTCAATTCGTTTACTAATTTTGGATTGAAGGAAATGTTTGAACGAATTGGGTTGGATAAATTGTGTACGATGGGGGGTTATTACTGTGAGAGGGCTGTAAAATTGTTTTATGCAAATTTGGAGTTGGACATCTCTAGTTACAGAGAGTTGAGGACTTTTCTGTATGGAAAACAAATTAGAATAACTCTAGGACAGTTGAATGAGCTTATTGGATGCTCCACGGAGGAGTCGTTGGGGGAGTATTTCCATGTGTTGAAGGACCCCAATTTTGTAAAACAAGGAGACGGTCTTGCATTGATAAAGAGATTGGTTCTCAATCCTACAGCCATTGAAGCTTTCTTCCTGCCCAAATCAAAGGACCTCGATGCTAAAGCAAGAGTCATCCACCACATGATCACCCACACAGTTGTGCTGCGTGATGGACATAGAGACCTTGTCACCTCCATGGATCTCTATGTGATGGACAAGCTCTACAATGAGAAAAGGTTCAACATTGCATACATCATTATGCAGCAAATGAAGGCAAGTCTGAATAGTTCAAGAAGAATCTCTCGTATAATTAGCTCATTCAGTGCATTGTTGACAGCAGCGGGTTAGCTGTCCCTCCCATGGAGCAACGAACCAATGAAAAACCACTTGACATGTATAATCAAGTGACATTGGCTCAGATGGGGCTGCAAAAAGTACGAGGGGAGTGGGTATTCAGAAGAGAGGTGGTAGCTGCACCTCCTGCACCTCGTCCGTCTATGTTAGCTCCACCGACACGTCAACTGCACCTCCACCTGCCATGTCAACTGCACCTCCTCCTGCCACGTCAGCTAGACCTCCTCCTTCCACGTCCACTACACTAATTCCATGGATGGCAGATGCACAACCGTCATATTACGTGGAAATGGAGGACGATTCCGTGCGTCCTACGATAGGCGATGCACCTCCCCTCCTCAGGCCTCTCCATCCGTACTGATCAGTGAGGAGAGGTGGCATATCGCCAAGTTGGATAGACAAGAGAGCCAACTTGGCAAGATTCAAGCCAAGTTAAATAGACAAGAGAGCCAACTTGGCAAGATTCAAGCCAAGTTAAATAGACAAGAGAGCCAACTTGGTGAGCTTCAAGCCACTGTACTACGAATGAAAGAAGTACAGACACATATGGCAACTGCTCCTGTAGTAGCCCAGCCAGCTCCTCCATCAGCTTCTCTTGCATCTTCTGATGATGGTCTGGACGAATGCCAGTATGTCTTTGAGTTTACATGCACTTTCCTTATATGCATTAGTATTATTGATTAACAATGTGTTACGATTGTGCAGGTCTCCTATCATCAGGCAACCGTCCCCTCCTCCAACCCTTGCCAAAGTTCAGAAGATTTTGGGAACGGGTCCTCTAGTGATGGGTCCTACAGCGGGTCGAAGGATAACAGTGCAAGTGGTATGCCTTCAATTTGGTTTTGTACAATGTGTTAAATTTACACTTACACTGATTTTCCATTGTAGTCGGTGAAATTGATGGACGAGTTCATGGCACTTGCATGGGTAAATACGAAGAACAACAAGGAGATGTGTGCTCTACTTTGTGGCTCCAAGGTAAGAAGTAATGTGATTTGAAAATTATTCTCAGTTGTGATCTAAAAATGTATGTTGTGCGTCATGTTGTACATTTGCAGGGTGAAAACATATGCTCAATAACAACCCTTCTCATGCCAAAGAAAAATGGAGCTCGGGACTGGGTGAGAATGTTTAACCAATGTATAATATATTGTTATTGAAAACGACTATCTATATAAATAAATCGCGTTCTTAACATGTAGTGCACGATGACAAGTGAGGAGGACACCGCAGAGGTTCAAATAAGGGAGGGGCTGTTGACACTTGGTTGGATCCATGTAAGACATTTTTTATTCATTCATGCAATCATACACGGAGTAATATTTCTTTCTTATGTAGTGCCACCCGGAGCTGGATTGTTTCATGTCATCGATTGATGTGCACACCCAGTATGGTACAAATTACTGATGCTAGAGGGAATTGCAATTGTCATGGCACCGACAGACAAAAAATGGTATGTCGCTCAAGCTTGCACTTTGAATTAAGTGACAAACTAATTTGGTCTCCCAATTGCAGCCAACACGGCATATTTCAAGTCTCTCAGCCTTTAGGGTGGTCGGTGATTGTCAAGTGTACGCAGAAAGACTTCCATTGCCGCGACCCACACGAGCAAGAGGACATGTACGAGGAGACCACTCAAGTCGAGATGAGTTCCGACTTGCAGTTCAAGGTCATCGATATTTGGGACAAGGAGCCTTCCATTTTAGAAGATGCACTAGCTATAGAACAGGCACCACCTGTAACATATACAAGAACTGCAAGAGGTGCAAGAGGTGCAAGAAGTGCAAGAAGTACAAGACTTGCATGAACATTAAATAAGTGGCTCAATTTTTTATAAAGTTTGTTGTTGTACATTGTTTTTTTTTTTTAGTTTATTGTTGTGATTTCTGCTGTTGGATTTTGTTGGTGCAAAATGGTTGTTGGTTTTGGCTGATGGACGACCCAAACAGGTCGACGGCTGTCCATTGCTTGGCGAGGGACGTCCATTCTGCTACGAGGGACATTCGTCACGACATCACGGACATCTGGGAGGTGTCAACAAACATCTATCATGCAATGACGAACGTCCATTACATTATGAAGGACGTTCTTCCTGTTGGATAGCAACTCAATAAAAATTCCGACTCATTACACGCATTACATATTACAAATAAGATAACAACTCAATAATATTCGTTAAAAATTTCACCGCATTACACATGTACACATAAGATAGTAACTCAATAATATTCAGGGTATTACATATGTATAAGTAGGACACTAACAAATACATTACAACATGGTTAAGGATGCGGGTGTGGGGTGACGGACTCCTGCAAAACACAAAAGCAATATAATGTCAGACAAAATGCAAATAGTGAGAACAACGAATGAAAGCATAACAATCTAAGCACCTGCGTATCGGCAACAATGGTAAAACCCATAAAGGTGTCGTGTGAGCGTTCTACCTTGCCACTACCACTTGCCTTGCCAGCTACTGAGCCTCCACATTGACAAGAGCAGACATTGACGCCAACACCGTGACAATGGCTGCATGTCATGGGGACATGTCTCCTACTGAGTATTGTGTAGTTACGGGCTCATCCGCATCTCGCACTCTTCATTTTTTAGGCCGACTTGGGAGTCTCTTAACCGGCAGCGGCAAAGTTGGCGGCTGGTTCGTTTCAGGCCACATGTGGTGGCCACTGACAGGCCGGGCAAAGTGGGAGTACATCCTCATAAATGTGTCCTGATGGTACCATACATGCACATAATTCTTAGCTGAACTCCTCATAAAACTGATGCACGAGATAACATGCACGCATGGGATTCCAGTCAAGTCCCACCGGTAACAGTTACAGGTGCGGGTGTCCAGATCGACTATGTACTGTTCATTACCATCACTGACCTGAAGCCAATTAGTTCTTCCAGGTGTTAGACACCAATTTCAAGCTGCATGTTGAAGATTGGCAAGCTTCTTTGTGGTCTTAGGACACAATAGATCCATTCCTGTAGCCATATGGTTATGTTTTTTAACGATCCTAGTCATTATGCCCGTTCTAATCATCTCAAACCTAGTGAGGATCAGTTTGTCCCGGGCCGGCAAGAGGTAGGCATTATAGCACTCGCTCAAATTATTGAGGCCCATGTCGCACTCTGGGACGGAACTGAAAGCATGTTTCGACCAACACCTCAGGTTAAGTTTCTGCAGATATGCGTGTACTAACTGATTGAGCGCAAGTAGTTTATTCATCTTCTTCTAATATTGCGATGATGTTGTGGCCCTAGCTGCCTTCCACATGATATCTTTGTACTGCATGCTTGGAAATTCTTTTTTGAAATTGGCATACAAGTGTCTAAGGCAAAAACGATGCTCAACTGCAGGTGCATATTGTTCAATAGCAGGCACCAACCCCTTCTGTTGGTCAGAAATAAATGTCCATCCCCTGCCTATGTCACTTTCTATGGCCAAAAACAAGCAGCACAAAAACCAGGTCTAGAAGTCTCTACATTTTGATTCAACAAGTGCCACAACAACTAGATAAATTTCATCATTGGCATCAATGCTGATGGCTATGAGCAATTAGCCTTGGCAGGTGACAGCCATCTAGACAAATGATGGGTCTACCAAACTCCGTCAGCCCTCTCTTACATGCATCCAAACACATGTATATCCTTTTAAATATTGAACTTGGATGGGGCGTAAGCTCAAGAATATCTACCACCAACAACAATATGCTGCCGCGATTGAATCTTCGAATCTCTTCTGCGTAGGACCACAGTTGCTTGTACTATTAGTCACCATCCTCTTCGTTGTGGTTCAGTGCTATATGTTTGGCCCTTCTTGCAAGACTCGAGGTAATATTGACATTAAAGTCCTTCCTGACAGTCTCAATAATGGAAGGTCGGTCCCATGTGAGTTGACTTTTGAATCTATCAAAATATTGGGATGCCACCCATTTGTAGGAAGCGTGTCGGCTGTCCATTTTTCGTGCACATGTGTGCGCCTCATTAGAGCTCTTAATTTGAAAGGTCAACTCACCTTTCATCTTTGAAGCATGAAGCCGCCAACTGCATCCATCGTTGCACACAACAGTCAATCGATGACGTTCGCTTTTGACAAACATGATCCCGTGCCCATTTTTTAAAGCATAATCAACCACTTCATCTCTAATATCCTTCAATGAACTATACTTCTTACCTAGACAGAACTCCGAGGACGAACATTCTACTTGGGGATGTATACTTTCTGCCTAATCATCATCATCATCTGAGTCACATATTGAATGCAACTCCGAGTCCAGAGATGCCAAGATTGAATGCACTTCTATACTAGCTTCGTGATAGAACCACCGATTCTCATTGGTCTCTACTATCGAAATAGGAATAGGATCCACCTCCATTCTGTAGTCAATGGATTCTTCAATAATAGATAAAGCAACACCCCTTGACTCCATGTGAAGTGCAACACTCTGTTCGTTTGATTGTGTTGAGGGAGTTGGTTAGGGGAAGACAAAATTTGTCTCTCAAATATCTAGGGCAAGGGACAGACTTATGGTGTTTGATTTTGATATAAGGCAAACGAAACAAACTTATTATCTAGGGCAAGGGTATGAAATCTGAGAGGGGCGGAGGTCCGTCGTATTAAGATAGACATCTGTGATGGCCTAAACGACGGCGTTTGAAGGCAGATTTGATTGAAATCCAAGAGTGAAAAACGTCCATCGTATTAAGTCAGACGTTCCTCATGGCCTAGACGACGCTGTCTAATGGCGAGAGGCATCCATTGAAGGCAGAACGACGTAGTATTGGTAGACGGACGTCCATTACATGGCGATGAACGTTCGTCTTAATTGAGGGAATTCACGCATTTTAAAATCGCGTGTGCCTTGCATGTGACAGTTCATTTGGAGTCAATCCTGGCCGTCGACCCAAAGGAGGGACGTCCGTCTCTCGATCCAACGGCCAGGGAGGGACGTCCGTCTGTCAAATCTGGAAGACACCAGATTCAATCCTGGCAGTCGATCTAGGGAAGGGACGTTCGTCACTCGATCCAACGGCCAGGGAGGGACGTCCGTCCGTTCGATTTAGAAGATGCCATCTTAAATCTTGGCCGTTGATCCAGATGAGGGATATCCCTTGCTCAATCCAACGGCCAGGGATTCTTGTCCATCCGTCACCTTAGGGAAATGCCATATTCAATCTTGGCCTTGCATTCCACGATCCAACGGCCAATGAGCTTGACAGAGATGAAACCGTCTTTGTCCACCCTTGCTCGCCATCCATCGTCCATCTTCTTCGAACTTCCAGGAGGGACGACACTTGACGTCCTTCGACGGTGCTTAAAAGAGATGAAACTGAGGCGTTAAAGTCGACGGTCCTGGATGGAATCGTGACTGCGAGGTCGTTGGCAAAAATTTCCTATAGTTTAGGATTTTAGTTGTTAAAAAAAATTCTCCAAGATTTGACTTGTCATTGATCGTGAACTATAGGGTCTGCAGTGTTAATTTCCCTATAATAATATATACCAAAGAAAAGGAATGAAATCCGATTTGTGTTTAGCCGCACTCATCAGATACGTCTGTCTTTTCCTTTTGCTTTTGCTTTCGCTTGCACCTACGTTGCCTACTCTCCTTCTTCAAATGTGAAATTAACAAATCAACCACTAATGTATTTTTCCTAATAACTTAACCACTTAACTATAGAAAATAGATGCTACGAACATCATTGTTACATTTTTCATTAAACAATTAAATTTTGTTTCATGGAGGAACCATATATGTTCCTCTGCGAAGCATCAGTACTAAATATGAAGCGACTTGTTTGTTATTTCTCTGCGGAATGTCAACTTTCCACGGAGGAACATCATTACAAATAAACGTTTCCCCCGTCTATCATTCCCTCGCACGGAACATCATACTTTCCGTCACAGAAAGTCATTCATTTTAGCACAACACACCAGCTGAGGTTGAAGCACACCCTCAACCTCAGCCTCAACAACGACCAGTAGCTCAATTGCTCCATTTCAAACCTGTTACAGATAGGTTCCAATCCTTGCTCTTTAAGACTACAGCAGTGAATGATAGGTATGAAACTGATTTTAAACATCGTAAATTATTGCTTCTAGAAGTGATGCACCAGCGGAAGGGGTAAGAAATATAGCCTGTAAATATTGGACAAAGTTGATGAGGTGTTGAGATGTGTTGATCAACCGGATGACACAATATGCAAGAGAAGCGATCGATAGGGTGCTGGAGAACGTAGGCGAAGATCGACCGATATTTCACAATTTTGATTAGCCGCAAGATTTGTGATTGCTTGGGCGGTCGATTGTCAACTTAGAATTATATTATAGATTTGAGCATTTTCTTAGGCGATCGATCGCCAACGGTGAAGGTGATCGTCCGGTTAAGAGTTACCTTAAATTTCCGCAAACTTCTTTATGTAAGGTCCGACTTTGGAAGCTAATATAATAACTCTCTGAATTTAGAAGTTTTTGATCTAAAATTTGGAACACTTTTCCTTTGATGAATAAGGAAAGAACTCATTCAGGAATGATGGGAATAAACGCCATGGATTAGGAAATATGTTTGAAATAACTTGAGTGGTTAGAAATAGCAAGTATGCACACTTGCAACTCTCATATGGATGACTTGACGAACAAGAAGCTTTTCGATGGTTGGACAACTCTTCACACACACTTCCTCCAAGGAGTAAGAACACAGATGCCAATAAGAGAATTTACTCAACTCCAAGTAAGCCCAATATTGTGATGCAACACAACACAAAGAGACTTTGGATATAACTCACCAAAGGTTAAAAAAGGAATCACTTCAACTTCGAAAGAAAGCAAAAACTTTGTATTAATCAAACTTCAATGTCCAAAACAATTACATAGGGTGGTTATAAATAACCAATTACAAACTATGAATGGTAAAAAACTAAATAAGCAATAATAACACTAAACCACACATAGTATAAACTAGGCTGATACTTTTCTCATTAGTTACTAGGTTAATTAACTAAAAGAATACTTAATTTATATTCCTTTCATCTTCTCTAAGTCTAGAGGTCTTTTGGTAGCTAATCATTCTTGGTGCTCAGTCACTTGGATGGTTTACACGTATAGACTTCATTGGTTTCTAAGCTTGGACACTTGTACTTTCCATAATATTTACTCTATGGTCCGTGAGTTTTTGACATAGTATACAAACTTCAATTTTAATGATCTAGCCCATTTTAGAAAGCTTAGAAAGTCAGCTACAATCTTCATGAAGAACCTTTTTTATATGACATCGTTTCAAAGGCCAAAATTGTCAAATACTCATCAAAGGTTAGAAAGTAGCAGATTTGGAATGTCCATCAAATATTCTCCATTTGTTCTTGAACTTCCACCTATGATTGACCTTGAATGACTCCATGATATTATTTGAAGCTTGATCATTGATAGAGTGGACTCGTAGCCCATTAAGAAGAGTAGACTTTGAGTCATTAACTGAATTGGAAATTAAAGAATTGGTTGAGGGGGCTGGCTTAGCCGGGTTATGCAAATTAGATGGAAGTTTCTATGAACATATAGTGAAATTTTTTTATGCTAATTTGGAATTTTCCACCCAACCATTAGAGGTCTAGACTTACATGTTTAGATGGAAGTTGAGGCTGACTCCCAACGATATTAACATGCTCCTTCGATGTTTCATGGAGGAACAAATGGAGGAATATTACCACATGTCTTAGGATCCAGATTTCATCAGACGAGGAGAGGGTTTGGCAGTGTTTAGATGGTTGCACCGTGATCTTGAGATCGCAGGGGTTAAGCAGCCAAAGTTCAATGACTGAATGCTAAAACCTGAGTAATCCACACCATCATAACAAACATTATTCTGCCTCGGGATGGACATCGAGACCATGTTATCTGCATGGATCTCTTTATGCTAAAGAAGGTGTTCAAGCAAAAGAATTGAATATCGGCTATGTGATTTTAAGTCACATGTACGAGATCCTCAACAACCTAAGCAAGAGTCTACCATTTAACTGGATCATTTAAAGAATTGTTGACCATAACGAGGTACCAGTCTCGGATGAGGAGCCAAGAATCCAAGAGAAGGTCGGTGACGTCTACAACAAATTGAAAGTGGACTTCATAGGAATCTTCAAAGTCACAGGAGAATGGGTATGCAAGACTCCATCCAAAGCTTGCCTCGAAGACTCAAGTAAAATTTTCCTAACCTCTAGCCCCTTAGTCATATGGCCTTCACCCATCTCAGTTGTACAACCTTCAACCCCCTCAAAGGAATAGTCTTCATCATTGCCTCTACAGCACATGGAGGATGATACTTTGCAGCCGATGACTCCACCCCCTCCTCAGCCATCTCACTTTTAGTCGATGCTTGAGGAGGTTATTGGCTGGATGCAAAGAAAGGAGGTGCAAGCGGGGGAGCGACATCAAATGGTGTCAGATCGAGTTCTAAGGATGGAGGATTGACTTCTAATGATGGAGGAATACCATCAAATGGGGCTGTACAAAATGCAAGGAATGGAGGGCTGACAAAGGAGTGCCCTTAGGAGTTGTTGGCCGAATTGCAAAGAATGGGGCAGCTAGCAGGCCCTCCAGCACCCTCTCTAGCATCCTCTCGAACAACCTCTTCAACAACTGAACACACAAAATGCTTGTATAAGTTTTTTAGTTTATACATAAAGTCCATTGTTTACTTTATTTGTATGCGACTATTAACATGTCTCAAATTTGCAGGGCTATTGCCCTCAGACTCCAACCTTCTCCTCTTGTGGTGTTTGCCAAGGAGCAGCAGGTAGTTGCTCTTATTCCTCTATCCATACTGGCATCGAGTGGAATACAACCTCCACCACTGAAAACTGTGCGCGTGGTACATCTTTGATTTGGTTATCTATGTGTCTGCACTTATTCATGCCTTATTAGTCTGACGGTTTGAAAATATTCGTTGCAGTTAGGCGAACTGGTGGATATTTTCATGAAGTTTGTTCGTGCAAATATGAAGAAAAACTTAGAGACATGTGCATTTCTTGCATGGGTTATGGTAGGCTATTTAATTTTCTAACATTAAGTGTTTTGACTTGATACTTAGGATATTTCACTACTTGTTTTCATTTTCAGATTGATGATGAGTGCCACATCACTAATCTCATCCTTCCGAAGCAAAAATCGACATCAGACACGATGAGAATTACGTTCTGTTAAATTAAGTAGTTTTAAATATTTTATTTTAGTATTAATCCTTATGTTCTTTGTATGCAATGTTATGCATTGAACGAAGAAGAATACTTCAACGTTCAAATGGAAAAATCGCTTATTACAATAGGGTAGATTCACGTAAGTAGACTTCTCACTTTTACTTGTTGTACTTCATGTTTGAACAGTTCTAATGTGTGGTTTACATTTCAGTCACACCCAAAGCAATCGTGTTTTTTGTCGTCTGTTGACATGCACACTCACTACCCTTACCTAGGGGTGGAAATAGTTCGGTTCGGTTCGGTTTTTGGCTAAAATAGAACTGAACCGACTTGGTTCAGTTTTGTAATTTTAAAACTGAAATCGAACCAAGGATAACAAGAAACCGAGTAAAAAACCGAACCTCGGTTTCGGTTTTTATCGGTTCGATTTTCAGTTTGATTCGGGTTTTTTTTTCTAGACTTCAAAATTTGGATATTTGGTTTTGGACCCAATTTTTGTATTTTTTAAGCTTAGTTTTGAAGATTTATTATGCTTCATTTTATGAGTTTAAAAAACCTATTTTGAGTTCCATATTATAGCTTTAAAATAATGTCATTCAAATAATAATTTAATCAAACAATGATTTAAATGACAATAAATATTCACAAAAAATAATATTAAATAATGATTAATTATGCCAACAATCAAATATTTAATTATACTAACAATAGAATTTAAGAAAAATATTTTTTATTAAATTGGAATTGCAATTAACTCAAATAGAGAAAAAAAAAATAGAATTAAATTAGTGATTCAAGTAGGTTTTCAAGTTTAATTTTGTTTTCGGTTCAGTTCGGTTTTTCTCTGTTTTTCTCACTTACAACCGAGAACCGAACCAAAAGAATCAGTTTCGGTTCAGTCTAATTTTTTATTTTTTTTTCATATCAAAACCGAACCGAACTTATCATTTTTTATCATTTCGGTTTGGTTACCCGGTTTGAACCGAACCGATTTCCACCCCTACCCTTACCAGGCGTTGCTGCTATAAGCAATTACAATCGTCATAGCGCCAATAGAAAGAGAGGTATATCTTTTTCCTTGTGTAGATTCTTATTATTTTTTGCTTATGTGTTGATTTTTTCCTTTGCATTTCAGTCCGCATGATATCTTTCGGTGTACCAATAGGGGTTAGAGTTATTCCAAAATTGTAAGGAGACTGGCTTCCACCCTCATGAAGATTTATCTGATAAGAGTCCCTTGTACGCCAAAGGGTTCAACGTATACCTAGACCTAAAGTTGTCATTTCAGATCATTGAATTGCAGAAGAAATATCGCAACAAGGCGATGCCGACTTTGTTTACTTGATGTGTACGAATACTTATTGGGATACTGATTTTCTTGTATTAAATATTTATTCATTATGTCTTTTGCGTAGTTAATCGTTTTGACTTAGATAATATATGTTTATATTTATGTTTGGATAATATTTGGTTGGATAATATATGTAACGACCTGATTTTTCTTTTCCTTTTAAAAATCTGCTAAAATTCAAAATTTTTATAAAACGACTAAAACCTTTATTTAAAATCTTTTTAATATAATATCAGAGTGTGAAACCAGACCGTCAAAAACCTTTTTTGTCAAAAAATCACGGAAGCAGTTGTAAAACATTTTATGAAAACATAACGGATTTATTAAAACATAGCGGAAGTGTAAATCATTTAAGAAATGAAAACTAACAATTAAATACTGCGTTTGAGAAATGAAAACTAAATAATTAAATACAATATATCACAATTGTTTTCTCTTTTACTCTTCTTAGCCTGGCCAACCACGAGTCTTGTGCGTGTAAATCTTTCATCCATACTTTTTGATCTATTAATCGTCTCCTCGTATAAGCACCTACACCTACACCACAAGTAAACTGTAAGCCTAAAAGCTTAATAAGGAAAAGGGTTTATGTAGTATGATATGCCTCTCTTTAGTTTTTTTGGAATGGAGGCCACACAAACCAATCCTTTCATTATATTCATTCGTTCTTTCGTTCTTTACTCGTACATTGAGCGGGAAATTGAAAGACCCTTATGGGATGGTATAGTTGATCGGGCAAACCTCCTGGGTGCATACTAGGTCCTGTTCCTATCAAGGTAGAGGTTGTGCCTAGCTGCTAGACTAGACCCAACTACCTATCCGCCCCCAACTCCCTATTCCATTCTTTCATTCATTTTCTTTAACATTTTCCTCACTTAGGCATGTGAGTACCACCCCGAGGTGGCACTCCCTACTTGATTTCTATTAACATGATGCATGATGACACCTTCTCCCTATAACATGATGCATGATGCAGTATAAGGTATCATCAATAATAATCGAAGTGCGCATAGAAGGAATAGAAGGAAAGTAAATGACAATAATTAAATAACACCCTTGAGGAAAAGCAAATGACAATGAAATAGTGCATATAAGGACAAGTAATAACAATTGAATAAAGCATAGAAATGGGAATTGCGATGGAATTAACAATATAATGAAAGGAGCAGTGCATAATTAAAAGTAAGAATAATGAATGGCATCTAACAAGTGTAATATCGAATTGAAACAGTGAATGGTAGAGCATAGAAATAAGGAAACATTGAGGTAAACATGCGAACGATTTACTGAACGTACACAGACAATTATACTAAGCATACTCATAATTAGTCATTTGAATGGAAACATGCTAGACAATAATGGAAACGTGCTTGTAAATTCAAACACAGTTACACTAAACATGCTAAGCACTACCAGCGTAATTAGGATAATATATTCTCAATGAGGATTATGATTCTTATTCTAATTGATTATGCATGCTTTTATTCTAATTAGTTAAACATGCTATAATTAATTTGTTAATTAACATGGCCTGACTTAGTCAATTAACATGCTAGTTAGTTAAATTGAATGTACTGATTTAGCATGGCATAACTCAGTTAATGAACATGCTTATATTATGCTAGTTAATTTTTGTTAATTAAACATACTCATACAATTATTATCCTAGTCAATTTACATATGCTTTGAGTCTAATCAATTAATCATATGATATGGATTAACTACAATTATTAGTTTAATGGGTTAACATGCTTAGCTAATTAATTAAACATGCAAACACTAGTCTAGTTGCTAAACATGCTTGATTAAGGGTTTAGTCAACACCTAGATGTCAAACAAAGGACAAACAAAGGAAATGGCAGAACAATATACATATTACAAATGAGGGAGGTTAATAGTTTATTTAACAATTATGATTATCACAAGGAGATTTAATTCAACAACCAAGAGCCGAACCAATGGCAGAACAACACTAAGAATGTGAATGAAGGACTTATAGCACTTAAAGTTTACACCAAAAAGCAAGTAACATAGAAAGTAAGCATTCATCCTTTCACACATTAACCATTCATCTCCTTTAAACATTAGCATTCATCTTTAACAAGGCAAGACATTTGATTCACATAACGAACAATAAAGTAGAGCTAATTAATAAAGGAAATGGAGCATTAACGAATCTACACTATCAATCAAATGAAATAATGGCAGAATATCATCCAAGGAATTATAGCAGTAGATCAACCAAGGAAATGATAGCAGTAGATCAGCTAAGGAACTATCAGCTAATAATATCAACTAACAATCTAATAGCAGTAACAATAAAGAAATTACAGGGCACAAAACTTAAGACTCACGCACACTACTTGTGGGTAAGGCCTCCAAATGGCCAAGGCACACCCAAATCCTTACCTCAAGACTTTATCGCGTACTGTACTTAATCTCTATCCTTATTTTTCCCCTTCCAATACCTTCAAAATTAATCATCACTAAAATTAATACTCTCCACTAGCTGTCCAACGCAACACTAAAAATCAAAACCAGATAGTTGTACACAACACCCATTATTCTTCTCCTAAACACAGTCCATAGCTCTCTAGCTCTTCATGTTTCTTAACTTAGCATTTTAAATAATTGATAGAGAAATAATCCACTTTCCAGCACATAAATCAAACCAACAAAAACCAAAACCACCCACAAGTGTACTTCAACAGTGGATAAATCCAAACCAACAATAGACAAACACTATTATATTTCCAACAACAGAGCAGGTCATACACCAATTCTATCATCCACAATTTGGTTTAGAGCATTAATTTAATGTTTCCTATGTCTAATAATATGCTTCAAATTAATAACTAATAGAGAATAATTTTAGTTAACTAAGGGAAGAGCCAAGACGAAGTAGGACATTCGAGGGCAGCTTCTTCTCCTTTTTATTTTCTTCCCTCTGTTCCAGCTTCTTCAGAGAGTGTCTCTCCATCACAGAACCAATGACAATTAACAAACCCATTCAACAAGTCAAGAAACAAAAACCAAATAACCAAAGCAGCCGAGAAGAAAACTCACCAGAAGCTCTTAGCCATCCCTTCATGCTTCACAAATCGGTCATCTTCTCTGGACTTCATGTTCTCCCTTCTCTGTAAATTCACATAAGAGGGGACACTCTCTGCCAATTCCTAACAGGCAGAGAGCGAAATTCTTCAGCATGCCCGACAAATCACTGCCCAGCTTACAGAGTGTGTTCCCCATATTGCACTGTAAAGTGAGATTCCACGGTGGCAAAATGATGGGGGGTTGTCTACATAGCAGATAACAATCCACCCGAACAGGGCCAAACCGGGCTGGAGCACCCGAGTCGGAGCTCGACCCAAAATCTGACCCGACACCATAAATAACCACACCCCATCGCCATTCTGTCTAAACTACAAAATGTAGGGAGAGGAAAGGACTTACCTTGTCTTGACGCCAGAATTGCAGCAACGGGAGCTCCAATTCGTCTCGTAGGCTTCAGTCAATTCTTGTGCCCAGACTCTACTGCCCGGACACTTCACCGACGCCCACCTGTGTCTTGGGAACTATCTCAGGAACTGTAAAACCCATGAATGTGTCATAGGAGCTTTCTCTACCTCCTCAACCTCTGGACTTACGGTTGCCACATGCACTTGACTCGCTAGTGTTTGGGCTCCACCTTGACATGTGCAAAAATTGTGTCCCACATCCCCACACCACCCACACGTCATCTTGAGATGTCTCCTGGTGGCACTGTCCGGCTTGAGGCCTCATCAACATCCCTTATTCTTTATTTTTGCAGTCTTCTAGGACGTCTCTTAAATGACAGTGGCATAATTGGATCAATGTCCGTAACAGGCCACATGATTTGTCCACTGACTTGATGGACAAAGTGGGAGTACATCCTCATATATGTTTCTCAATAGTAGCACTCATGCACAAATTCCTTAGGAGATGTAATACCCGAAATTAAGCTGGGACTAAGGATGATAATAATTGTGAATTTTGGAGATTTTTGGATAATTTTTATTATGGATTATAATGCCCCAAAAAAAAGTTGGTATAATTAGTAATGAATATTGGAATTGAGATTAAATATTTATTATATAATTATGGAGATAATTGGAGGATTATTGTTTAAGGATTGTTAAGTTAGTGAAGGGAAGAAAGAATTAAGGGAGAAATAAAATGGCAGTGGAAAATTATAGTGGAGAAGTATGTGGGATGGGTTGATCAAATGATCAGCTTGGTATGTGTGGCTGAAATGCTTCAAGGGCGAGAAAGATAACACTGGCGTGTGGACAAATGGAGACAGTGGGTGTAAGATCCCTGTTTTTCTTACAATTTAAAACTTATGATTTTGAAAACTTTTTCTTTCTAAATTACAACGGAAGACTTTTCGTTTGAAAACTAGCTTTAATTAAGAAGTGCATAAACAAACTTCTTTTTGTTAAACCTTTATTACTTCAAAACATGTCATGAATTAAAACTTTATAACTTAAAAACCTTTACAACAATGGAAGACTTGTAGTTACAAAACTAAAAGAATCAGAATACAATTGAAAAACCTTCTTAATAAAACAATTACTATAATTTAGGTTCACTTTCCTTAAAAATATTATTACCAATCATTACATTTCCTCTTTAAGCTTTTAGCCTAACCAGCCGCCAAGTCCGCAATGTGCAAATGCCTTATCAACTGCTTCAACCCTCGATCTATTGCATACCTACATCACAGGACCTAACTATGAACCTAACGCTCAGTAGCAGTATAAAAATAAAAGTGTGTATACAATGTTCTTTAAAACACATACAGTTTTCTCAATGTTCAATATTCCATTACTCTTTAAAAAACAGTAATGACCTTTATACTATAATAGTGAACTTATATTCTGGCGGTGAGCTTGTACCTAACTGGTGAACTTAAATCAGATCAGTGAACTTATATTCAAGCGATGAACTTGTACCTAACTGGTGAACTTAAAACAAATCGGTGAACTTATACTGCAACGATGAACTTATATCATGATGGTGAACTTATTCCATCATGATGAACTTAAATCGTTTCTGTTTCTATTTATCTTTTACTTATTTGTCTTTTACTGTTATTTATTCTTTGATTTCTTTCCACGTGAGAGATTCAGTCTCCGAACTCACATAACAATGAATCCATTTACGTTTACTTTTATTCACAATTGGATGAAAGCAACCTCTTCAGTCTCCGAACTCACCTCATGGATTCGTTTCCACGTGAGAGCAACCTCTTAAGTCTCCGAACTCATGTAAAAATGAATCCCTTTCTGTTTATTTATTTTCGTGTACTTTAGGTTTCCAAGTCTTAATATTTTTGTGTGCATACAATCCTATCTAACATGTTCATTAATTGTATTCTCGAAACGTGATCCATTTCTAACTAAGGAACTAAATTTAAATCTAATGAACATACAATTTACACCAGACAATTAACAATACATCTAGCCAATGTAAGCATCAAACAAAGAACCCCTAATTCCTGTGATGTGGGCCCTTTTGGACAAAACACATAAAGTACTACTTACATGGAGTCCTTAGCTTTCAATGAGTTAACACTTAAATTGTCCTTCACGAAACCTATTCATAATTAACACATATTAAATTAATAATAATTCTACAACTAATATATAGGACAATATTCCTTAAGTTATTTCATAAACTTATCATTTATCCAATAATTCCACACGATAAAACCCATTCATTAAGCCCACCTATCAATGTTTATCCACCATACATTTTCTTTAATTCAAGAATAACTATCCAAAAATGAAACCCTAACTTTTTCACATGTTTGAGCTTTAACTACAATATGACTAAGTTTAAACCATTTCTATCAATAATAGGTTATCAACAACAGGTTATCATCTTCTCAATTTACCAAAGTAGTAAAATGAACCAAACAAACAAACCTCATACAATATAATTTAGAACCTAACCCTAGTCCAGAACCCATTTATTAAAAAACACTTCCAAAACATCAATTGGGGACAATAAATCTCCATAGCATAATTTACTCCATTCCTTAAATCTATTATGCATGAATTTCACATATTATTCTTAATCAATGTATATCGGCAACTACAACAACAAAGTATTTCTATCCTAATCTTTGTCATTTTCTTAACATGCAGAGAGTAGTTTATTAGCTACACAATCTAACCTTAACTGTTAAGGTTTAGTGTGACCTGGATTCTAATTGGGCCAGGCCGATTTCAGCACATATTGGAGGTTTCCTAATTCCTCCAGGATTAGGGTTTTCAATTCCAGTATGACTAGGGTTTTCTTTATTCTTATAAATATATGCTTGAGCCGTAAAGCTCGTCGTACCAATTTCTATTAGTGATTTCTCTCCTTTGCCCGTGGTCTTTTCCCGTCTTGGATTTTTCACGTAAATTCAGTGTCCATTGTTTTCTCTTTCTTTTTTTTGATTCTTTTGTTATTTCAACAATTGGCATCAGAGCAAAGTGGAAGGTTTCTACAAATCGAGGTTTTCGATTTATCAGAGGTGGAACGATTTTGTATTTTTAGTTTTGGAAAAATAAATTGAAAAAGAAATTTTTTTTATTTTTATTCTCCTACCCTGCCCACTGCTCGCCGTGTCTTGTTCTCCAGCAAAAATCTTTGCCCGCGATCTACATCTCCAGCGAAGAACTGCTGCTAGCGAGCGTCTTCATCTCACGAAGTGAAGAAGAACCATGAAGAATAGGGGAGATCGCGAGCCAAAGACAGAAGTTGCGCAGCCCATTGATTGAGCCTCTCGCGCTGTCAATCAACGACCAAAGAAGAACAGAGAAGCGCTCTGTGAAGGATAGAATTGCGAAGAACAAGTTCGCCTCACCGTTAGCAGGAGATAGAAAGGAGAGAAGCCGCATCCATCGCCCTCACTGCTGATCGACTTTGTTTTAAAGCGATGAGAAGCCGCACAGTCTGCCAATCTAGAAAACATCAAGAATCGTTCGGTCGCGTTTGAGATTTGCTCTGCCTGGCGATTTCTAGTGCACAATGGTTGTCTTACCCGTTGAACAGCCACCGATGAAAAACTAGAGGGACAAATTTTTGGTTGATAAATTTTCTGGATTTGGGATTTTGAAAATTGGGTAAATTATTTCAGAATTATTTTGGCTATATTTGGAATATTTGGGATTTGAATTTCGCAGTTGGATTCTGTCAAATTTGGGATAAATTCTAAATATTGAGTGATGACTTCGATGAAATATGAAATTTCGATATTGGATCGGAATACGAGGTTCTGTTATAGTAGGTAAAGATGCAGGATGTTCTTCTCCAGAATTTCACAGCAATACTCTTTAGTTTCTCTCGGCCATTTGCTTAACTTCTCGCTTCAACCATCTTTCTTCTATTTATAGGTCACCCTCCATCAACCCTTCAGTGACCATTTGAAGGCAAAGAGGTGACAAGAGGGACGCTTCATGCATCCTTGAAGCATCAAACGTCAAAGGCTTTCCATTTTCTGGAGATTGATTATATTTTCCAGATAGTTTTTCAAAATGTCAGTCGACCGCCAAACACAGACGCAGGTTGATTGTTTCTTTTAGTGGACAATCGACTACCATTTTCCTTCCAACGATCGCCAACCCATATCTACAACTTAGTGAATTATAGGTTGATCATGATCAACTTCTAGATCATCCTCACTTCAATCTATCATCCGCCACATTATTTCATCTTTATATATATATGTATATCCTAACTATCCCTAACTGTCTCCTTCACATTATTCTATGCAATATATCCATAAATGTTAACAACCTTATTATTCTCAACCTGTCTATGTCCAATTATATCCAATAATATTTTCTCTTATCAATACCTTAAATAAAAGCTTTTATCCAAACATGTTTCACTTGACCAATATCTTAACTTATCCAAATCAATTCCAATAAATCCTTAATCGTCCTCTTAGACTTAATATTAATATAACACAGGGTATCATAATTCACTTCTTCCAATATGTTTCTCTTGACCAACATCTTAAATTGTCCAATTAAGCTCCTATCATCCCAAAATTATCACTTAAATCTTGTGCTTAGCTCTACAAAAATTTGGGATATTACAGTGGGAACGGTCAAGCATGGGATCAGCCGTTTGTGCATGGCAAAGGTTGAGTGGCTGAAAATGGCAGTGGCCATTTGTGGGCAAACAATGTGGAACCGGTTGATCACACGATCGAACGGTAATTTGGAGGAAATTATCACGACTAGGCGGTCGATCATATGATCGACCAGTCCCACTGCATTTTTCAAAAAACCGTAGTTTTGAGCGCTGATCCAACAGTGCGTGGGAATCCCGAGAATTGTTATATGTGATTTCTCCATGTGTCCTCATTTATAGATGGCGGTGTAAAGGAAGGGTTAGGTGAGATTTTTGGGGATTATGTGAATCTTATTTGAATGCTACTGGGAAGAAATAGAAATAAAGAGAAAGAGAGAAAGCTTTCAAGAGAAAGCCGTGATGCAGAGAGAAGAGAAACAGAGCGAGAGAGAGTAGAAGAGAAGAGTGAGAGAGAGTTTTGTGGGAGGAAGCTCTCTGGTGATGGAGAAATGGCGAAGAGGGAGAAGAAGCAGGAGAGAAAAGTGAGAAGACAGAGAAGAGTGAGGAAGCTCTGGTGAAGACTGTGAGCAGTGAGAGAGGAGAGAAATGCAGAGAAGAGAAAAGAAGAGAGAAAAGAGAGAGAAGAGAAAGGAAATAGCAGAGTGAAGGAGAGGGACCGAAAGGGAGCTGTTGGTGAAGGAGAGTTCTCTGATCTCTCGGGTGTTGTTCAGGTAAGCAGCAGGTTGTTATTCGTGAATTTTCTTTAATGATAATATGGGTGGAACGTGTTAAAAGTAGAGGAATAACCATGAAGGGTGTTAGTTTTATCAGTTGTCTCTCTTCCTTTCGTTTACTGTTATGAAGAATAATGTTGAGTATAGTCTTTGGTTGTTATTGCATGCTCTGTTATATAGGGTTAATGGATAATGTTGAGGAAATATTGCCTTATTCTGATAAATATTGCCATGAAATATTGTCGAGAGTTCACTGTTATTATGGAGTTAGAAAATGGAATTTGAAAAATGGTTAATGATGTTTAGTAGGGGTGGGAAAACTGGTTCTCGGTTCTGGTTCCAATTCCAGACCTCTTGGAACCAACCATTTGGTTCTTGGTTCCAAAAGTGAGGAACCAGAACCAAAACTGCAAGGAACCAGACCCAGAATCAGACACGAGTCTTGGTTCTGGCTCAGTTTTGGTTCGGTTTCGGTTCCGAACTGGTTATAGACATGCCCCTTTTTAAAATTGGTCCATCGTTGCCCAACCAAAAATATCACATGGTAGCCAAATGCAATAGGGTTAGCCTATCAATTTCAATATGAAACATTAATAATCCATAAGTATGCCTTTCTCATTTTCCTCATGTCTGCAATGATTAATAAAAGTTGATCCTATTAGTTAACACTTTAAATGAAACTGATGAAGTTTTAGTAAATAGCACAACTTCGTACCATTTTATATGTCTTGCCAAAAAAGGCAAAGAGGAAAACCAAAAAAGTTTGTTGGGATGGAATGACACCATAACTGCAATTCAGCTTAATAGGATATATTAAGCAAGAATATTTATTTGCTACATCTTGTCATGTATAGCATGCAAAATGTGTTGCCCCAAAGTAAAAACATTACCATTTCCTTCTATCCAATGATCCTCTGAATCAGCTTTACAATAAGAAATTATAAGATCCTAATCACTGAGGATATAAATGTTATTTGTATTGCAGTCAGGATGCCACAACAGGTGATCTTCAAATAAGGTAACAAGCTCTCTATAAAAGTTCCAGTCAGCTACATTTCGGTTTCTAAATGTTAAAAATAATTGATTCTCATAAAGAAAAATGAATGCTGATGGAGTCATAAACTCAGTTCTACTAACATCCTTCACCTCAGCAGTACGAACCTACAGAAAACATGAGTATATTTGTGATTATTACTTCTTCAACATTGCGATAGAGATACCATGAGAATGTATTACCTCCTCCTTCACCAAGTGACACCAATGGTGGGCAAGAGATCACCTCCTCCTTCGTCATTTTTGTCTTTTCGGTCGTAAGCAGTAAGTGCTGAAAAAAAGTATCATATTAATAACTTAACATTAAAGAGTTTCATCAAATATATAAAAGTATTTGTGCAAGTAACACACCTTCGTCAATAGTTTTGTAGTTGTTTGTTGTTTGTGACGTATCTAGATGCGTTTGGGAACGAATCCAACTTTGTGTACAAATTATAGCTTCAACTGTTTCAGGTTGGAGGCCAGTACGCGATGAATCAATAATATGACTTCCACAACTAAAAGCTGACTCTAAAGGGGCAGTGAAAATCGGAATGCTCAATACATCTTTTGCTAAGTTGCTCAACACTGGATACATATGTGCCATCAATTTCCACCACACCAATATGTTAAAAGTCTGTGTGAACTTCTCAACTCGCTCACTCAATAATCCTCCACTTCTGACATATTATTTGAATTTGAAAGCCTCTTAAGTGGATTGTCATAGAATTTTGCATAAACAATATCTACTTTCTTTGACGGATTTCCAATATTAGCAACATTAACAATCTCCACATCATCAGCTGAATCACCTCTATACTCCAAATATAATTGTTCTAAAACATTCTCTGTTACTTTCACATACTCATCAACTCTATTAGATCCAATCAGAATGGACATACAATGTCTTAGAAACTTTGATTTACCTCTTGGGTCAAGGAGGACCGCCATGAATAGAAGAGTGTTCATCTTATCGAAATATCTCCAATAATTTTTCAACTTGGTCATCATTCCATGAGCCATCTGCATCAACGTCAAACTATCACCGTTGGTACACTAATTGATGATCATCTTTAACTTACAAGCTTCAATGACATACTGATAAGTTGTAATTCACAAAAATTTTGAAACCGTTAGAGTGCTATCGTAAAACACCTTCAGAAACTTCACAAATATCCAAATATTACTCCAATATGTAGAAGTAGGATGCCCTTCCTCCTCCATCGCTGTTGCGTAAGTATTATCAATTCTCTCATCTTATCGAATGCTATGACATACTTTTCGGCATTATCTAGCATCAAATAAGTGGAGTTCCATCGAGTCGGCACATCAAGAGTTACATTGCCCTTAAATGTAATCTTCACATTGTCGATGCAAGACTTGAAGAGTCTAAGTCCTTGCAGAGAAGATTTAACATACTCTAGCTCATTTCTCACTCGAACAATTGAGTCGTGATGCTCCTTTAGCCCATCAGCAACTATCAAGTTCAGAATATGAGCAAATCATCGAATATGCATGTGCTCTCCATCTAAAACCAAACCATTTTAATTTCTCACAGTTCGCACCAAGTAAGAAATACCAATATCGTTAGATGAGGCAGTATTAACAGTTCCCATTAAGACTTTGTCAATCTCCCATCCAAGTAGACAATGCTTCATTGTGCTGCCAATTGTCTCTCCCTTATGGTCATAAATCTCACAGAAGTTTGGCATCTTCTTTTGCAACTTCCACTCGTCATCAATCCAGTGTCCGGTCATCACCATATAGGACTTATTGTGTGTAGAAGTCCAAGTGTCCATAGTCAAACACACTCGTTGACTTCTTTGCTTGAAGTATGCTTTCAACTGCATTTTTTCTTTCCTGTATATCTTCTCTATGTCTCTTCCAACAGTTATACGGGAAGACATAACAAACTCATTTCTGAAAAATTCAAGTAGTTCTTTGAAGCCTTCTCATTCAACCATTCTCATCGGCAACTCATCATTGATTAACGTTCTGGCTATATATTATCTTGCAACCATCTGACTATATGTTGGCTTATTGGAGCATTCTCCAATTTCTTTTTTTTGAAACGACAACTTGCTTTATTTATAATCAAGATCTGACACATGTTTTTGCACGATTTTAAGTGCTTCCACAAACTAGAGGTGCCATTTTTTTCTAGCATTCGCTGCAAGTATTTGCTGACAATACTGCATTGTGCTTTACCATTTCCTGCATCATAACTTCCAATCTCAATATAATGCTCCCAAACATTAGAATTTCTGGTGCATTTTTTGGAACCAGTTTGTGTCGTTTCTGACATTCTGTTTCTATCCTGAAAAATCAAAGAGTCACGAGTGATTTTCTAAACTGCATAAAATAAAACTACTTAGTTCATAAAAAAAAATGCTGATATAGATAAACTTAGTGGATGAACTTGCATGTGAGCACAAAAAATAAAATAAAAAACTTCAACATAAGCTCTAGAGGTGCAATTAAGTAAAGGATAAAAGAAAATCGAACTCAAATTTATCCACACAAGCTATAGAGGTACAATTAATTTAGTAAAGAAAATAAATCTCACGGTACTAGACCCTCCTCAATTGGTTCCCATACATCAGTAATGCTCACTGAGCTGATATCGCTATCTTGATACAAATGGGGAATCCTCTTCTGTAATTATTTGAAAGAAAAAAGGCAACTCATGATGCACCTCAACCACACGTAACTGAAGACAGGAGGTACATCTAAAAAGGGACAAACCTTTTATGCACTAAGTTTTATTAACCAAGCAAAAGCTGCTTAAAATAGTGCAAAACAACTGCTCAATTTTTATCGAATTTACTTCTGCAACAAAAACTGCTCATTTTTCTTCTCCAACGATAATCCAACAAAAACTGCTCATTTTTTATCAGATTTTCTTCTCTAGGTTAAAACAATGCAGAAAAAAACGCAAAAATGAATTGTAACAAAGAAAGGATGAAAATTTCAGAGCTCCACGAGAGAGAGAGAGAGAGAGAGATTGTCTGGGAGGTGAGGCTGATTGTCGTAGGCTGCGTGGGAATGAAGGGTCAGTTCATTCTCATTTGGAATGAGAAGATGGAGAGCCGATTCTACCCATTTATAAATTGGGAACCAAGAACCAAAATTGAACCAGAACCGAATCTTGGTTCAGGGTCGGTTCTCAGTTCAGTTTAGTTCTTGCCCACTCTAATAACACAACGAGCCCTGCCATGTGGGTTCACGATGGTTGTAGGGAAGAATTGCCTTATCCAGTGGAATGTTAGCTTAAGTCTTGCATTAGAACAAGAGTAAAAAAAGAGAGTATTAGAAGTGACAAAGGAGTTAAAATGAATTAAGCAAGGAAGAAGGGTAAAGAGCCCAGGGTTAAAAGGTTTTAAACTTGTAAGAGAGAGGGAGACACGATGTTCAATGGTAATGTTTTCACGTTAGGGGTCAGCTTGTTTTATTTCCTGGCCTAAGTTTAGAATGTCAGCTGTGCAAAACAATTTGACTATATTTTATTCTCTAATTTGTTTGAGTTTTTATTTATTTATTTGAGAGTAATTAAAAAAAAATCTCAACTATGAGGTAGTGACAAATCAAACTTTAAACGTAGTTTGCTAACAACTAAAACTCTAGACTATGAGAAATAAATAAGATAAACATCACATACATGTTTTCTGTTAAAAATACATCTCTCGAACGTTTGTGTCACTCACAGATTTTCGATTATACCCATTTATATGAAGACGGACATCCGTACTTATAATGGATGTCCACGTATACCTATTTACACTGAAGCGAACAACCTCCTATTTGCGAACGTGTTCCTTTCCGCTGCAGATATCTGCTTCACTTTTTACAGATATCCGCTTCCTCCCTAATTAATGTGAGCCGCACACATGTCTATCTTTCTCTCCGTAGACACCCCCTTCTCTATTCATTCTTGCTTTCTCATTAAATCGCATGTTCCATGCACGTGATTTCTCCTATCCGGAGATGCATTCATTTCCGCTGCAAATATCCGCTCCCTCCCTAATTAATGTGAGTCACCCACATGTCCATCATTCTCTCCATGGATGCCCCCTTCTCTATTTCTTTCTGCTTCCTCATTAAATCGTGTGTATTGTGCACGTGATTCCTCTTATCCACAAACACATTCCTTTCTACTTCACTGTTCACGAATATATGTTTCCTCCCTAATTAATGTGAGCTGCCCACATATTCATCTTTCTCTCCCTAGACGCCTTTTTCTCCATTCATTTCTGCTTCCTCATTAAATCACATGTGTAACGACCTAGTTTTTTTTATGTTTAAAAATCACGTAAAATTTAAAACTTTCCTTTTATAAAAACAGCGGAAGACTTTAAAGACAATAATTGAAATCTTTTTCTTAAAACCTTTACAATTTGTAAAACCCTCATTATAAAGCTCAGCGGAAAACTTTAAGAAATAAAACCTATAATAAATACAATTATTTTCTTTTATAATTCAAATACAAAACTCTTTATGTTTTCCCTCTACCTTTAGCTTAGCCAGCCACAAGATCCACCCGTGCAAATCCATCATCAACTATATTTGACTTGTTCTTTTGTTCATCACAAGACTTCAACTAATTAGCCTAACGCTCAGAAAGTGATATGATGAAATGCACTACAAATGTTATGCATGATCATGCGATGTATTACAGAAAAGAACCGTATCTTTTCTGGTAAGCCAAAAGTCGAATACATCCTATGGTCATGTAGCTTAACCTCAACTCCGACGAGGAGTTACACCATTAGGGATGTCACTACATATCGTCACTGCACTCTTTTGTTGAAGACATTGGGGATTTCTGTACAAGAGAAAGGATGAACCCTGGAGTCCATGTGGCTAAACCGTACCTCCGCTCCCTATGTGGGAGTAAGTATACCATTAGGGTGTCACCACCGATAGACAGTCACCAATTCTCCCAAACCCCCACATGTCTATTTACATGTATTAGGCATGTCATACAATATGCTCGCAGTTTCATAAGTCCTAAGTATATTGCATGAATGTCACATACAGTTCACTATCATATCTTTATTTAACCTCGAAACATACTTATCTATTGAACATTTTATTAAAAGAACCTAATTCTAATAAACACCCAGCAAACAACATTATAATTTGCAGAACATGCTCAATATTTGGTAAAGTAGTAAACAACCTAAATATTCTATTAAAGCGGTATACAGTCAACAAACAAAGTCCTAATTCTTGCGATGTAAGGTCCGAAGACCAAAACACATACATATCAACTTACCTAACATCCGCAACGCGTTTTAACACTCTATCATTCTTCTTTTAATACCTTAAAGCCATTAAATAAACAATCATTAATAATTACGGGTATTATCCTATCTCTACAGTTCATTACCTTATACAACTTTGATACCATAAATCCTTATTCGTAACAGAATCCCATAATCCAATTTGAAGCATTAATCCCAAAACAATAGTAGAATACCCCTAACCTCCTCTTTAAATTTTCCTTACTTTTCGACAGAGTATTATTGCATAAATAGACCAACGTAGAACTTCATACATTCCTCATCATCAAAAGGCCTCACGGTCCACAATAAATTCAAATCTCAATCCAACAGAAAAGGTAATAGGATTAATATTTCACAGTAAATAACCAAGGCAACCTTTAAACAACCAACCAAGGACCATACCCATAACACTCACGAAATAAGCCATAGATAATCAACATAGCATTATATTCTCCATTAACACACAACAGGGAAGGACCACAATGACAAAACATCACATAAAATCCATAAAATGGGTGGAGGAATACCTCACTGCGAAGGACACCAAAGAATAATTTCTCCTTTTGAAGTCCGCACTCTGTTCTTTCTTCTTCTCCTCGATTATTTCCTTCACTGAGCTCTCACGCACACGACTCCCACAAATTCACCAGAGAGCTTTCCTTCTCTCTATATTCTCTCTATTTCCTCTCCTCTCACATTCTATGTTTTTTAAGCACAACTTGCCCGATAGTAGCCCTCCATTTCGCCACCATATTCCATAGAATTTGACAAATTCATATTTCTCCCATTTAATTCTTGTTGGCAGGACACACAACACTTGGACTGGTTCACATTGCTGAACCAACTGGTTCGTTGACAGACCAATAGCGTGGTCTGTCAACGTGATTCCAGCCACCCCCGCAATCGCGTTCGTCCCTGGCATTTCCAGCCGAAGTAACACAATTCACGAATTCAGACTGCTGAATGCCCAATTCAAAATGTCATGGAGGAGAAATCGAAACACAAATTGTTGACTTACCACGACCTGGAGTTTGCAGCTCGTGGGAGCTCTTGGTTCCCGCAACACGAGCACTCCACCGAGCCCTAGCTCGCAATCACTCGCCGCTCAACGTCGGTGTCCGACGCACCTCCGTTCGTCGAAAGGCACCTCGAGCTCGAGCTTCCCTCAGTCATCCCTCATCTCCTCGGCCTCCTTCCTCTTCTCTATTAGTCTCCCTCTCTCTGGTTCTCTTTCTCTCCTCTCAAATGGCCGTGGGCCATTTGATTTAACACTAGACCGAACCAAACCGACATTTCGGTTCTCCTTCCCCCAACCAACTAATTCACTTAATTAAATCAATCTCTTCCTTCATTTTAAAGGGTAAATAACACTATAGACCCTATAGTTTGCGATCAACGACAAGTCAAACCCTGGAGATTATTTTTTAACAACTAAAACCCTGAACTATGAGAAAATGTCGCCGGCGACCTCGCAATCACGATTTCCGTCCAGAGCCGTCGAGATTAACGCCCCGTTTGTACCCTGTCTAGCTGCGTCGAACGGAGTCGAAGGGCGATGGCAGAGCCGACGGTCGAATCGTCCAGAGCCGACCAAAGTACGACATTCGCTGGCCGTTGGATCGACGACGATCGTCCCTCGTTTGGATCGACAGCCAGGATTGAATCTGGCGTCCTTGCCAGATGCGATAACGGACAAAGATCCTTGGTCGTTGGATCGAGCGAGGGACGTGCTTCGGATCGACGGCCAGGATTTAATCCGCCTGGTGAAGACGGACGTCGATCCTTGTCCGTTGGATCCTCGCCTGGATCGAACGGTCAGTAGTGACTCCAAATTAATTGGGTCACATACGATCCTAAATCGCTAGAATTCCCCATTATGACGGACGTCCGTCGTTAAATAACACGTCATCAGCCTCTGGACGACGTCCGTCTTAACATGACGGACGTCCGTATGAAAATGACGGGCGTCCGTCACTCTCGGATTTTATACTAAAACCCTAACAGAGTCGAGCACAAAAAGTCCGACCATTGCCATAGATATTCAAGAGAGAGAACTTGTTTCCCCTGACCAACTCCCTCAACGTAAGCGAACGAACAAGAGTGTTGCACATCACCGAGCTTTCAAAAAGAGATGAGTAAACTAGTTGCGCTCGACCATACAGCGCATGCATATATGCAGAAAATTAACCCGAGGTGTTGGTCAAAACATGCATTCAGTCCTGTCCCAAAGTGCGACATGGGCCTTAATAATTTGAGCGAGTGCTACAATGCTTGCCTCCTGCCAGCACGGGACAAACCAATCCTCACTATGTTCGAGATGATTAGAACGGGCATAATGACTAGGATCGTTAAGAAACATAAGCAGCTAGCTGAATCAACAGATCTTTTGTGTCCTAAGACCACAAAGAAGCTTGCCAAACTGAAACATGCAACTCGAAATTGGTGTCCAACACCTTCAGGATGTAATCAGTTTGAGGTAAGCGATGGTAACGAACGGTACGCAGTCGATCTGGACACGCGTACCTGTAATTGTAACCGATGGGAGCTGACTGGAATCCCATGCGTGCATGCCATCCCTTGCATCAATTTTATGCGGACTTCAGCGGAGGATTATGTGCATGCATGGTACCATCGGGACACATATATGAGGATATATTCCCATTTTACCCGACCTGTCAGTGGCCAAACCAGCCTCCAATTTTGCCACCACCAGTAAAGAGACTCCCGGGTTGGCCTCGAAAACGAAGAGTGCGAGATGCAGACGAGCCCCGTAGCAGCACGGTACTCAGCAGGAGACATATCCCTATGACATGTAGTCGTTGTCATGGTGTAGGCCACAATGTCCGTTCTTGTCAAGGCGGAGGTTCAACAGGTGGCACCGCAAGTGGCAGTGTAAGAGCAGAACGCTCATACGACACCTTCATGGGGTTTAACATTGTTGCCGATACACAGGTGCTTAGATTGTTATGTTTTCTTACGTTGTTCTCACTATGAGCGTTTCGTCTGACATGAACTTCCTTTTGTGTTTTGCAGGAGTCCGTCGCCCCACACCGACATCCTTAATCATAGAGCTTCATCTACGTATTTGTTTTGTTCATGTATAATACACTAAAGTTTTTAATACATTGAAGTTTATTTGTTCATTTACGTAGTTGTTTGGATAATATTTGTTCATGTATAATACACTGCATGTGATGGACGTCCGTCATGTTAAGACGGAGGTCCGTCATGTTAAGACGGACGTCCATCACATTCAGACGACCGTCCATCACCTTGAGATGGACGTCCGACCCCTTCTGACGGACGTCCGTCACATGCAGACAGACAGCACTTGCCCTATTTTGGGCGCCCCTCGCGCCAACACAAGCAGATTACAGCCTACAACAAACCACAAAGCAGTATGAAGAAAACCACAAAGCAGACTACAGACTACAACAAATAATTGAATTCAATTTCAATTGAGCCACTTGTTCAACGTTTTTTCTATTCTTTCAACTCTTTCACGTGCTGCACCTCTTGCACGTCTTGCACCCCTTGCACGTCCTGCGTTTCTTGTATATCTAGAATACGTTACAGGTGGTACCGTTGCAAGTGGCTGAACAGGTGGGGCCTCTGGGAGTGGCTGAACTGGGGCCTCTGGTCGTTTTGGTTATGACGGACGTCCGTCATGGTCCGACGGACGCCGTCCAGATGCTGATGACGTGTTATTTAAAGACGGAAGTCCATGGTATTCCCACGGACGTCCGTCATAATGGGGAATTCTGGCGATTTAGGATCGCATGTGACCCGCACGTGACCCAATTAATTTGGAGTCACTACTGACCGTTTGATCCAGGCGAGGATCTAACGGACAAGGATCGACGTCCGTCTTCACCAGGCGGATTAAATCTTGGCCGTCGATCCGAGGCACGTCCCTCGCTCGATCCAACGGCCAAGGATCTTTGTCCGTCATCGCATCTGGCAGGGACGCCAGATTCAATCCTGGCCGTCGATCCAAATGAGGGACGATCCTCGTCGATCCAACGGCCAGTGAATGCCGTACTTCGGTCGGCTCTGGACGATTCGACCGTCGGCTCTGCCATCGCCCTTCGACTCCGTTCGACGCCGCTAGACAGGGTACAAACGGGGCGTTAACCTTGACGGCTCTGGACGGAAATCGTGACTGCGAGGTCGCCGGCGACATTTTCTCATAGTTCAGGATTTTAGTTGTTAAAAAATAATCTCCAGGGTTTGACTTGTCGTTGATCGCAAACTATAGGGTCTACAGTGTTATTTACCCCATTTTAAATCTTCCTCTTTCCTTTTATTTCTCACTTAAATCTCTCTTTCCATTTTATTCTTCCTCTATATAGTAAATCTTTCCTAAGAAATCAACCACAATTTATATTTCATTTATCTTCAAACCGGACCGGTCCAAGATAAACCGGTTCAACCCGTTATTTCTCATTTTTTGCTATATCTCCAATTTTTGGTCAAGGAAAGCGTCTGAAGCCTTGATCGCAGGTCGACCAAAATGTCCAAAAATATTACAGATTTAAGCGCTCCTCGACCACACTCGACCGCATATGTCCAAAAATGTAAACAGATTCACAGGCTTCTCGACCGCACTCGACCGCCCATCGACTGCATGTCGACCGAAAACCCCTAGTGTGACCTGGAACGAGTTTCGGTCGAGACCCTCGACCCCATCTCCGTCCCGCCTAGTCCAAAAACCTTAGAATTCACACGAATTGGAATTCGATCAACGACACTTGACCTTGCCTCGACCGTGAGTCGACCGAAAAGCCAGAATGCATTTTTACACATTTTCATCTTTAATCGAACATTCCTTAACAATTTCCTTTCCAAATCAATCCCAATTATTATCTGATAAAATTATTAAATAATAATCTATCGTTACGTCTTTGGTAATACCCCAATAATTATCTAAATAATTCAAATATCTTTAATTACTTTTCAATTATTCTTATTAAATTCTGATATGAAAAGTCGGAGTATTACAGCATGTTTCATGCATGTGATTTCTCATGTCTGCTGCGAATATCTGCTTACATTGTCAACCAATCACAATCTGCCACATATTTCATTTTGCGGATTCCATCTCACATTCGTGGACACCAACGCTTCTGCCGCAGATATCTGTTTATAGTGTCTGCCAATCACAATCTGCCAACATACCTTATTTTGTAGATTCCACCTCACATCCTAGACACCAACGCTTACATTGTGGATATCTGCTTATATTGTTTGTCAATCACAATCTCTCATATACCCAATTTCATAGATTCCACCTTACATCCGCGAACACCAACACTTCTGCTGCGGATATTTGCTAACATTGTCCACTAATTACAATCTGTCACTTAATGTCATTCCACGGACAAACCTCATTTCACGATCACCAGTGCTTCCGCTACAAATATCTGATCACTCTACAAACATCACTCATGTGTGACCATGTGTCCTTTTTTAAACCAAGTATATGCGAACACAAATACTTATGTGGACACAAACACTTCCACGATCACCAACATTTCCGCAGAACACCTCATTCGCAGTTACCCATTCTTCTGAAACTAAGTATTCACGAACTTATTTCTTGGCAATTGAAAAATAAAGAAATCTCCATGGCTATAAGATCACGTCGACAACAGACCTATTCACGTCCAAGGTTGATCCTTGGACGTCCCTGACTGATCCTTGGACGTCCTCCAACACTGAAGGACTTCCAAGGATCAGCCTTGAATGTCCTCCAATAGGAAGGGACGTCCACGTTTTTTAACAAGAAATGTGACTACGATAAGCCTCGATCATTTCTCATGATTCAAAAGTTTTTGTTGATAACGAAATTAATTTAAGTTTTGATTTGTCAATGATATTATAGTTAATGATTTTCTTTTGTATGTACTCTTTATTTTATTTACTTTTTTACAAAAGAAACTTGTTGCAAGATGATACACATGTGTATTGCACGTTAGGGAATGAGTAGTTCCGAACAAGGATTTTAAATTTCCTAAAAATGCAAATTTCCTTTGCCTATATTGAGTGAGTTGACAACAAATCACACCAACCCAAACAATATTTCCAGCGCAAGAAAATAACTGAAGCAATTCTCTTCCCTCTCGTCCGTCCTTCACCATTAATAAATAAAGATCAAGCTTCAACATCTCTCTCATCTCCCTCTCCAAACGTTCTTCCATTTCCATAACATCTCTCTCGTCCAAATTCCATCCCTTTCTCTAAACATTTTGTCGCATGGGCTGTGGGGAATCCAAAATTGCAGTAGCCACTGCAAATACCATCTCCCAACGCAAGAAATCAAATAATGAAGACACAATCATAAACAAGGAGGTAAAAAAGGAGAACAACAATGGGCAGGATTTGGTAGCAGAAAATTCAAAACCAAAAGAAGAAGGTGGTCATGAAGATGAAGAGAAAGCAGCCAAGAAGGAAGGCGATGATGGAATTGGAGGTGATGGGGAAGAGAGAAAGGAATCGCAAGGCTCACCAGATCAATCACTCTCTACAAACGAAGGAATTGATGGAGTTGTTTTGGGGGGTTTGTCGGGAAAATCGAAAGACGTTTCGGGTTCTAAAATCTCAAAAGTGGAAGACGAGGCTGCAGAGAAGCAAGTTCTTGAAGAAACACAAACAAAGAATCAAAATGGTACGTAAGTCTCATTCTTTTAAAAGCAGAAAATCATCCATTATAGTTTCTACTTTGTTTAGAAGTAAACCTTTTCCAGACATTTACTGTTAATTCCAGCAATTAATCTTTGATTACTCGGGCAGAGCAAGTTCTGAAATCACAAAACAAGAATGGTCAAATCTCTGCAAACCAAGTCAAAATACACGACATATTGTACATGTTTTGAAGACATCTTCGAAACATACCCAAATCCGGCTTCAAAGAGCAACTCGTGGAAAGAAACATGCACATAAAGTACAATGTTAACTTGTCACAACCGATGATCAGTAAAAATAATTAACATGCAAAAAGATATTGATTTGGTGATGTAAAATGTAGGATCAGAGGGCGTAAATATCAAGGAAGAAGAAGCCAGTTCAGACATTCAACCAAACGCTTCAAGTCCAGGTGATGAACAGATGGAGAGAGCTTGGGAGGTTCCTAAGTTCAAATCATGTCAAGTGTCAAAGCTTAACGTTTACAGTTTTGGATTTAAACCTAATTAAGTGCTTATATCGATATTCCTTTTTGTTTTTTCGCAGGATCATGATGTCACCATGATTTCCAGCCAAGAATTTACAGATAATGAGAATCAAGCTTGTACTACAATTTTCTTCTAATGGGTGTTTTTCACAAATGAAATAAATGTTATCTGGCTTCTAGAACTCCAGTGAGAAAGATAATTCTAACTTTCAATCAAATGTATTGTTGAATATAGATAAAATCTAGAGGTTATGAATCTAACCGTGATTTTCTATTATTTAACAATGGACCTATCCCTGCCAAAATATGGACAAATGAACTTGACGCCTGGCTTGAACTAAATTCCATAAAATCTAAAATGAAACCGTGAAGGATGAAAAACAACTAATGAAGGATTCTCAAATCTAACAATAATCTCCATTTGAAACGGCCATAGTGATGTGAAATGGGACCATTTGATTATTTATCAAGCCTCAAAGAATATCACGAAGATCAAACATAAGTGAAAGATCAAGAGAATAATTGAAGATCTTTCCAAAACTGTCTTCATTCTGACATTTGCCAATAGTTCGACTATTTTAAAAATGAAAACTATGTCTTTTCAAGAAGTGTTCTTCATTAAGATTGTAACCAACTTCCTAAGCTTTCTAACGGATGTTGCATCATTTAATTCGGAGTCCATTTGCCATGGTAAAAGCCCAAAGAACAGAGAGCAAAAGTTTAAGGGAAGCCCGAGTTTCCAAACTTGGAGATCAAGAAACTCAAGATGTGGAAGTCATCCAAATGGAAGATTTGAACATGAAAAGAAGCCCAAGAGCAAGCCCATGAAGACAAGCTTGGAGGACAAGAGAGAGAGACAAATATTATCTTTTTAGATATTATCTCTAAAAATATCTACTTCTCTAGGAGATCTAGATCCACTTATCTAGGAGATCTAGATCCATTTATCTAAGATATCTAGATCCACTGATCTAAGATATTTATATCTACTTATCTAGGTTATCTTTTATTTAGTTTTCTAATTTATGTTTGTAAAAAGCTATATAAAGTCACCTAATTTTATGTTTTAGACGGTTGTTGAATGATAAAAGAAAGCTTTTGCTTTTCGAGAATTGGAGAGATCATTTTCTTCCTTTGGTGAGTGATATCCAAAGACCCTTTGATGCATAATATCCAAAGTCCCTTTCGTGTGAGTTATATCACGAAAGAAACTTGCAGCCGCGTCCTTATCCAAGGAGGTGAGAAGTGTTGCGTTCATCCATCATATGCGGTGCGTTCCGTGCCCGCATCATCTGATATCAGAGCTAAAACGTCCTACTAATTTATGATATTCTCTACACAATGACGAGGTCACAAAACTGCTCATGAGATTATTTTTCAGAAAAGGAATCTTCACCACCACCGACATCAAGGTATAATTCAAGATTTTCCCAGATACAACAATCTGAGCGCACACAAGCCATTTTGAGGTATATATCTCAAACACTCAGCAAACTGTATGATTATTTGGCGAGGAAACAAGAACTAAAATACTCCGCTACGTTAAAAGCACAAGATTGCGATGAGGTATTAGAAGATACTCTTGAACAAATTGAGTAAGAGTGTCAAAAAGAGCAAGTATCCGAAATGATAGACGACCAAGTTGACTCATTGACAACAACAACACAAAAGGAGCAACCTTTTCATACTTCATGCTCCCATATGAACAAGGTTTGCTCTTCGATGTTAAAGATGAAATTTGTGCTAATATGGTTCCTTTGATCGTATTTAAAGGAAATAGCTTGGAAATATTAATGTATGACATCCCATACAAATATGGTGACACAAGATATGATTCGAGGTCGAATCCTTTTCAGCCCCGGGAGGATGATGTGAAATGGGACTATTCGATTATTTATCAAGCCTCAAAGAATATCATGAAGATCAAACATAAGTGGAAAGTCAAGAGAATAATTGAAGATTTTTCCAAAACTGTCTTCATTCTGACCTTTGCCAATAGTTCTACTATTTTGAAAATGAAAACTATGTCTTTTTAAAAAGTGTTCTTCATGAAGATTGAAACCAACTTCCTAAGCTTTCTAACGCATGTTGGATCGTTTAATTCGGAGTTCATTTGCTATGGTAAAAGCCCAAAGAACAGAGAGCAAAAGTTTAAGGGAAGCTCAAGTTTCCAAACTTGGAGATCAAAAAACTCAAGATGTGGAAGTCATCCAAATGGACGATTTGAACATGAAAAGAAGCCCAAGAGCAAGCCTATGAAGACAAGCTTGGAGGACAAGAGAGAGAAAAAGATATTATCTCTTTAGATATTATCTCTAAAAAGATCCACTTATCTAGGAGATCTAGATTCATTTATCTAGGAGATCTAAATCCAGTTATCTAAGAGATCTAGATCCATTTATCTAAGATATCTAGATCCACTTATCTAGGAGATCTAGATCCATTTACCTAGGTTATCATTTATTTAGTTTTCTAATTTATGTTTGTAAAAGGCTATATAAAGCCACCTAATTTTATATTTTAGACGGTTGTTGAATTTTGATAAAAGAAAGCTTTTGCTTTTCGGGAACTGGAGAGTTTCTTTTCTTCCTTTGGTGAGTGATATTCAAAGACCATTTGATGCATAATATCCAAAGTCCCTTTCGTGTGAGTTATATCACGAAAGATACTTGCAGCCGCGTCCTTATCCAAGGAGGTTAGAAGCGTTGCGTTCATCCATCACGTGCGGTGCGTTCCGTGCCCACATCACATAGGCTCCATAGCTCATATTTGTACATCTAAGAAGGTTGACTCCTTTTCTTCAAGGCAATAACTAGGGTAAATAAAGACAGCAAGCCATGTGGAATTAGAAGAATAGCATACAAGGACGCTTATGGGACTTTAGTCTTCCATTCTCATAAATAGAGTTATCAAAATAAATTATATACAAATGTTCATCATTGTTCACATGGCAATGACTAAATCATACACTATTTGGTATAATGTCCTTCCCACCCTAGAATTTGGCAAGACTTTCTAAAAGGGGTGACCAATAAATAAATTTCTTCAGATTGAAAATCCTAATGAACTCCCCGCACCATCAGGTGTTTTATAGATACACAATCTATAGGGAGTTGCTTTGGTTACCTGAATCTGTTTGATGGAGAACAGGAGAGGCAAGGGCCCTCGACAATATGACATTTCCTTTCATATCCGCTGTTCCATACTCCCTCATAAGAGGATCCATCACAATTCGACATGATCCCCCTGTATGAGACATTAATTCCGCACCAAAGTAGACTAAATGGTCCGATATGCTATTTCCAGTGACAGATCTGCATAGAATTCCCCAAAAAACTTTAAAAAAATTTCTAGGAGACTTGAAAAAAAAATTTACAATGTGTTGCTGGGTACTTTTACTCTTGTGATCCATTATGTTATGGAGTACTCTTCAAGTTGGCAGAAGAATATTTCAACAGCAGGATATATTCCTCAAAATGATCGTAACAGGATAGAAATTTAATGACATGAGAAAAAAAGAAGTGTTGACACCATAATTTTTTAATTTTATATGCACAAATAAATTCTGCATAAGGTGGATTATATGACGAAGGACTTGCCTGCTACAAGATGGGTCTTCACCAGAACCATCACAGACCTTCTCCACTTGATAAACAAGAGGACCCGATCCAACATCATAAAGCCAGATTTACAATCAAGAGTGGGCACTTTATAATAGAAAGAAACTGACTAATTGTACAAATTCTAACAATAGGGAGCTCAATATAATCCGTACTACTGATTTGATTACTACTGTTAGAATTCAAAGTAAAGTAACATTAGTAACCATTCTCCATTGTCTTGAAAGATTAGTGTGACAGGCTCCCAATAAGACATACTTACGTTAAGAGGCACAAAAAGAAAGAGTTGGCAACAAGAGGCACAAATCAGCAAGGGGAACATGTGTATCCGCCGAAACAAATGCATACGCGAAAGTATGAATGAAGGACAAACGTTGTCGTTCACGTGAAGAATCCGCTAAGAAGGAAATTTCTGCAGGAAGAAACGTGTTCATGACGAATAGTGGAACATGTGAAACGCTATCGTTCGGATTGGGTATTCGCAAGAGAAGAGAATCTGAAGATGAGAATGCGTCCGCAGTGAACAGTGAAAGTATGGGAGCGTAAGTATTTGCGGAAAGGGTTACATCCGCAGAACGACGTGGCAACAAGGGATTGGCAAAGGGAACGAATATTCGCAGCTAAGATGCTTTGCGGATGCGAATATATCCGCAATAGACATTTTGGAGTCAGCAAATGTGCGAAAATCCGCAACAAAGATTTGTTAAATAATTTGCCTTCAGGAATAATTAGTCCTTAATCAGACAATCACGAGCCACCGATCACAGTGGATTAAGAAGACAAAAAACATTTACAATTTGTAGTCTAAGAAGACTATGGTATCTAATTGTGGGTGGTAAAGGGAATGCTCTGAGGTAGTTTTGCGGCCGATCGGAGTTCAAGTTACAATCGACCAGTAAGTGACAAATCACCAAAAAACTTCTAGAAACGTTGTGTCATGCTGAGGTAACTCCCTAACTTGTTAATCAAGAAAAAGAGTGGAGATTATTGACACCTCATAAGACACTTGGATGCATTTAGAGTTGTTAAGTCACCACTTAAACTTCTATGAATAGGGAGTTTGGCTATTCAGTTCAACCCATAACTTAGAACTCATTCCTCTCAGCTAGCTAAAGGTCTTCCCTCTCTAGGAAATAATTCATAGTTACTGTAAATTGTTCTAAGACCCCAAGGTAAGTAATAATTGCATGTCCTTAGCCTTTTGCCTTACTTTACAAGATGCTAGGATTTGTGTAATATGATAAGAGTGATTGTTTTGATAGTGATGTTATTGTGCAATTATGTTGATCAATGATGTGTTATGTTATGTTGATAGTACTAATGATTACGATAATATGTTGTTTAAGGATACTTGATGATAATAGTTGTGATAACATGTGTTTATCCATGTTTTCATGAGTATATGACTAATAATGCAATGTAACATGTAATAGAAGTTTTGGTTTCACGATTCTAATGATAAAAACTATGGTAGACGTGGTCCCTAATGATAGAAGATTTGTTGGATGTGGCCCCCAATGATAAAGACTTTGGTGGGTGTTTACCCTCGATGATCAAATCTTTGGTGTCGTGTTCCAATAATAGAAGCTTTGGTGTGTTTGTTCCCTAATGATAAAAGCTTTGGTGGATGGGGTCCCCAATGTTAAAATGTAATATGAAAAGAAACAAAATGAAATGAAAGTATAAATAAAAATGAATGTTTTATGAAAAGACATATCATATACATAAAATTTATACATTTCTTAGTGAGCATTAGGCTCATAGATGAATCTTGTGATATAAGTAAAGAATTGTAGGAAGAAACTCATTATGGATAACCTAACAGATGATTGCTCATGAGGAGCGTTTGTGGTTGTTATGACGAATCCGACTTGTGGGGCGCCATTACTCATTTTTGTATTAAGAGATTGAAATGAATGTTGTAATAAATTGTGTTAGTTCGAACTATGATATAGAATTTTATGAAGATCAAAGTATGGTTATGATTTTAAAGAGAAAAATTCTTCCACTACGCTAAAGGTTTTGAAAAAAAAAAGAATAGAATTTTGAGGCATTACATAGGAGATAGTTGATGTGGCAGGGAAGGCAGGAGAGAAGGAGAGGAGGATATATACAAGGGAAAAGGGAGGAGTGTGGGGGAGCAAGGAGTTAGTAGTAAGGTTTTGGGAAGGAGAATTGAGCCTCCTGTTGTGCTTGGAAGATGTGACTTCACTGTGGTGATGATAGTAACAATTTGTTCTACAAACTTTGCTTCTTATTTCCAACAATTCTTCTTCACAGCAATAACAATATTACATAAACACACACTTACACAGTAATTGCACTTCAAAGGGAATTCGAGAGTCTCTCCCTCTCCTTTGAAAAAAACCTCCCCCCATTCTCTCTACAAAACAATTTTTAACACACAAAAACTATCTTTTATTGTCATTGCACACATTAAAATATTTATAATTAAAATGGCATATCCTAAATATTATATTTTCCTAGACCTCCTAACATAAGTGAACTGCAAATGAGGACTATCATTACTCCCGGCCCAAAAAAGAACCTTGTCCTCAAGGTTGAAGTCCAGAAATTGAAGGCGAATGTGATCATAGTCTTCCCAAGTGGCTTTAAAAGGAAGAAGATGTTTCCACTTAATAAGAACAGTAGTAGTAGGTGGAAAACCACTTTGGCGCTTGATATCTAATAAAGATTCAGGTTGAATGTGTCAATCCATTGTTTCAGAAAAAAATTCTTGTAAAGGAGTAAAGCTATGAATGTCACCCTTCACCGCTTTCAATAAAGAACCATGAAATACCAGATGAACTCTTGTAGACTCGGGCAACTGCAGTCGATAAGCCACTTTCCCTATCTGCTGTAAAACTTTGAAAGGACCAAAATATTAGGGAGAAAATTTAACATGTAATGGCTTAACCAAAGATTTTTGTCGATTAAGGCTGAATTTTAAGCCAAACATAATCGCCTGCTTGAAACGCAATATCCCGTCTTTTCTGATTGGCAGTTATAGTCATTTGCACTTGAGCCCGTGCTAAATGAGACTTCAACAATTCAAGAATGACATCTCTTTCTCGCAATTGGATATCTAAAGTCGAAATAGCAGATTGAGCTAGCGGATCAAAACACAAAACAGTAAGAGGATCTCTTTTATACACTGCCTTAAAAGGCGTCATTTGGATAACAAAATGAAATGACGAATTATACCAAAATTTAGCCTTCGGTTTATCACTTGTAAAACATCGTAAATAAGCTTTAATAGTGCGGTTCACTACTTCAGATTGTCCATCTGTTTGTAGATGATAAGCTGAGCTAAACTTCAATGTCAATCCATGCAAACGAAATAATTCTTTCCAAAACTGGCTCACAAAAACCTTATCACGATCAGAAACTATAGATTTTGACATATCGTGCAATTGAAAAATTTTAGCAAAGAAAGATTTGGCTACAGTCTGAGCACTATAAGGATGGCATAAACCAATGAAATGAGTATATTTACTCAAACGATCCACCACCACAAAAATAGTATCAAATCCATCCGATTTTGGCATTTTTTCAATAAAATCCATAGAAATATCTTCCCAAATGTCATAAGGAATCGGTAAAGATTGAAGAAAACCTACTGGAGATAAAGCTTCATATTTATTTTGTTGACAAATAAAACAACAATTTACGAACCTCTTAATATATCTGCGCATCCCAGCCCAATACAACTTTGCTGCTATCCGTCAAAATGTTTTGGTGACACCAGCATGACCTCCAATTGAACTAGAATGAAAATGTGTCAAGAGCTTTAGAATAAAAATAGAGTGTTGAGAAATCACCTTTTGTTGCTTAAAATAGCTGATCATTAATGAGTTTATATCCCAACTTGGAAGTTCCTGTTGTTGTAATTCATCTTTAATTATTTTTAATATTTCATCGAGATTCACTTCCACTTTTAAGTCCTTGATTATGAATTTACCTTCACAAGTCAGCTCATATAATTGGAAACTAGCCAGAATGGTCACATCATTCCTGGATAATGCATCAGCTACATTATTTTTACGACTAGGCTTGTACTGAACTTCAAAATCATACCTCAATAATTTTGTTAACCACTTTTGATGTTCCACCACAATCATTCGTTGTTCTAATAGAAATTTCAAACTTTTTTGATCAGTGTGAACAATAAATCAAGTACCCAACAAATAAGGTCGCCACTTTTGGATAGCCAACACCATAGCCATTAACTCTTTTTCATAAATAGATTTCAGCTTAACTTGTTTAGACAACTGTTGACTAAAATAAGCAATAGGTATTTGATTTTGCATTAACATTGCCCCTATCCCCGTGCCAGAAGCATCAGTTTTCACAACAAAAGTATCTTTAAAATTAGGAAGATCTAGAACCGATAAAGTACACGTCTTTTAACTTTTGAAATGCTATTTCAACTTCGTCCGTCCAACAAAATTGATCTTTTTTAAACTGTTCAGTTAACATTCATGCAATACTATCATAGCTAGAAACAAACTTATGATAATAGCAAGTTAATCCAAGGAAGGCCCTTAACTGATGAATTGTTCGAGGAGATTTCCAATCTCGAATAGCTGCAAGTTTGTTAGGATCTGCTGCTACTCCGTTAGCTGAAATAATATAACCAAAATACTCCAATTCGCGCTATACAAATAAACATTTTTTTTTGTTGACATATAAATGGTTGTCCAAAAAAACTTGTAAAGTTTTCCCAAGATGTTCCAAATGCTCCTATAATGATTTACTGTAAATAAGTATGTCATCGAAGAATACCAGTATAAACTTCCGAAGGTATTGATTAAATACCTTATTCATTAAGGATTGGAATGTCGATGGAGTATTAGTAAGCCCGAAAGGCATTACTAGCAATTTATAATGCCCTTCATATGTTCGAAAAGCTGTTTTGGGCACATCCTGCTTCTTCACGCGAATTTGATGGTATCCAGACTTTAAATCTAGCTTTGTGAAAATAATAGTCTCATGTAATTCATCGACCAACTCATCAATTATAGGAATCAGAAATCGATCCCTAATTGTTTCTCTATTTAAATCTCTGTAATCCACGCAAAATCTCCAACTATTGTCTTTTTTTTAAACAAGAATAATAGGACTAGAATGCTAGAACTGGGTTGAATAATTCCTGTATCGCATTTCTCTAATAAGCTTTTCAATTTCATCTTTTTGCACCATCGGATATCTATAAGGTCTCACATTAATTGGGGAAAAACCTTCTTTGAGAATTATGGCCATGATCTTGTTCTCGAACTGGAGGTAATCCAATCGGCATATGAAGCACTTGGTGATACTATTTCAACAACTTTTCAATCTTCACGCATTGGTTTTCATCATGTAAACTCAACTTCCATTTCACCTAATTCAACTAACAAACCTTGTTTTTTTTTTATAGTCTTCATCATAGCTTTCATAGAAATTTTCGTCTGCCCCAAACTAGGATCACCCCTTATATGCACTGTTTTATTGCCCACATTACACTTCATTGATTAAAGTTTCCAATTGATATTCATATCACCCATAGATTCTAACCACTGCATTCCCAAAATAATATCTGAATTGCCTAGATTGATTGGCAAAAATTCTTCTAAAATTTCCACCTCAGGTAAAATCAATAAGACATTTTTACAAATACATGTACCTTGAATAGATTCTCCATTGCCCAATTGAATGCCATATTGTGTAGTAGGTGTTATTGACAATTGTAGCTCCTCTACTAACTGTGTATCAATAAAATTGTGAGTAACCCCGCAATCTATTAGAACAACAACTTGCCGCCCTTTAATACACCCCCACAAATGTATTGTATGGGGAGTAGTCAAGCCAGTCACCGAATTTAAAAATAGTTCAATGGATTCCTTCAATTCCTCTATACCCTCAGATTCATGAATTTCTTTCTCGTGCTCATTGCATGTATTTTCCTCATCATCTTGTAGCATCAGAACTTAGAGCATTTTTTTTACATTGATATCCTGGTGAAAATTTTTCATTGCATCGAAAACATAATCTTTTTTTCCTTCTCAACCACATTTCCGCTTCTATTAATCTTCTACATTGAACTTCATTATTTATTATTGGCTGTTGTAATATCGGAAATTATCGTAAAGGATTTTTTACTGTAGTTTCCCAATTTTGTCTTCCCATAACCCGAGTCATTCCAATCTTTTTAGATCTTATTAAAACATTCATTTCCTCTACTACTTGAGCCGCTCTATTAAATCACGTAAACCAGTCGGTCGCATTAAACGAATATCTCCCTTAATTTCATTCTTTAACCCATTAAAAAATGCCCTGTAAAATACCTCCTCTGGAATCCCACTTAAGATGAATATAATGCATTCAAAACGTGTCCTGTACTCCCACACCGATTCTTCCTGCTTCAACGCCAACAGTCGATCACACCCAGTACCATCTCGCGAGCGACTAAATCTCTCTAGAAGTCCTCTCTGCAGAATTACCCAAGAACAGAACGACTGATTGCCATTCTCCCACTAGATTTAGGACAGGGTCGATCCTTCCAAACAAACCGTCGTTGCTTCCAACTTCTCTCGTTCCGTCAAACGGTTAAGGGTGAAATACCTCTCAGCGCGGAACAACCATCCCTCAGGGTCAGCTCTTGTAAACACCGGAAGTTCTATCTTCCTTGACAGAAAATCTCAACTCATCGACATACTCTCCTCGTCAACCCGTGAGTTACAACCCACTTCGAAATTTCTCGGTGAGTTTTCCGACTCCGATGGTCTTTGGTTTTCTTCCTACTTCGCCACCAATTTTGCTAACTGCTCCTGAATGAAAAGAATATTTTTTTCCATTGCAGTGATTTTCTCCACTTTTTTTCAGTTTTTCCTTAACTCCAGCCATTTCCCACTGCCAATCTGCCATCGTCTCCTTCTATGCTTCTGACCGGGTAAGCATTTCTTCTCCTACAATCATTTGCTCTAATACCAAATTGATAGTAACAATTTGTTCTACAAACTTTGCTTCTTATTTCCAACAATTCTTCTTCACAGCAACAACAATATTACATAAACACACACTTACACAGTAATTGCACTCCAAAGGGAATCGAGAGTTCCTCCCTCTCCTCTGAAAAAAACCTCCCCCCATTCCCTCTACAAAACAGTTTTTAAAACACAAAAACTACCTTTAACTGACATTGCACACACATATTAAAATATTTATAATTAAACAGTTTTTCGCTATTCTTCTTAAGCATTTTACAGTTTTTGATCTTATCATAGCGCTAGGAGAGGGAAAATTAGTGTATAAATACACAATTCTTGGAATTCTAAACACAAACTATTTTGCCAATTCCTTTTGTTAAGTAGATTGGTGGCATTTTGATTCTAATCCAACACTGAAAATAGCGAAAAATATCACTAATATTACATAATAATTCCTCACTCAATTATCATTCAGGTTGTATATTAACTGTACAAGGGATAATGGAGACAATTCATCTCAAAAAGAAAAAGAAAAGAAATCGCACTGGCAAGCAAGTATTATCAATAATCCATGACCTAAATGTTCAATTCATGCTACAAGATTAAATAATGGTCCTATTTGTCCATTCAAAATGATACCTCTCTTGGAAAATGGTGGTATGTCTTCTGAGCAAAATACGAATAATAAGGGGGCAAATGTGGCACAATATCATGCCCATTTGTTACACGGATTGTGTTGGGTACAAGATCATTATAGTAAGATGCAAAAACTGCATTCCAATTCGAGGTTGGCCAAAATGTTATAACCTGAACGTTCTGGGCTTCATGATTAACCTGCATAAGAGCAGCAAATCGTTCATCTTGACCAAATTCACATAAACAAATAATAGTACTTCAGCAGTAAATGAAACTGTAATTAAGATTATGCGCATGAATTTTGGATGATAGTTGAATCCCAGTTTCCTTGATTAGTTTATGCTTCAAATAGTCTTCTTGTAAGTTTTCAGGTTGCATTCAAACAAATTTGCATGTATGTCTGAGACTAACTTCTGAAAAAGAAAAAACCAACGGTATCAATAAAAATGAAAAAAAGCACAATGGATGTACATGCCTACTTGTTACCAATGATACTACAATTAAAAAGAAAAGGAATAAAATTTGTTATCCACATAGTTTTATGACTAACTGTCAAATCGAGACCATAAAAGGAAGCAATTGCTCCTAATACTACAATTTAAAAAAAAAAAAAGGCAATTGCTCCTTATAGATGTTCCAATAAGTCAATAACACTCTTCACCAGCAGATAGAGCACGAAAGAGGTTTCTTCGAAGTGCATACCATTGCATTGGGGATACTGGGATAATGTAAATCCAGCTGTTTCCAATATAAGTCTTCAACCCAGTTTTGAATGCTGAAAAAACAATCCAATTAGAATAATGCATAACTGGACATGCAGAATAAATACCTATAGAAAATGTTTTAAAAAGTCTTATAGTCAGCGTAAAAATCACACAATAATATGCAGTTGATATTATCACCTGAGAATACAAGAATGAAGAATGATACTATGTATCATAAGTGATTTGGAGGTTACAACCTAAGAATACAACGAACTAACTAAACAAACTTCAACTAAGTTGAATATCAAGTGAGAAAAAACACTAGATCGAAACTCCAGTGACTTGGAGATTGATACAGATTATGAAGTGTGTAATGGTGCAAGGAATGTTTGAAAGAAGTTGCAACGTCATGCAACTTATAGTTACAAGTTTATCATCAGTATGAAATATATATGTATTCATAAATTTGGCGTTGCAATACGTTCTTCATCATGACCCCTGATTCCTTTTTCATTTTCTCTTTCCTCTCACTTCTACTTTCTATTGCCAACTCCTATTTTTAGTTTGATCGCAAAGTAAACATCCAAACTTAAAAACAAGCTTCTTACCATTATTTTCTAGCTAAAAACTTATAAGTGAAATTACCAGAAGGATAATCCAATGCAGCAATGCACCTGTGTTCTTGAGTTCCTCTAAATGCAATTACAATAGCATTAAGATCCTTTGCCACTCCAACATATGACTGATGAAACAAATTATCAGTTAGTTAAATCAAGAACTAGAAAATAAAATATAACAGCACAAGCTTTGAAATTTAGGTGGCAATGTACCTGCAAACAATGCTGGACATCAACAACGATCTCTATAACTTCAAACCCTGAGTCATTTTTTACCAGTATTAAGTATGATTTTGTATAAATACAGACAGATTATCATCGTTTGTGAGAAAAATACTTAAAAAATTTATAGATCGTCATATTCAATATTCAAACATATATAATCACAGTTAAATCATTCCAGGCACCTTAGTCAAACCATCACATCTTGAGCATGCCCAAGTAAATACTTCTGTCAAATCAGACATGTACACCTGTAAAAACAACCTCTTCCGTTAACAAGTCACTAATCTCAGGATAAATACGTGGAAACTAGATATAAACAGCCTTTTTAGGGGAAGCATAAGATTGAAGACATCTCGTGCATTGCTGGACTTCATCACGATTTACTGTTTAATAGGAAAATCCAACACTAATTTCCACAAGCAAAACAGTATATCTAAGCCGCTTGGTTGCCTATTATCCAAAAGAAGATTAACTAATTGGAAAAGTCCAGATCTGATTTAGAAATTTTGTGATTTCCATGAGCTTTACTGAGATTATGGGAATGCACGTAAAATTTCCATGAAATTTTGTGATTTCAGCAAGTACAAGTGCAGTTTTTTTCCCGTAAAAACCAGTAAGTATTCGTGAGGCAGTATCAAGAAGAGATGACAACATAACTCCATCTTTGTTCTCTATCAATTTGAATCAGATATTCAACCAACAAGTTCCATACTGCACTTGTACTAACTAAGATTAAATTTATGGTCACTATTGGACAAAGAACTTACTGCGGAAGCATACTCCACTAATATTGTAGCCAGAGTACAATTGTAGGGAAAGGTATCATTCCTGTGCTCGTCCTCGATCTTCAGATCTACATATAAAAAATAAATTCAGGTTATACTGCAAAGTATGATACTATCACACAAAATAAAGCTGAATCACACACAGAAAAAAAATCCAAATCAAATAAAAAGTCCACATTCCAAGTAGGGTATCAAAACATATCTCGCTAACTCCACACAAATTTACATAAAAAAGAAAAAAAAAACAAGAAAAATTTCAAGCGGACCATTAAACAAATTTTACTCATTAAAGAATCTCACATCTGATAGGTGGTAGTCTAAGTCCATTAGTAATCTTGAAGTCAAAAATTCTCACTAGAAAACGAATAAAATCATTGTAAGAAGAAGTGTTTTACCTCTTCCAGCAGAAAAGGCAAACAAGCCGATAAAGATTACTAATGCCAGCCATCTGCGATAGTCCATACTCTACTCCAATTAAATCAAGACAAATAGTCAATCAAACCAACAAACGCACAAAAATGAACGAAATTGAAAAAGACCTAAGAGAAATTGACTCGATACTTCGATTACAAAACTGACGATTCCAGAGCGATCACGTCGATCCTTCGGGTGTAAGCGGAGCGTTTTGGTATGGGGTGTTCATATACTAGCTCGATTAGGTTGTGATATGAAACAGAAACGACCGAACAGGTTGTTTTCGGTTTTGATACCAGTTTTCGATTATTTGGAACCGAAGTACCCGCTCTGTTCCGTTCTGATTTTGCATTCCCCGCAATTTCTTTATTTTTTTGGGTAAATGACAAATCAAACCACTATGATATTTTTTCTAATAATTTAACTATTGTCGTATGGAAAAATGACAAAATCAAAATCGCGGTAACGGAAAGACACCACGAATTTGCGGTGTCTTGGAGCTGATTCACTACGGCCAGCTTTTGCTTTTGTTGTTAATGGCGGAAGACACCGTGATGTTGGTTTTGTCATTTTTTCATATGTCAATGGTTAAATTGTTAGAAAAAATACCATAGTGGTTGACTTGTCATTGACCACAAATCACAATGGTTGATTTGTCATTTACCCTTATTTTTTTCTTCAAATATAAAAATAAAGAAATTCTTCTCAATCTGTCCTCAAACTGAAAGTGAAATCCTATAAAAAAAAAAAAACAAGGGAAAATGACAAATCAATCATCGTGGTTTGCGATCAATGACAAGTCAACCATTATGGTATAGTTTCTAACAAGTTAACCACTGACGTATGGAAAAATGATAAATCCAACATCACTGTCACGTTCACCGTTAAAATGAGACTGGATGCCGCGGCGGTTCGTAGAGAAAATGCCGCGGCGCAATGATTTTGCAGGCCAAACCGCGACATTGTCCAGGGACGCCGCAGCGACGTCCTGGGAAACTGCGGCGGCGTCCCAAGTCTGTGATAGCTATTTTGAGGGCTATGAAAACTAACATGTTTTTCATGCATGGCTACTTCAAAGTCCATAGCGGTTCTTGATTTTTAGTGTTTCATGGCTATTTCAAAGTTCTTATGTATATATTTTGCGAATCCAATGTTTTTTTTTAGATTTTTGACCTCTTCAACTTCAAACGACCATAACTTTGGCTACAAGTGTCAGAATCAGCTGCAGAAGGTATCAAATCGAAGCTCTCTCAGAGATCTACAATTATTAACCCCAAATCCCCTTTTCTCGACCCCAAAATCAATCGTTTAAACCCTCAAATTTGTGATCAAACATTTTTAACTGGTCAAACTATCGCGGTGTCTTGGGATGCCGTCGCGATTTCCCAGGACGTCGCCGCGGTTTCCCAGAATGCCGCCACGGCGTCCCATCTCATTTTTAATGGCGAACATGACTTTGATGTTGTCATTTTTCCATGCGTCAGTGGTTAACTTGTTAGAAAATATACCATAGTAGTTGACTTGTCATTGATCGCAAATCACGATGGTTGATTTGTTATTTTCCCAAAAAAAAACAATCATATACTAACAAACAAATAAAATAACAAAAAAAAAGTATAAAAGCCACAAAACATCAAACATCAAAACATGTTAAACGACTCACAATTGAGACATGCTAAAAGACTCATAATCAGAAACAAATAATTAAACCAATATTTTCAAAATCACAGCAATAACAATCAGTAAGGAAATTAGAATTACTCAACTATTTTCAATATTTCTAAAATCATAGCAATCACAAAGTTTGAATATTTTCAATATTTCCAAAAATCACAGTAACATTGCAACAATGCTTGAATCAGATAAACTATTTCCAATATTTCCAAAATCACAGCAACATTACAACAATGCTTGAATCACAACTATGATACGAAATCACAACAACAATGCAGAATCAGAATCAACAAAATCACAGTAAAATCAGATTTACTATCAAGCAATTAGAAATAACAAGATTTACCAAGCAATCTACACTGGAGCTAAAGGGTTGAGAGCGACTAGGCGAGAGGCAACTAACAAGTGGCAGCTGAGAGAGCAGAGGCGACTCTCCGATAGCGACCGAGACGATGACCTGGTGAGTGGTGACATGAGTTTTCGAAGCAGAGCAGTGACTAGTCTAGCGAGTTGTCTATGTCTTCTACAATCTACACTTGCATATTTAAGCAGCAAGTGTAGACGATCCTGACGAACAAACGATGACGACAAATGAACGACGAACGAACGACGAACAGTCGATGATGAAGATGATCGAACACTTAGCAGATGACGGGCGTTGGGAAGAGCGGAATGAATCAGGAGATGGGAACAGTAGAAGTGTAGATTGCGGAACAACCCTAAAGCCTAAATTGGCTATGCGCTTCGGTTTCGGTTTTGAGAAACCAAAACTACAAACCGAACCGAAACAACCTGATTCTTACTAAAATGAACCAACTTTGGTTTTTAGGTATGCAAACCGCACCGAAACGAACCAAATCAACCAGTTATGATTTAATTCTTCGATTTCTGTTCAGTTTGCACACTCCTAGCCCTAGCGGTTGGAATTGTAGGAGATAAGGGTGGGCGAGAACCGACCAGAACCGAGCTTTAGTTTCTGTTTGGTTCCGGTTCTTGGTTCCTACATTTTTAAATAGTTATAGTTTCGTTTTTTTGTTCTATGTGCGGTTCGGTTCTCGGTTCTGTAAACCAAGAAATGAGAATCGCATTGTGTTAAAAAGAAAAACAGGGACACTCGTGAAGGTAGACGGCAACTGCGAACCTAGAACCGAGAGGTGAGAAGATGAATCTGCGAACCTAGAACCTGTGAGAAGATGAATCTGCGAACTTGGAACCAAGAGGCGAGAAGAAGAATCTCCGAACCTAGAACCGAGAGGCAAGAAGACGAATCGTTGCTTCTGGATTTAAGGTTTGCGATTTTGACTAAGATTTTGATTTAGGAGTTTCTTCTGTTTTTTATTTATGCTTTGATTTAGTATGGTTTTCGGTTCTGGTCGGTTATTGCCCACCCCTAATTACTTCAATAATCTATTGCTTCAATAGTTTCTTTCGGTCAATAATTATTCTGTTGTTCTTTCCATCTATGCATATTGCTTTCTCCATTATAATTGTTGTTTATTTGGGTGATTTCCATCTGTGCTTTCTCCATATAAAATGATTTCTTCTTAGCGAAATAAAAGTGTCAGTAGGCAGCCATTGGAGAGATTAAATCAATGGTAGTATTTCATGTTGAAGACTTTGAATTTGAGAGGAGGAATGGTAGGAGGAGCTGAGGAGCTTCAATATGGTGTAGATTTGAAGAAGATGCTTGCTAGGAATCGGAACCACATGATTTCGGTTCCTTAATCTTAGAATCGAGAACCGAATGATCGGTTCTAAGAAGTCTGGAATAGGAACTAATAACCGATTTGCCCACCCCTAGTAGGAGAGATGAGGAAATTTCCTTGTAGAAAAAGCAGCAAAGACGAAGAAGGGAGAGAATAACAATGAGAAAATTGTTGTCCCCTTCTTACCATAATACCCTCATACTTTCATTTTAACAAAAATGTTACAAGGTGTTCGCATTTCTTTTGTTTTCTCAAGTGCAGTTTAGGCATAGCGAAATAGCACATGCTGATATGTACACATCACTTTTGTTTTTTTTTTAAAATTTAATTTAGGGATAAATTTTTTTTTCTGTCCTTATAATTTAATCATGATTTCAATTTGATTCACATATTTTCAACTCTTTTATTAAAATCTTTGTACTTTAAATTTAAAATCTATCCTCCCGAGAATTTTCATCTATAATTTCCTTTTCAACTTTATTAGGATGACTAAATATAATTTATGTTGAGTGCAACAGAAAAAATAAACCAAAATAAACAAATTAGCTTGTTTACGAATTATTCACCTTGTTTAAGAGTACAGTCTATGCTAGCTCGTGAGCCTAATTTTTAATGTTAGGCTCATACGATTGGTTGGATCAGTTCAACCTAGATTACTTGCTATAGCATAATCAAGCTACCAAGTTCTCTATGTAATACCTTGATTTTTTATATCAAAATTTAATAAGGATAATTGAAAAGTAATTAGGGATATTCAGATTTATTGGATAATTATCAAAGTATTACCAATGACGTATTCGTAAGATTATAAATTAAGGAATTTATTAGGATTAAATTAGAAAATATATTTTGAAGTTTTCGGATACACGTGGACGACACGAGGACCTGGCGTCGCGTTTGAAATGCATCTCCAGCCGTTCCTCGCGTTTTGGGATGAGCAGGGACAACGTTTCTTGTCCTAATTTGTCTGTAACGAGAGATTTTGGACGATGGCAGACGATTGAGGACGAGGATAGTTCAACTCTGTCTTGATTTTCAAACTTTCTGGACAAAGAAGGACGATGGTGGAGGCTGGCAAACGGGAAGAGTTTGAATCTGTTCAATTTATTGGACATTTTGGACGCACGCAGACGAAGGCGCAAATGCCTTCCCTTGTCCAAAAGCGCAATTCTGAAGGGGTGAATATGGATCGAACCGGCTTGGTTCGGCTCGGTCCGAAAATTTAGTGGCTCGGTTTTTAGTTAAATAAAGAAGGTGGAAATGATATTAATTATAATTGTTAAGTATTAATGAAATAAATAAAGAGAGAGATTAAAATAAAATGGGTTAAAAATAGAATTAGAAATTAAGGAAAAAAAAGTGGAGGATTTAAAGTAAACGAAGAAATGAGATTAAGTGATGAGTAGACTGAACCGGTCTAGTGTGTTAATGAAAACAAATGGCCCGTGGCCATTTGTTCTGGTAAGTGAGGACCCGAAGGGAAGGGAGAGCCAGAAAGAGAGAGGAGAAGGAGTTCGCGAATGAGGGAGATGAGAGGGACCTCGGGCTTGGGGGCTTCTTCGCGGTGGTTGGCTCCTGCATGATGGACGGCAGGCGAGCTGCTGCGCGACGAACAATGCGGGTTGGCTAGGGCTCTGACGAAGCGTCAGATCGCAAGATTAAGGCTCGGGTCATCAGGCTGCATCTGGTCGTGGCAGGCTCTGGTGCTCTATCGAGTTCCGGTGCTCGGCGTCGAGGGGATGGTGACGGCGAGGAGGATTGGCGACGTTGGAATGGTGATGGCGGTGGAACGGCCGAGGCGTCAGGATGCTAGGGGTAGGTGGTTTGGGAAGAAACGACTGGAGGCTGTGGTCCGATTTGTGGTTCAGTCGTCTGCCTTGCCCTAGAAAAATGACAAATTAGACTTGTGAAGGGGATGGCATGATGACAGGGCATGGCTAGGCATGGTCCGTGGCAGAGGCAGGATAAGGTGGCTCTCTGGTTAAGTGAAACGCAGTGAAGAGGGCAATGGCAAGAAGAAAGAGCTCTTGGGTGAGCTCTCTAGAGAGGTTGTACCGAGGAGAAATAAGAGAAAATGAGAGGATGAGAGAAATGAAAGAAGGCAGGGAAGAAGCTTGTGTTAGCCTTTTTGTTAGGCTTAGTTTTATTTTGATGATGACCAAATGGTTTAATGTAATGAAAATAATAAGTTGGTTAATTGTGTTTTTATTGATAATGTATTTAATGTTTTTATTCATTATATTTATACTCAAATTTATCAAAAATACCCATATTGAGGGTATTAAAGTGTGCTAACATATTTATCTAAGTCCATGTAGTGAATGCATATCATTTTGGAACTTAGAAAAATCAAGAAGGTGAAGAAGGAGCAAAAGGTCGACGAACAGAACAAAAGGGTCGACCGCATGGTCGACCGCGAAATGGACAGATTGCTCCAGAATTTCTGCACGAAGGAAAGGCTCGACCGCACGGTTGACCGCACAGAAGGTATATTTTAACGGTCAAATCTCAACGGGCATAATTCCAACGGTTAGTGAAAAGGGTCGACCGTTTGGGCATTAGGTCGACCGATTGAGCAGAGTCTATAAATAGAGGATCACTCTAAGCTCTCTAGAACTAACGAATCGGATATTCGAGGCGAAGCCCTGGCAAAATCAACACTCGAATACTACTCAGTGAGCTTGTTAATTGCGTTGTAAATCCAATTCTCCCTATTCTGAACTTGCGAGTTATATTTTGGGAGAATTCGGATTAGCTAGATTTAAGCTTAAATTTCCGAGTTTAGTATTGTGCTTGATAGTAGAGGGTGATACCCTTAGAATTCATCACACTTGGGTGACGCCCCGAAATAGTCAAATTTAGGGTGACGACTCGTTAGAGTCAAAGGTTGACAACCTAAGAATTAGTCAAGGGTGACGTTTAATAGTCAACTTGTAAACGGTTTTATTGGCACCCGTAAGCCAATTATTTAGTATATCTCCAAGTGAAACTTGGAGCGCGGACGTAGGCGAGTTTGTCGAACCGCGTAAACAAATATTGTGTGCATTGCTCTAACCCTTTTCTTTAATTTACGCATTTAATGTTATCGATATTTTAATTATATGCATTAAATCACTTAGGGTAATTAGAGATTAAAATATCGTACGAAAAAGCTAAAAACGCTATATTCACCCCCCTCTATAGGCGTATATCGATCCTACAGCTTGGAGTTGCTGCTCTTGGGTCTGTCCTGCCTGCTGGTAAGGATTTCTTCTCGGATGTTTGGTTATTTGGTTTCTGTTTTTGGGTGCTCTGTAGTAGTTTCTACTTCAGTTTAATGATTGATGGTTATGCTAGAGTGTCTTCAATAATCTGACTATTACCATGGATAAAATGTTTTATTGGTTGTGTTCTGCACTGTTGGATGTTGTTATTAGATGTTGAAGGTCATGAATGTGTTGTGTGCTTGGGAAGCTCTATGTGTGTTTCTATTAAAATTATGGGAAACTGTTAAATGGTTGGGGGCCTTTAATTGTTGTTGGATGTTGATAAGCATGGAAGTGTTATGTTGCTTAGAATAAACCTGTTTAGTTAAAGCTTTGATGATATGCTCTGTTGGGTTAGATTTGAGTCACTGATTGGATAAGTGTATTCTAGTAATTGGATTAATTTATGGGGATAGGTTAGGTTCTGTTTTAGGTGTCAATGAGTTCCTAGAATTATTATGTAAATTAAGGATAGGAAAACAATGAAATTAATAGGTTGCGATTATTAATAAGTAAATGTTTTAATTGTGAAGGTATCAGAAAGAGAAAAAGGATAACAATTAAGTGCTAACGCGCAATAAAGCTTCAAGGTAAGAAAATTGAGTAGAGTCGTTGGCCAGTGGAGACCTTACACCATTAGCAGTGTCTTTCTTTTAATGGTTTGTTTACATTTCTAATATGTTGCTTCATTTATCGTGCCTATGCTAATCGCACGTTATTAGTTTAATTTCTGAGTATGTTTAGGAAGTTATCACATTGTTATTATTTCCTTTAAACTACTAAGCATGTCTGTATCGTTATCGCTTCCTTTAAATTACCGATCATGCCTATATAGTATATTAGTAGACTTCCATATCTCATACTTTTATATTGTTGTAATTATTACTTTATTTTTCATGCTTTTATATCATGGTTATTACTGCTTCTCATTGACATGCAACACAATTATGTTTCTCATGGACATGCATCATGATAATAGAAACAAATAGAAAATGCCCTGTCGGAATGAGGTATTCATATGCATTATGTGAGGAAAATGAATGAATGAAATGGAAAGAAAGGAAATGAGGAGTTAGGGGACGGACGGGTAGTGCGGATCTAATCAGGTAGACTAGACTAAGTATCCTCCCTCGTCAGAAACGGGACTAGCTACCATAGGTGGTTAGAAGCCGACCAAACTATACCTCCAACACGGGTTCGTCTAATCTCCCGCTCGACGTACGAGTTATGAATGAAAGAAATGAAAGAATGAAATGTAAAGAAAAGATTGGTTTGGGGCAGTACCCATTCCAAAAGAACTAAAGAGAGGCATAAAGCATACTGCATACCTCATTTCTTACTGGGCCTTGGGCTCACAGTTGCTAATGGTGTAGGTACACGCACTAGAAAACGATGAACAAGTGAAGGAGCAGTTGATGAAGGATTTGCACGGGCGAGACTTGTGGCTGGTTAGGCTAAGGAAAGTAAAAGATAAAAGTAATTTGTAATTAACATATAATTATTTGTTTAGTATTCTTAAATGAATTTCTTACGCTTCTGCTATGTTTTGAGAAAAGCTTTTATAACTATAGTTTTCCACTGTTTAGAACGATTTTCATAACGAGTCTAAGGAAACGGTTTTTAATGGTCTGACTTTTTAAGGAAGAACTCTGATTTAATTAAGAAGGTTTTAATGAAAATTTTAGTTGTTTTATAAAAGTTATAAATTTAACGCATTTTAAAAGGTTATAAAAATTTGGTTGTCACATTCTCATTTAACATTTTTCTAGAGTATTAATTGTTGATAATGGTTGAATGATGAAGATTTGGTTTTCATTTAGATTATCGCTTTGAATTTAGAAATTTTAATGAATTTTGAGTAATGATTTGAAGGATAGTAGAAAATGTTGACCAAACACTCCCAAACCATTTCGATGCTACAAGGTGTCTTTTCTAAAGAAAACATTGATTTTTAAGGTGTGGATTTCTCATAAATGGTCCAATCTTGGATAATATCTATTATCAAGGATATCAACAATGGTTTATAGCCCTTGGCTCATCTTGGCATGAAGTTCAGTTGGGGAGATTATTTATACAAAATTTTTTAATTTTTTGATTTTATATTTCTTTGAGTAAATTTTTACATTAATTGATGTCAATTTATTTTGTGTTGATTAGGTTTTGTCTTGCATCATGAGTTTTTAAACATGTGTGGACTTTCAATCAGAGGGTCCACCTAGTAGAATTTTGAGTTATCGTGTGGTTCAAGTATGGGAAAGTAATGTTTGGTAAGTTAGGGTTCCTTAGTGTTTCGGTTAATGTTTGGTTTTCTATCAAGTTGGGGTTTAAAAGTTTTATTTAATACATATAATTTCATTCATTTTATTTTATATATATGAATTGAGCTAATTATAATATTATTATTATTTTTATATATGTGTGTGAAGAAGGGGGAGAACCCACCCCTTCCTCATGGCTAAGAGGGAGAGGGAGTCGTGGGTCAGGCTCCGCCACTTCTTTGTCCAAAATCAAGCTCTCGTCATTCTAATCTCCAACCTTGTTAAAGGTTTCTCGTGGGCATGTCAATTTCTAACTTTGTTTTCCTGTTTGAATTTCTATTTTTTGAGTCAGTTCGAATTTGAGCTGGAAAACTAGAATCCTTTGGTTGTTTCTGTGATATGTTGGTTGGTTTAGGGTTTGTGCAGAGTTTTAGGCTAATTGAGGGTGGAAATTGGTGAGGAAATGTGAGTTTCCTCGTGGTTTTATGATGAAGAATCACATCCCGGTCAATCATTGGTTGGGTCCAGTCAACTGGGAAAGTGGCCGAGAGCTTCTATTTGAAATGACTTGTGTTTGGTTTACTATAGTGGGGTTTTGGTCTACCACAAGATGCATTTGGATCATCTGATGTTTGGTCTTAGAGTCGACCCCAGTCGATCGCATTTTCTTAGGTTATGGGCTTCTGTGGCAGGGTCCAGTCAACCACTATGTAATACCCCAGATTTTTATATTGCTAAGCATAAGAATTAATAGATGATTTATGGATAATTAGAGTTATGTTGAGTAGTTATGATATTGAATTAGTGAATGGTGGTTTAGAAATTATTAATTCAGTGATGGAGCAAGGGAGTGGTCGATTGACTAAGGGTTGTGGTTGATCAATCATGGCAAAATATTACAAAATCATTGGGGCGGAGTGGATGATCATGCATGCGAGTTAATGATCGACCGAGTTGAAGTGATTTTTGTAAAGAAATGGAAGTTGCAGTCGATCGAGACAAGAAGGGCGATCAACCATGAACATTATTATAGATTGCAAGGAATTTGGAAGCGGCGATGATCTGAAGGAGGTGATTGACCTGTTCCAAAGCGAAATCTATATAGATTGTAGTTATTTTCTATAATACCCCGATTTTCTATAACATGATTTAATATGGTTGATTGAGAAATTATTGGGGGGTAATTAGACTAATTAGATAAGTATTGGAGTATTACCAATGATGTATTCAGTAGATTATAATTTAACATAAATTATTGAGATAAGAATTAAGGTTAAAGTAGTGAGACATAATTGGGGGATTAGTTGGAATCAAAATGTAAGGATAATTAATTAGGGGGATAATTAAATGGAATTAGTTTTAAAGGAATAAAATAGAAAATAAAATTAAAGAAGAGAGTAGGAGTTGAACCGGTTCAACTAGTTAACTGGTTCAAGCTGACTCATTGGTTCGGTTTCTTGGAAAACAAAAGAAGGAAAGGGAGGAGGGGAGAGGAGTGTTTGGCCTGTGGCCAAATTACAGAAAAAAGAGAGAAAAAATAGAGGAGATCGACAAGGAGAACGTAGGAGACGAGGGAGAGGCTCAATGGAGTGGCGTGGGAGACACTCCCGTAATGGAGGACATGAGCTAGTGAAGAGTGATTTGAGAGACAAAGTTGGAGATAGAATAGAGAAGGGGAGTGTTTTGGTGATTTTGAGGGATAGAGAGACAGAGAGGGAGACTCAGGATTGGATGACGGTGAAGGTGAAGGTGTGGTCGCGAACGTCTCCTGCGATGTGAAGCTGGAGTTTGGTGGGTTGTGCTCGAGCTTGCGCGGGGTCGTTGCCGTTTGCTTAGCGAACTGCAAAACTAGGGCTCAGATCAACTGAGCTGTGGGACGATTTGGAGCGAAGCTTCTGTGGGATGGACTGTCGCAACGCCAATTCAAGGTAAGCATGGTAGTTGATTTCTGGGTTATTTGCATCTCCTGTTGCCGTGGGAATGACCGTGGCAATGATGGGGCAGGGACGTGCAGCGTGGGAGCGGCTGATTCCAGCTGTTGGTTCCACTTGGTTCTCCTTGCTTGCTGTCCTCGAGTTCTTTAAATAAGGAATTTTCTGTATGGATTTTGTGATAGAAGATAAAGGATTTGGAATAGTTCCTTACTTCATTGTTGAGTTGTTTCTGCCGAGAATATATTCTAAGAAATAATGTCCTGTTCTGCACTTGGGATTGAAAGTGTTATTTGCTAATCTAGAATTGTCTTACTCTTTGATACAATTAGGCAGATTGATTAAGGAATTCATATTTTGAATCGGTAATTAGAAACTGTATAGAATTTAGGGAATTATCCACTTCTGTATGTTTGTTGAAAATCTCCATGAAGCTATCTGTGAATGAGAAATGTTGATTTCTGCTAAGGACTATTGTTACATTCTGTGATTTGAGAATTTAAATTCTTTTTTAGGGATTGTGGTTTATTAGTGTGAAGTTAAGTTGGTTGTTCTTTGCTGGGAAGTAGGTCGAGGATATGTGTCCTATTAACCAAGTTTCGTTTCTTATTCGTTAAGGGTATTATGAGATGGATGATAGATACAAAATAGTTATTGACGAAAGTTTTAATGATTTTGAAGGTGTTTGTGCATATTCAGAAATATAAGCATAAATAACTGAATTTCATTGGAGGTGGTCAGGTAAGTGATATGTGTGTGCTTTGGTCCTTAGGGCCCTACATCGCAAGAATAGGATATGCATATTTCATTGTTTACCACTTTATTAGAGTAGTTGATTATTGAGCATGTTTAGAGCTTTTAAAAGTATGTCTACTATTTTTATAGCACGTCTACAGTATTTAAAAGTATGTCTACAATTTTTACAGCATGTCTACAGTTTTTACAGCATGTCTATCGCTTTAAAAGCATGACTATAGTTTTTATAGCACATTCTGTGAATTGTATGTTGTATGTTTATTTAGCTTCATTTAATTATACGATAGAAATTGTATGCATTCATGAATATCATGCATCACGGTTTTCAAAGATTACGAAAATGGTTTTCATGTAAGGTTTTGAAAAGAAAATGAAAACGAAAAGAAAGTACAAATGAATGATTAAGAAAGATAAAAGAAAAGGGGTTGTGTGGTCCGGTAGGTCAAGCACGACACATAACCTAACGAAAAGAAAAGATAAAGGTTCTTGTGGTCCGGTAGGTCAAGCCTAGCACATGAACAAAAGATATAGAATAGATAAAAGTTTCTGTGGTCCGGTAGGTCAAGCCCAACACAAGAACAAAAGAAAAGAAAAGTAAAGAAAAAAATTTGAAAAGAGAAAAGGATAGGATACGGGAACGGAATGAAAATGGATATGGAAATAGTACGAACACAAATACCGAAATGGAAACAGGAATAGAAATGGAAACGAAAACGAAAACGGAATTGAATTTCCATAAATGGAAATAGATACAGATACAGATACAGAAACATACACGAGAATGGATACAGAAACACGTATGATCACGGATACTGAAATGGATACATAAACAGGAACAGAAACAGAAAGAAAGTACGTAAATGTGAAAAGATAAAAGATAAAAAGAAAGTGAATGAAAAGAGAAACTGCATACGGTTTTAAAACGACACATCATGTGCATCTAGCATATTAGGTTTTATTATTTACTGAGCGTTAGACTCATAGTTTATGACTTGCAATGTAGGCACAAACACGAGAGAAAATGATGAAAAAATTAAGGAGCAGTTGATGAAGGATTTGCACGGGCGAGACTTGTGGCTGGCTAGGCTAATGGATTAACGAGAAAAGAGTTTTGTAAATATAAAGTAACCATTTATTTATTGTCTTTTAAATAAATTATTTATGCTTCCACTATAAATTGATGAAAAGGATTTTATAATTAGTTTTCCATTGTTTATAACGATTTAAGTAACGGGGTTTAAGTAAAGAGTTTTTAATGATCAAGTTTTAAGAAAAGAACTATGATTTTAACTTAAAAAGGTTTTAAAGAAAGACTTTCGCTAATGTTTTATAAAAGGAAAAAGAAAAAGTTGTAAATTTATGCATTTAAAAAGGTATTAAAAACCAGATCATTACAGTTGGTATCAGAGTGCCCAGAGTTTTAAAATTGATTCTATAGATTGCCCCCCAGCACAAGCTTTGGTGTGAAAATACTTCATCAACTGCAAGTAAGTTACTAAATTTAATTTTCCTAAGTTATCATTATTTTATTCTGCAATGTAAGGTATTATGGCTAGAGGAAAACAAACAATTGGGCAAGAAAGGGATGCGAGTTGATGTGCTCGAAAACCCTATCATGTGATCTTGTGCCATGAGGTCCACTAATTATCTAATGAGTTATTGTTTTGTAGGAAATGCTACGTTAAGGAAACTTGAGGAGGGATCTGTGCTTGGAGAAATTGGAAATCAATCAATATGTTTCTCGTGGAGCCTTGCCATTCTCAATCGACTTGGCTAGCATTTTCTCGGCTTGAAGGAATTCACTTGGATCCAAGACAACAAGGTTGATTAAAGAACATCGTATGGAATTTTTTACATCAAATCATTACTTTAGTTGATATTGGATGATTATATGTTGATTATGATTTATTTTGATGGTTTTTAGTTCATTTTGTTATCTTATGATTTGAGGTGCTCGGTTTGCATGTAAACCGAGTCTTTATGCCCAATTTTGAGAATTTAAGGGCAAATACATAAATTTCTTGTAATGCTCATTAGAGGGGTATTTAATCCTCTTTAATGAACCCTAATCTTCAGTTTTGATTTCCTCATATTTGCTGTGCAAACCCGTGAAGAGCTGGTACTCTCTCCATTTCGATGGTTGACTAGCTCCAAGCAAATCCTACACCACAACCAACTCATTCATCCATTCTTGATCGTTCTTGAGGAGTTGGTGCTATCTTCTCCACCATTTTCAGTTGAGGGTGGCCTTTGATGTGAGGAGATAGAGAATGAGTCAAAAACATGGTGGGAAGGTTCTTTGTGAAGGACCCGAATCAAATCGCCATTCTCGGCCGAGTGAGGGTGCGTGGACAACTTGGTACTCTATTTTTTGTCCGATTTTCCTTCAATACTTTGCTCTTTTATGAGTTAAAGAGCTTATGCTATCTATTATGGTGAATTGCTGATTGGAAGTTCTTAATTTGGATTTATAAATCTCAAGTTGTGATTGATTTCATAAGAGTTCGCAATTGTTTCTGCACTCCGACTTCTGAGTAACAATTTTGTTTCAATCATAGCTCTGTTGATATTTCGAATTTGAACCTGAAAATTTAAGGGATTATTCCCCTCTGGAAAACAAAAACATTGGTATAATTTTGCCGTCAATTGGGCTTGAGGTTCATGAGTTATTAATTTAAAATTCAGGTGGGTTGTAATCTGTTTCTAGTTGTGATTTGCAAACAGCTTTGTGTTTCAGCCATATCTCCGTTTGTACTACGAGTTTGAGCGTGATTTTTGGAGGGCCCTAGTTTCTTTGTGTTCTCTAACTGCCCTCCAAAATTGAGACCAATTGGCTATATACGTTGGGAGTTATTATCATTTCATTAAAAGTGGACAAATTATTGCCCTAGCCAATTGGACAGAGAACTGAATTGCCTCCATTTAATTTAAAAAGGTTTTAAAGAAAGACTTTTGCTAATGTTTTATAAAAGGAAAAAGAAAAAGTTTTAAATTTTACGCATTTAAAAAGGTAATGAAAATCGGGTCGTTATAGTTGGTTTCAGAGCGCTCAGAGTTTTAAAATTGATTCTATAGACTGCCTACCAGCACAAGATTCGACGTGGAAATACTCTATCAACTGCAAGTAAGTTACTAAATTTAATTTTTCTAAGTTATCATTATTTTATTCTTCAATGTAAGGTATTATGGCTAGAGGACAACAAATGATTGGGGAAGAAAGGGATGCGAGTATTGCGGATGAGACGATCAATCCATTGACGATGTTGGTGGAACAACAATCTCATCAATTTGAAGGTCATTCTCAAAACAATCTCATAATATCCGATTGGTCATCATTTTCATCTTCTAAAAGGGCGAAAACTCTTGATGCAATTTTATTTTCTGATCTTTATTTGGGATTAGGCAGTTTCTGGCAAAATGTCCAAATTCTTTACATTTATAACACTGCTCGGATCTAGACATGCACCCCCCATAGCGAATCTTCTTATATTTTAAACATTGGTTACCTTGTGATGATTTGTCATTTGTTTTTATTAATGGGGTTTCCTCTCGGATATGCTTTTGTAACATCCTATTTTAACATTTAAAATTTTACTTTTTAAATTTATTCAAAAACAAGTGAAGGGAAAATTAGAGTAAACAAAAGTAGAAATCGTTATAATTATAAAAACACGCAATCACAACTTTAAAGCTATTTTAAACCAACTATTAAAATCAAACTATTTAAAACATTTAAAATAACCCACTTTAAGTCCTTGAAAAATTTAAGCACACTTTATTCTATTCATTTTTATGAGCCATAACCCCTAAGGTCAATTAAGGCCTGGTAACGAAAGCACTCATCGCATCATATTCCTTCCACGTACACTTCATTACGATCACAATCATCACCCACATCACAAGAGAGATAATGAGTCTAACGCCCAGTAAGAGATATAATGAAATGCAAAGAAATGTTTATGTTGACTCCATGCGCATGTCTTTCATGTCAGAAGAGAACTTATCCCTTATGTTCTTTAATCAAAATCTCGCTATAATTCAGAACATTGAAGATTTTCCACAGAAGAGAAAAGATACATCCTCAGGATCAAGTATGGGAAGAATGTTAATCAATCCCTACATGGGAAGGGATACATCATCTTGTAGTTCTCCCAAGCATCACCGTCACTAATCTCCCCAATCTCTATTGTCTATTTATGTTTATTAGGTATGTTTTATCCCCATGTAATGCATGTAAAAGCAACCTATCATAACGTTTCTACACGTGACGCATGTCATGAATGTATGTCACACAACAGTTTATACTATGAGAAAACAATACAGTTTATTCAACCAACTATCGAAGCATGAAACAACAAAACTGTAATACCCCAACTTTTTATATCAGAATTTAATAAAGATAATTGGAAAGTAATTTGAGACATTTGGATTAATTGAATAATTATCGGGGTATTACCAATGACGTATTCATGAGTTTTTACTTTAAAGAATTTGTTAAGCTTAAATGGAAATTACCGTAATTAAAATAAATATATTAATTTAATGAATTAAATTATAATGTTTGGAATTACTTATAATTATTCTAAATTAAGGATTCATTGAATAAAAATAGAGAGAGGCTAAATTATTGGGGGGTTAAATCGTAAGGGGATTAAATAAGTTGGATTAATTAAGATTTAATTGTTAGGGGATTTAAAATAAAAGGAAAAGAAATTTAATTAGGGGAGGGGGAAGAAACTGGTTCACACAGAATCGGTTTGGCTGATGAGAACAAATGGCTACATGCATTTGTTTTGGAAGGGAGCCCGAAAACGTGAACAGGCGAAAACGAGAGAGAGGGGAGAAGAGAGAACGAGGGAGATGGAGCGAGGAGACGATGGATGGTGAAGCTCGGGCTTGGCTTGGGAGGCTTCCTGAGACCGCGAACGTGCGAGCAACGGAGGTGGCGGTGTCCTGGCGAATGGTGAGCGGCTAGGGCTCCCAGGTCTGAATGGCAAAGCGCCGGGTCGTGCGACGGAGGCTCGACGATGGCTAACTGGCGAAGAAGAAGGTGTAGCAACAGCGGGATGGCGACGACATGGTGGCATCGAGCGACGAGCTGGATGGCATAGGGATGGAAGGGGAGCTTGTGGTTCAAGCTGGACCGGTCGAAGGCCATGGTCTAGCTTGTGGTTCGGTTTTTCTCCCTAGTCCTTGCTCTGCAAAAAGTCGACAGCGTGTCTGGCGTGGGGAACATTCTCTGAAAATCTGGAGAGAATTGTTGGGCATTTTTGGAGAACAAAAGGGCAGAGGACTCCTTCTCTGGAGAAGATGCTGAAGGTAGATGGATGCTCTAGAGGATGGCCGAGAGTTTTTGAGAATGGTTGAGAGAAAACCAATGGAGAAGGAAGAGGGAGGAGCTACTCTCAGGTCTCCCGGAGTCTTCAGGTAAGGAGGTCTCCTTTATTGTGTTTATGGATTTAAAATAAGAATGAAGCATTTAGATTAGTCTTCTGTTATGGTTGTTCAAGTATTGATATGTTGAGTTGATTTTAGTTGCCGTAAATGAGTTATGATCGCATTGTGCTATTACATACTGTCGAATGAATTGCTGGTTCTATCTCTACGTTATTGTTGGGCGTGGAAACACGTCGGATTGGTTCTCTGGATTAGCTGTTGGATGTCTACTGTTGTGGTTGATTTCAGATCTGCTTATGGTTGTCTGTCTGGGAGGATTTAGCTACTGTTTTGTTGGGACAAAGAGGGTGAAATGCATTTTATTATAAATATGCTGTGTTGGGTTGGCTATTATAATAATATGTGGATTGTTTTGCAAAGCACGTGGTTAATTTGCATGTTAGGAGGATTTATCCGCTGCCCTATTATTTGGATAAAAAGAGTAAGTAAATGAGCTGTTTCGCCAGTTGGATTCAAGTCATTAGTTGGATGAATGAATGTGGTAATTGGGTTAAGCTACTGCATGCTTGTTGGGTTGATTTTAGAAATGTGAGATGTAAGTTTAGTATTTTTAAATGATAAATTGATACTCTGTTAATGGACACGCTTCATGTTGGATATGGTTTGAATGAGTTGTGAAGCATGTGTAATGTAGTTTTATGACTCAGTTAGATATTGTTATTGAGATTAATTTATTGGGTTATGTGATATTCCGTTTAGAAGTCGGAGAAGTACTTAGTTCGTAAAAATTAGAATATGATTCATTGATGAGTTATAATGTTTTAATTTGTGAAGGTATCGAAAGAAGGAGAAGGATAACAATCAGGTGCTAAACACGATAAAGAATTGAGGTAAGGAAATAGAGGTGTCTTGGCCATGTGGAGGCCCTACACCACAAGTGTGTGCATGAGTTGAGTTTATTCTTGAATGATTTTACTGCTGTTAGTTTCCTTGGTTTCTTGTAGTTTATTTACTGCAATATTCTTGGTTATGCTATTAGTTTCCTTAGTTCTCGTAATTTATTTACTGCAATTACAAGAATGAAAATGCTTAGTGAATGCTTAGATAAATGAAATGTTTAGACGTGATGAATGCTTACTGAAGAAAGAATGAACTACTTGCTGTGATATTCTGCTACATTGAGTTTATAGCTTTACTTGATATTTAGTTTAATTATTCCCCATGCAAATTATCAATTGTCATTTCCTTCATTCAATGCATATATATATATATATAGCTATATATAATTGAGCATGTTGCTAATTAAATAGAATCCGGAACATGTTAATTGGTTTATTGTAGTTTAACTAATCGATTGATTAATCTAAGCATGCAAACTAATTAATTGTGAAATCAAAGCATGTAAACTACTTAATCTGTATTTATAATCTTTCGAGCATGTAAATCAATTAGTTGTTTGACTTCTCTAATTCTAGCATGTTTATTTGCTGATAAATGTAGAAATTGTAATCAATTGAGCATGTCAACCAAGCTAGTTAATTGACTAAGTATGTAAATTAACCAGCATATTTAAATGTTAATTAGTATTGTATGAGCATGTTAATTAGCTTAACTAAATTAGTTAACTTGAGCATGATAATCTGATTAGAGCAAGTAACTGAATTAGAATTAGAAACCGAGCATGTTAATCAATTTGCTTAACTAATTAATAGTTGCTAACCACTTCCTGAGCATGTTAAAATTATGTAAGTATGTTGATCATCTAGAGAGCACGTTAACCTAACTAACGTAATTCATTTGACTCAAGCATGTTTACTTAATCTTATAACTTAAGCATGTAATCAATTTAGTTAACTGTTAATCAATCGAATTAATTGCTAATCAATTTAGTTAATTGAATCAATTGAGCATGTTGACCAATTAGCTAATCTAAACATGTAAATACGCATGATAATTAACTAATCGTTAAACTTTGAGCATGATAACGAATTAGTCGAGCATGTAATTAAATTAGATCAATATTCACATGACAATTAACTAAGATATGCCATGTAATAAGTTTGTAATTAGTATGTTCAATTAACTAACTAGAACAAAAACATGTTTAGATCACCTAGAATAATAATTGTAGGAAGCATGTAAATGGACTAGGAAGTTAACTAGATAAATGGGCATGTCAATTCCTGTATTCAGTATTATAAATGTTCTCTGTATTATTGGTTGTCTTCATTGCTCTCTGTAATATTGGTTGTCTTCATTGCTATGCATTTTGAATTCCTATTATTCTTTTATATGCGCTTTTAATTTTAGTTACTTTTGTTTATGCGCACTTCAATTTCTATAAATGTTATATTGTAAAGCATTATGCATCATGTTAGATTGAGAATGTATGATCATGCATCATGTTAATAGAAATCATAGGAAGTGCCACCTTGGTGGTGGTACGCAAGTATGCATAAGTGAGGTAAAATATTAAGAAAATGAATGAATGAGAGTTGGGGGCGGATGGGTAGTTCGGATCCAGCCTGACACTAGACTACGCCCCTTTCTCTTTTCGGGAAAGGGACCAGCTGCACACAAGAGGCTAGAAACCGACAAAGACTATGCCATCCCACATGGGTCCTCCAATCTCCAACTCGATGTACGGGTAATGAAAGAACGAAAGTAAAAGTAAAGTAATAAACGAACGAACGAAATGAAAGGATTCTTTTGGGTGGCCCCCATTCCAAAATGGACTAAAGAGTGGCATTCACGTGCATTAAACCCTTTTCCTTATTGAGCCATTAGGCTCACGTATTATTTGTGGTGTGGGTACAAACGATGAACAGATAACAAGCAGATAATAAACAGATAATGAAGCAAGGATGAAGGATTTGCACGAGTGAGATTGAGGCTGGCCAGGCATGAAGAGGGTAAAAGAGAAACAGTTGTAATTAAATTAGGTTTCATAATAAGTTGTATTTAATCATTTAGTCCTTTCATTTAAATGATTTTCGCTTCTATGAAGTTTTTGATAAATCCGCTATGTTTTCAAACAAATGATTTTATAATGCTTCCGCATTTTTATAAATTGCATTTTGATAACAAGTTTAACGAACGGTTGGTAGTGGTCTGGTTAGACGCACTCTGATTTGTTTAAAAGAGATTTCAATGGTCTTAGCAAAATTTTAAATTTCTCACATTTTCAAGGAATTACGAAAATCCGAGTTGTTACAAAAACAACTTTAAATCAATTCTCTACATGCTATAAACTAACATCTCAATAAGGTAGAAATCAACATGTTCATCATTATTTCTAACAGTTTCCATCAATACAATATCAAGCTCCTATACATGCTGTAAACTGACATCTTAACATGGTATTAACAACACATATAGAATCAAACTTAAACTCAACAAATGATGGTGTAATACCCTGACTTTTAATTTGGATAATTATATAATTATCGGGGTATTACCAATGACATATTCATAAGATTCTAATTTAAAGAATTTATTAAGATAAAATGAAAATTACTGTTGTTAAAATAAATATTAATTTAAGGAATTAAATTATAATGTTTGAGATTACTTATAATTGTTTTAAATTAAGAATTTATTGAATAAAAATAAAGAGAAAGATTTAAATTAAAAATGAGATTTAATAAGGGGTTTATTGAGGAATAGCTGAACCGGTTCTGCAGGAGAACCGATTTAGGTGTTCTCATTTCGTCTGGCCTTCAGCCATTTCACAAAATGAGAGACAAAATGAGAGAAGAGGGAGAGAACGCAAAGAGAGAGTGCTTGAGAGAAGGGAGAGACAGAGATAGGGAGACGAAGAGGAGTTCGCGACAGGGAAGACATCGATGGCGAGCTCGGGACACGTTAGGCTCCGCGAGGCTTTGGGTTGCAGGATTAGTGCTCGGGTTTCACTCATGGGTCAGCGATGCCAGCGTTGATGGAATGGCAACGATGATGGGTTGGTGATGGCAATGAGGCAGCGGGCGTCGAGTGGGATGGCGTTGGGTTGATGGCTGGAGGCGATTCTAGCCTTGAGTCGATGGTTGGAGCCTTGGGTCGTGAGGGTGATCTGGTGGTTTGTGCTGGACCGGCCAAAGGCCATGGTCTAGCCTGTTGGTTCTTAAATGCAAAACCGGTTTTCTCTTCTTCTTGTTCTTGCTCTGCTAGTGACCGACAGTCAGGGGAATGATTGTGGCTGGAGAATATAGAGACAAAGCGGGCTGGGAAACGCAGAAGAAAAAAGGAGGAGGTTGGTGGAGAGTGAAGCTCTCGGGTGGGCTGGTGATGGAGTCAGGGTAGTGGGCTTCTAGAGAAGGAGGAGCTGCTGCTCCTCTCGGGCCTTCTCGGTTCCTCAGGTAAGGGAGTTCCTCCCTTGTTTTTATGGATGAATGATGAAGATAAAAGGTTAAGATTATGCTCTGTTGGTGGCAACCACTGTCGAATGTATACCCCTGTAAATTGTAGGCATGTATTTTGGTTTTGTTCTCCACTGATGAATTTGGTTGGAAATGTATTTTGCTATTTGGTTGGATTATGTGACTTGATGATATGTCCTAGATTGGCTGAATGTTAATGAGTAGAATTAATTTAGGATAAAGGGATGAACTATGTTTCCTTGTGTTGAGCCCTGTTAGCATGTTGTTAATTGGACGTAAGGTTATGAGATCTTCTAACTATTGTTGGTCTGCAAATACACTTATATTAATGTTATGGATGGATTTTTGATGATTAATATCTCTATTAATTACTGTGTTGTGGAATGTGAAATATCATTGGAGGTTGGAATTGTTTGAGTAATGATATGTAGAATTGGTATTAGCAGCTAGACTTTTGTTATTGGTCTGTCATTTATTTCCAAGTATGAATTTATTGGATTTCGTCCTACTGCGTAATTGTGTTGGTTGTTGAAAAGCTGTTGTGTGATATTATGGAAAGTTTACTGCCTTCATGAGATTAGGAAATATTGATATTGGTATTAATTTGTGAAGGTATTTATGAAGGTATTAAAAAGAAAAAGATGAATTTGTGAAGGTATTAAAAAGAAGAAGAAGAATAACGATAGAATGCTAATGCGCGATAAAGATTTGAGGTAAGGAAATAGAGGTGTTTTGGACTATGGAGGCCCTAGACCACAAGTAGGGGTGCGTGAGTTGTGTTTCCTTTGATCGATAGTGTAGATTGTTAGTACTCTGTAGAATTAGTTAGCTCTGTGATGTTTCGGGTTGATGGTCCGTAAATTGTCTTGATTATTTGCTTTATTTCTTGTGATTAGTGCTGTGAAATATATATACCCTGTTAATTGCTGTGAAATGTAGAATGGTTGCTATGAATTAGGGAATGAGGAATTGAAAAGAGAAGTACATGAGGATGTGATAAGTATGAATGACTATAATTTCTTTTACTCCTGCTAGTTTTATCCCTGATGCTTATTCTTGTGTTTGCAGTTAGTTAAATCTCTTTGTGTAAGTAGTTTAATCACTTGCTATTAGGTATGTTTGCTTAACTTGTAATTAATTAACTAGTCGTTAATAACTAATTCGAACTTGTTTAACCAGTCGTTTAATTAATAAGTGTTAATCACTTCGTTACGCATGTTAACTAACTAGGATAAAAATATATTAACTAGTTGACCATGTAATTAATCTTGGACAGCATGTTTAACTAATAAATCATTCATGGTAGTTTACCTAATCAACTAATGAATCTAAACAGGTGAACTAAGTAGTATTGAGCATGTTAATTTTTTAGAGCAATTAAATAGACTTCAGCACGTTAATTAAGTAGGATCATAATTATAATCTCACTCAAACATGTTTAACTCACTAAACCATTAATTGTAATTTAACGTGAGCATAACATGTTTAATTAACTAACTAGAATAATATTTGCATGTCAATTAATTAGATATACCATGTAATTAGCATGTAATTAGTATGTTTAATTAGCATGATGAATTAATTAGCAACACGTTAGTTAACTAGGTTGTACTGTGAAATTTACATGTTTAATTTAACTAACTAGAATAGCATGTTAATTAGCTTCACTTAAACATATTTAATTTAATTTGTTAATTAACTAAAGTAATCAATTAGACTTGAATAGGTATAATTAACTAGTTTGGTAATCGTAGTATGTTTAATGAATTAGCACGTTAATACTTCCCTTATTAATATTCTTTATATTACTCTTTTCTGCAATCTCTTTTATTGTAACTTCCATAATTGATGTTTTATTTTCTAGAAAATGATAGAGAAGATGAAAGAGGAACGAGTTAAACATGAACAAACTAAGGGTTTCCTTGACTATGCGATTATATTTTTTATCTTTCTTTTGTTATTGTCTTCTTGGTGCTTGTCTTCTTGTGTTGATTGTATTGTAGTAGTTCGCTAAATCTGAACATGTTAGTTAACTGGGCTAACTAACTTAAACTAAACCTGAGTGTTAACCACTTAGAATACTCAACTAGAATAGTAAATGCAATTCACTCCTGAGCATGAAAATTGTAATAGGGTAATAATTGTAATTAGTTTTGAGCATGTTAATTAACTAATTAGTTGAGCATGTTAATTAACTAAGTCATGCCATGTTTAATTAACTAACTAGAATAAAAGCATCTAGGGTAATAATTGTAATTCATTCTTGAGCATGTAAATTAATTAGGATAATCAACTAGATCGATAATTGTAACTCGACTTGAGCATGTTAGTTAATTAGGATATCTAACTAGAATGATAAATGTAGTTACAGGATATCTAACTAGCATAAAAACATGCTTAATCAACTAGAATAAGAATTACCCATTTACAAGCATGTTCCTGTTATTTGTTGTCTATGCATGTCTCTATTTCTAATTACCTAAGCATGTTAGTTTAAATAAATTACTTGCATGTTTATTGTACCATCCCTTTATTTGTATGCATTCAGTATTTCAATTCAATGTTGTACTTGTTTTATGTTGTGCGCAATTATTTCCTTCTATTATGTGCTTTACTGTCTTTATACGCGCAATTTCAATTACAGTTATTTTCAATTACTTTATTTTATATGCTCATTTCAATTATTGTTAATGTTACGTTATAAAGTATCATGCATCATGTTAGGTTGAGAATGTATGGTCATGCATCATGTTAATAGAAACTAAGAGGGAGTGCCACATTGGTTGTGGTACTCACACACATTATGTGTGGTAAAACGTTAAGAAAATGAAGGAAAAAGGAAAAAGAAGGAAAGAGAGTTAGGGGGTGGATGAGTAGCGTTTCTAGTCTGACAGCTAGGCAATGCCCCTACCTTGTCGAGAAGGGAACTTAGTTGCCCACAAGAGATTAGATCCGACCAACTATATCATCCCATATGAGTCCTTCAATCTCCAGCTCGAAGTACGAGTAAAGAACGAATGAAAATGAACGTATTGAAAAGATTGGTTTGGGTGGCCCCATTCCAAAAGAACAAAAGAGAGTCATAAGCATAATTGCATTTAACCCTTTTCCTTACTAAGCCTTTGGGCTTACAGTTTACTTGTGGTGTAGGTGTAGGTACTGGTATGCGATAACGATGAACAGAAAATAAAGCGGGATGAATGATTATTACGAGCGAGATTGGGGCTAGCCAGACTAAAGCGAGAAGAGAAAACAGTTGTGATTTAATTGTAATTAAATGTTTAGTGTCTTTTATTAAATTATTTACGCTTCCGCAATGCTTTAAACAAATGATTTTTATAGCGCTTCCGCATGCATTATTTGGTTTTCATAACGAGTTTAACTAAGGGTTTGTAGCGGTATGGTTTAGCGTCATGCTCTGATATGTTTTAAAAGAGATTTCAATGGTCTTAGCAAAATTTCAAATTTTCACGCATTTTAAAGGATTTACGAAAAACCGGGTCGTTACAGATGGACCACAAGGTCCAATTACAAGTGTAGGGCCCAAAGGCTCATAAACAACTATATTGCTAACTATTTGGAAGGTAGAACAATCATGGCGCAAATGGCGGAGCTTCCAACCCATGAAGACGAAGGTAAGCCCATGCATTTGTTACAATAGAAAGAAGCCCAAGAAGACTCACTTGAAGGGCAAGAAAGACCAATGGAAAAAGAGTTATGGAAATCTACTAAAATCAACCAAGCAAATGGTCAAAGTTCAACCAATTTGGTAACCATCCAAGAGAAAAATTTTGAAGGAAAGAAGCTGCCATCCTAGTCACCATTTTGTGGCCTTTAAGCCAGCAAGGAATTGCCAAATTAATAGGTTTAGAAAGTTATTAAAACTATAGTTTACTAATGGCCAATTAGGACCGAATATTTAGTGTGTTTCCTATTTTATGCTTTGTAATTGGCTATATAAAGCCTCCTAATGCTTATGTTTTAGACATTAAAGTTTGAATACAAAATAGCTTTTGCTAATTTTGAAATTGGAGTGATTCCTTTTTCAAACACTTTGGTGAGTTACATCCAAAATTCTTCTTGTGTGAGTTATATCACAAGGCGGGATCTCACTTAGGCTTAAGTGAGTTTTCTCAGTGGCATCCACAACTCTACTTTTTATGGAAAGGTTGTGTGAAGTGGTGTCAAACCATCCATCAAACATCTATTCGCAAAGTCATCAAAAGGGAGTGCAAGCTGTCCTACTTTCCAAATCCAACCACCTGGAGCGTTTTCAGCATATTTCCTAATTCTTGAGGAATATTGTAACGACTCGGTTTTCCTTTTCCTTTTTAAAATTCGTTAAAATTTGAGATTTTGGTAAATGGATAAAAATCTTTTTTAAAATTTTTTTCATTAAAATCAGAGTCCTTTGTAAAAATCCGATCGCCACTTAAAACTCGTTACAATAGTCATATAATCGTGGAAACTATAATTATAAAATCAATGGAAACGAAATCAGAAATGTCATTCAAGGCATTGATTAAAGTTTAGGTTTAAAAGCATAATATACTTAATATTCGAAACAAGTATTTAAAATAAGAGTTAGGGTAATAATTAATATTTTACAAAACATGTTTGTCGTTAAACCCTTACATAATAGATATTTTATTCTTCTCTTGAGCCATACTTCTACTCTGGTCGTGTTTCATTCGGATACCTCGCAAACTCAATGGGTAAGACCTCCTCCTCTACTCTCGATACAATCACTTCGTTTCCTACCCCACACGTAAGGACGTGAACCTAATGGGCCAGTAAGGAAATGGGTTATGCATTATGCTTATGCCTCTCTTTAATTTTTTTTGGAATGGGGGCCACTCAAACGAATCCTTTCATTACATTCGTTCGTTCATTCATTCTTTACTCGTACTTCGAGCTAGAGATTGAATGACCCATATGGGATGGTATAGTTGGTCGAATCTAACCTCCTGTGGGCAACTAGGTCCCGTTCCCGAGAAGGTAGGGGCATTTTCTAGCTACCAGGTTAGAACCGCTACCCATCCGCCCCCTAGCTTCCTTTCCTTTCATTCCTTTTTCTTTAATATTTTCTTTCACTCGATACGTGTTTGTACCACCTCAATGTGACACTCCCTATTTGTTTCTATTAACATGATGCATGATGACATGATGATTAATAGCACGTATATGGAAGGTAAATAACATTAATTTAAAGAAATGATAGTAAAACACGAAGCATAACATTGAATAATACGTGTAGCATAATTTGATGATTTAGCAAGAATATATTAAGTTATAGCAACAAACAAAACGTATAACCTGCTTCACTATTTGACAGAATTTTAACAAGATATGTCAGCGAGTAATTTGAGCAACATGCTTTACGTTAACGAAACATTCACAGTGAACTGAAACATGTATGCATGCTTTATAATTTGACAGTGACTTACGAAACTTAGCAGTGAAATAAAAATGAGCATATACTTTGAATTCTAATAGGAATTTGCAGCATGAAATCAACAGGTTATCAACGAGTTTCCAGTGATTTAATGTGCTATTATATCTCAAACTTGACAGAAAAACAACATCTAATTCAATACTAATTAGAACGTATTTAACATGCTTTAGAAATCGAAAAAACTAACAATACACGATGGGTAAATAAACATGCATACGTGATATAAGATCCGACAGCAACTAAGAAATATGACAGCAAATCAGAATGAGCTAACATGCTTCAGAATCATGGAAAAATAATGAGAACGTATCATTGAATATGACAGCGAGTAAAACATGCTAATATGCTTCGGATTTGACAGAGATTATCAATAACATAGCAGCGAATTTAACCGCGAATAAAACATACTGACTAAACCATTTAATAAATTTTAAAACATGTAAATGATGCTTAAAAACAAAGATATTTATATCTGCTAACCAGATCCAAGTATAAAAGCATTTATAATATAAGTCTATTATCTAACAAGTAGGATGAGAAACAAAGCAGATTTAATATTCCAAAAATCTACTAACAATTTATTCTTGCATATCCTTCCCTTTTAGACAATTTTAATTCGACAGTTCAAGCCATAAATCAGTTCATCGTTCACTCTTCCATCACATGAGTCATCATATAAGTCATATACAAGTCATTGCCGTAAAAGAGACTACAATAATGAAGACTACAATAATGATGACATGATGATTAATAGCACGTATATGGAAGGTAAATAACATTAATTTAAAGAAATGATAGTAAAACACGAAGCATAACATTGAATAATACGTGTAGCATAATTTGATGATTTAGCAAGAATATATTAAGTTATAGCAACAAACAAAACGTATAACCTGCTTCACTATTTGACAGAATTTTAACAAGATATGTCAGCGAGTAATTTGAGCAACATGCTTTACGTTAACGAAACATTCACAGTGAACTGAAACATGTATGCATGCTTTATAATTTGACAGTGACTTACGAAACTTAGCAGTGAAATAAAAATGAGCATATACTTTGAATTCTAATAGGAATTTGCAGCATGAAATCAACAGGTTATCAACGAGTTTCCAGTGATTTAATGTGCTATTATATCTCAAACTTGACAGAAAAACAACATCTAATTCAATACTAATTAGAACGTATTTAACATGCTTTAGAAATCGAAAAAACTAACAATACACGATGGGTAAATAAACATGCATACGTGATATAAGATCCGACAGCAACTAAGAAATATGACAGCAAATCAGAATGAGCTAACATGCTTCAGAATCATGGAAAAATAATGAGAACGTATCATTTAATATGACAGCGAGTAAAACATGCTAATATGCTTCGGATTTGACAGAGATTATCAATAACATAGCAGCGAATTTAACCGCGAATAAAACATACTGACTAAACCATTTAATAAATTTTAAAACATGTAAATGATGCTTAAAAACAAAGATATTTATATCTGCTAACCAGATCCAAGTATAAAAGCATTTATAATATAAGTCTATTATCTAACAAGTAGGATGAGAAACAAAGCAGATTTAATATTCCAAAAATCTACTAACAATTTATTCTTGCATATCCTTCCCTTTTAGACAATTTTAATTCGACAGTTCAAGCCATAAATCAGTTCATCGTTCACTCTTCCATCACATGAGTCATCATATAAGTCATATACAAGTCATTGCCGTAAAAGAGACTACAATAATGAAGACTACAATAATGATGACATGATGATTAATAGCACGTATATGGAAGGTAAATAACATTAATTTAAAGAAATGATAGTAAAACACGAAGCATAACATTGAATAATACGTGTAGCATAATTTGATGATTTAGCAAGAATATATTAAGTTATAGCAACAAACAAAACGTATAACCTGCTTCACTATTTGACAGAATTTTAACAAGATATGTCAGCGAGTAATTTGAGCAACATGCTTTACGTTAACGAAACATTCACAGTGAACTGAAACATGTATGCATGCTTTATAATTTGACAGTGACTTACGAAACTTAGCAGTGAAATAAAAATGAGCATATACTTTGAATTCTAATAGGAATTTGCAGCATGAAATCAACAGGTTATCAACGAGTTTCCAGTGATTTAATGTGCTATTATATCTCAAACTTGACAGAAAAACAACATCTAATTCAATACTAATTAGAACGTATTTAACATGCTTTAGAAATCGAAAAAACTAACAATACACGATGGGTAAATAAACATGCATACGTGATATAAGATCCGACAGCAACTAAGAAATATGACAGCAAATCAGAATGAGCTAACATGCTTCAGAATCATGGAAAAATAATGAGAACGTATCATTTAATATGACAGCGAGTAAAACATGCTAATATGCTTCGGATTTGACAGAGATTATCAATAACATAGCAGCGAATTTAACCGCGAATAAAACATACTGACTAAACCATTTAATAAATTTTAAAACATGTAAATGATGCTTAAAAACAAAGATATTTATATCTGCTAACCAGATCCAAGTATAAAAGCATTTATAATATAAGTCTATTATCTAACAAGTAGGATGAGAAACAAAGCAGATTTAATATTCCAAAAATCTACTAACAATTTATTCTTGCATATCCTTCCCTTTTAGACAATTTTAATTCGACAGTTCAAGCCATAAATCAGTTCATCGTTCACTCTTCCATCACATGAGTCATCATATAAGTCATATACAAGTCATTGCCGTAAAAGAGACTACAATAATGAAGTTTACAGGGGTTATCACCAATTAGAGAAAACTACAGCAACAAGACAATGAAATGTACAAGATTAAATCATTAAGAGGGAACTTCTTAGCTTAGCTTATCCATGTTCATTGATTCATTATTCAATACTACGTTCATCACATCGTTGATCTTTAACATCCCCAGGAAATGAAATCAAACATTACGTGATTTAAGTGAACTAACAGTGAAGCCTACAGAAAGTGAGCTACAGCGCAAGATGGTCCAACAAGGTTTCTCCCAGGGAATTATAGGCAGTTAAAGGAACTAGAAATTTCAAACAGCTAAAGGAACTACACAATTTCAACTACAAGAGAAAATCACACGCACACACATAGTTCACTTGTGGGTAGGGCTTTGACGGCTAGACACACCCAAATCATTACTTAAATTTGTTGGAGAAGACTCGCTGCATAAGAATTCCAGACCACACTCGCAGCAACGTACCATATCAACACACGATCACCGGAACGTCAAGGAGAAGGAAGGAATCGGCTGGCTTACCTTGAACCGATGCCGGAGGTGTCCACGACAGAAGCTCCAATCCCGCACGCCTTGCCCGAGCGTTCCACTAACGCAACCCGCTTCGCCGACCACCGCCCGCACGCTCGTCAGACAGCATTGTATCGCCGCGATCTCTCCCCCCCGGTCCCTCTCTCGCGTCTCCCTTCTCCTAGTTCTCCCTCTCCCTTGCGTCTCTTTCAGAACACCCATCACAACCCTAAATTCCCAATTAATCATCTCCCCCTTATTTTACTTTTACAAAAGAAAACTGAACCAACCATTAGTGAACCGGGCCAAACACCAAACCAAAACCAACATCTTCCCCCTTTTTAATTACATTTTCATTTATTTCTTCAATTCCAATTAATTCTAATTCCTCAATTATTCTTTCCTAAATCTCTAATTAATCCCTCTCTTAATTAAATTCTTCTTAGCAAATAACCGAGCACTCCATATTTTTGGATTGAGCCAAATGATTCAATCTATATTTTCTCCCTTTAAATACATGTCACAATTTGACACGTATAGATACAAAATGTAATATCTTATTAATCCCAACATTTAATTACATTACGTATACGGAAAAAAAACGTTACAGGGATATTACAAATATTCTCAAAGTTCTTAAAAGGTGCTTTTTCTTATTCATTCAAGGAGACGTGGTCCAAATTTCAGCTCAAAAGGATCCAAGACAAAGGAGTTACGCGTTTTCAAAGTTCACTTTTCAAAACTAAAATTCTACTAATTTTAAGGAAAGTAGAGATTTGGTCGCCTGGCTCGACCTATTCTTGCGACCGCAACTCGACCACAGAAAAAGGGACGAATTTGTTAAATTCTACTTTTTTTCGGACGCAACACTTGACCAAAAGCCTCGATCGCCCAGCGACTACTAGTTCAAAAATAAGCATATGAAGGTTGAGCCACAATTCAACAATTCAACACCGTATTTTTAGGTTATATTCTAATCCCCTTCCGCTGGTACATCATTTGGTCTCAAAGCTAAAACATATCATAATAAAAAAATTTTCACCATGATGACACGAAAAGCATCTAAAGCAGCTCAAAAAGACAAGACGAATATCATTTCAAACACCGAGCCATCATCATCATCACAAACCGAGCTAAACATGATGGAGCAAATTAGAATACTTCAAGCATAAGTGACACAACTCATGATGGCACAAAATCAACAACGAGAGCGTCACCACATCCCCGACAATAAAGGCAACTTTGTAAGAGAGGGCACCAATTATGAAGATTTCCATCGCCAAGGGAGACCAACACAAAGAGACAACATAAATCTTGTCAAGGTATCCATCCCACCGTTCAACGGATCATGCAACAGACATGACTATATGGAGTGGAAGAGCCAAGTGGAAAGGATATTCGAGTGCTACAAACTCACAGACCTCAAGTGGTTGCAACTAGTCACAATCGGGTTCACCGGTTATGCAAGCATATGGTGGAATAGCATAAGCGCAAAGAGAAGACACGGAGTCAAAGAAATTTAGACTTGGACACTATTAAAAAGGCTTACGGATGAGAAGCTCATTCCTAGCAACTATCATCAATAGCTCTATTATCAATTGCAAAGCCACAAGCAAGGGTTCTCCACTATTGACGAATATATTGCCAAATTTGAAGCGTTACAAACAAGGTGTAATATGCAAGAGCAGGTAGACCAAACAATTACAAGATTCCTCCAAGGACTTCACTAAGACATTGGTGACATTATCAAACTACAACCTTACGCCACCTTGGGTGATGTGATCAAACTAGCTCAAAAGGTTGAGAGACAAAGAAAAAGGAAGGAAAAAGAGAAGGCTAACCGACTTCCACAAAGAACTACAAGCTTCTCCAAGCTACCACCCAAGCAAGATGTCATAAATGGTACTACTACTTAAGCAAGCGACGACAAGCCATTATCTATTGAAGCAAAGCCAAAATCAAGAGAAATCAAGTGTTTCAAATGCCTTGGAATCAAACACTATCCCCGCTAATGTCCGAATATGAAAGTTATGGTATTAAAAGAAGGCACTAATATGGTTGAGAGTAAGGATAAAAGTGAAGCACATAGGCACCCGACGAAGAAGCACATGTGGAGAATTTATATGCTCAAGAGGGATCTCTCCTCATGATTATTCGAAGAGTACTCACCACCAAGGCAATCATCAACAAGTGTCAAAGAGAAAACATATTCCATAGTCGTTGCCAAGTCAAAAACAAAGTTTCTCTTTAATAATTGATGGAGGAAGTTGTGCTAATGTGGTTTCTACAGATCTAGTCAACAAATTGGATATAGTAACAACCATGCATCTAACTCTTTACAAACTAAGTTGGCTAAATGACAAAAAAGACATCAAGGTTAATAAGTAAGCACACATTGAATTCTCAATCGAGAGTTTCACGGACAAAATATTATGCGACGTGGTTTTGATGAGTGCAAGCCACCTACTTTTGGGGAGACCATGACAATATGATAGAAGAACTACACCCAATGGATTCACAAATTGCTATACTTTCAAGTTCAAAGACAAGACTATCAAACTAGCTCTACTCCCACTGAAACAAGTGGCCAAAGACTATGATTCAAGAAAAGAAAGTATGTTGAAGTCTACCATGCTCGTGACAGAAAAGGAGAACATCTTGGTATTATCCAATACCATTCCTCAAAGAAATTTCCTCCTCACCAAACTTGACACAAAGCTATATGAGTTTCATTGGATAAAAAGTGCCTACACTGACGATATAGACTTCTGGCAATGGTATGAAAAATGTCAAAAGGGGCCTAAGAATGGATTCTATCTTATGAACGGATACCTCTTCAAAAGTGGTAAGATTTGTATTCCAAGATGCAGCCTTCAAGAATCCCTAATAAAGGAGGCCAATAGTGGAGGGCTAGCAAGCCACTTTGGAGAAAAGAAGACATATGAAGCGGTAAAGGAAAACTTTTATTGGCCCCACCTTCTCAAAGATGTGGAAAGGGTTGTAGAGTGATGTATTATTTGCAAGAAAGCCAAGAGTAAACTTCTACACCAAGGGCTCTATCTACCTTTCCTGGTTCCAACACACCCATGGGTTAAGGTTAGCATGAATTTTACATTTGGGACTACCTCACATAACAAGAGCAAAAGATACAATCATGGTCGTTGTTGATAGATTCTCCAAGATGGCCCACTTTATTGCATTCTTAAATCATGTGGCTGACATGTTCTTCAAAGAAGTAGTTCGATTACATGGGATTCCTTGTTCCATTGTTTCTGATTGTGACACCAAATTCCTTAGCACGTTTTGGAGGAGCCTTTGGAAAAGTATGAGGACAAGATTACTATTTAGCACATCCTTCTATCCCCAAACCAATGGTCAAACCAAAGTGGTCAATTGAACTCTGGGAGCACTGTTAAGAAGCATGCTGAATGGGAGATTGATGGATTGGGACTTATATATACCATTCATTGAGTTTGCATATAATAAGAGTGTGTTCTGAAGTACTTAACAAACTCCGTTCGAGTTAGTATATGGATTCAACCCTATACTCCTATGGATCTTGTGGCCTCACCTGACAGAGAACTTTATAATACCGATGGAGCAAAGAAGGTCGACATTATGAAAAAATTACATGAGAAAGCAAGACAAACTATAGAAAGGAAGAATGAAGCTCATGCAAAGGTGGCCAACTGTAGAAGGAAAGAAGTTATATTCAAGGAAGGAGACTTGGTTTGGCTTCACCTCTGCAAAGAACGATTTCCACAACAAAGAAAGTCCAAACTCATGTCAAGAGCCGATGGTCCATTCAAAGTGTAATACCCTGGGGTATTTAGGTTCATGTAAACATTTAGATTAAGAAAAAATGTAATATGTTTGTGTTTTATTATGAAGTATAAAATGTTGGAATGTTATTATTTATTATTAGGAAATAAGGATTAAGTAAAGCATAAAAATCAGACAAATTTTGAAGGATGGAGCTGGCGATCGATCGTGGCAGTTGATTGCATCCATGTCGATCGACCAGCGTGATACATCGGTGATATTGAAGGCCAAATATTGGTGGTCTTTCAGCGAATGGTGGTCTATCACCCAGGAGTTAAATCGATCGACCGCCATTTAAATCACCTTTTGGAAGAGATATTCGAACGCCAGAAACAGAAGAGCTTCATCTCTTGGCACTTTAGTTGATATTCAAGCGTCTTCTTTCTCGACTCTTCATCTTCAGGGTGTGACTAAAGGGTCATTTGGAATGATGTATAAATAGGACGTATGGGTTAGAAGTTTTTCCTTTTGGAAAAACTGGAGAGAAAGGGACTGCCTCTATGAGTAGTCTGTGAGCTGCTATGAACAGAAAAAGGAATTGCTGCTGAAGGAAAAGAAAAGCTACGTGGGCTAAGGAATAATGCGTGTGCTTTGTCCGAAAGGACCTACATCGCCGGAGTAGGAAATTTTGTCATGTGTTTTGTTGTGATATGCGTTGTTGTTTCATTGTTTGTTCTTTGGAGAGTTTGCTTTTGCGATAGGACCATTGTTAAGAAATATCTCTGCATGCTTTCCTTGATGAATTCACTGTGATAGATATGCTTCAATAATAGTTCTCTGTTCGTGTTGTTTTTGTTGATAGTTTGCAAATTTGTTGTGATGAAAATGAATAAATTATTAGTGAATAGTGGGAAGGAAGAAATTGGTTTGCATGTGGTTACTCTGTAGAGTTTATACTGTTATTATTCTTTATTATTATCAATAGGTTAGTAACAGGAGATGTCTCCTGCCATTCTTGTATCTTCTGCAGGTTCATAATTAGAGATAATTTGATGTTATTATGGCTTCTGTTCAGTAAACCAAATGGTAGGAAAAGTTGTAAGATGTTAATCAATGATGTAGACATAGGTTTACACGTGGATAAAATAGTTTTCATGAATAATTTCCCAGTTATTGGCTAATAAATTGTACTAATACTTTAGGACAAATCTAGAAGTGAAATAGGTTAGTTCTTTTTGTTGATAAATCATCAATAAATATTTTTTTATGTGAATATTCCCGACAGGAAGTAAAACAAATGAGAATTTTATTAGTTATATTAGGCTACGAATATTGATGTCCGCATGCATAATATGCATATAGAAAGTTTAGGATAATAATATGATAAAAGAATTATTTAATAGTATGTGTGTGATGCCTCGCGTCAAAAATCGTACTTTCTTAACCTTTCTATTTAAATTTTTTCATAAATTTTTTTTTTTACTTAAAACAGGTACAAGTAAAAACTTAAGTTTAATACAAAAATCTAAAAGAATACGAGTGAATTAGAGTAAAGCAAAAATATTAATGCATTCATTAAAGTTCAAACGTAAAGGAAGACAGAAACATAACTACTACTTAAAACACAATTCAGCAAATAGAGTAAGAGTTAATAGTTTTTACAAAATAGTACCCTTCTCAATTTATTTTAAAAAAGCGATTTCTTTCTTCCTTTTCTCAAGCCATAATCTTACTCAGGTCATGATTCATCTGGATAATCAGCAGACTCCACCGTAAATGCATCCTCCTCTGTTCCTGACATTACCATTTCTCGACTATTTCCTACACCACAAGTAAAACGTGAGCCTAAAGGCCCAATAAGGAAAAGGGAAAATGCAGTATGATCATGCCTCTCTTTAGTTCTTTTGGAATGGGTCCGCCCCAAACAAATCTTTTCATTACGTTCATTCTTTCATTCATAACTCGTACGTCGAGCGGGAGATTAGAGAAACCTGTGTTGGAGGTATAGTCTTGGTCGGCTTCTAGCCACCAAGGGTAGCTGGTCCCGTTCACGACAAGGGAGGAGACTTAGTCCAGTCTACCTGATTGGATCTAAACTACCCGTCTGTCCCCTAACTCCCTATTTTCCTTCTTTTTTCTTTTCATTCTTTTCATTTATCATTTTCCTCACTTAATGCATGTGAGTACCGCCCCTATTATCATGATGCATGTTGAGACAGTATAATGATAAATGAATAGCGCATGTCAATGAATAATTAAGCAGCAAACATCCATGAATAATAGTTACTAAACGAATAACAGAGAACAATTATAAAAATGAATTGAACTAACGAATAATATACTTGAATTACAGAACATAATAATAAAAGTAGTGGTAATTGAACATGCTATTAATTGAGATTAAATGGAACAAGGGCAACAAGCAATTCAATTAAGTAGGCATGCTTGACAGTATTAACGAAGCGTGCAATTGGCAATTAACTGGAAACATTGCTTAATAACAAAACATGATATCGATACTTAACTTGAAACATGCTTAGTAATTTGATACTACTAGAAACGTGCTAAATAAATTGTTATGAGCTAAGACACGAATCAACTATAATTAAATCGATGGATGATATTGTAGGTAAAACTTGATTTAAATCTTTTAGCTAGAGTTACAATCTACTTTGAGGATACCAAATATTATCACAAGTTATAATAGGGATTTTGTTATGCATGGTCATATCAAGAAAATTACAGTTCCTAGCCAGTACTAAGAAATAATAGCATCATCGACCAAGTCTACTATCTTAATGAGCAATATGGGATATCATATTTCCAATAGAACAGAGCTACTATCCACGAACCAATTCACAGTCTATTCATACGTAACATGTCATTAAAAAGGCTTCCCTTCATCAGTTTGTTTCCATCGGTTCATCAGTTCATACCATAGCAGCTCATGATCACATTCTCTTATCATAGAAAGCATCGAATTATAGTAAAGGAAATTACACAGAGTAGTAATTAAAAACTCAGGCACACTACTTGTGGGTAGGGCCTCCACATAGTCAAGACTCTATCCCAAACCTTACTTTTGTTGAAGAAATTCAATCACGGACAGGTGAAATAGTCACCCACTCCTTGTTCACGATCACTCCTTCAATTCACGATTCTCGGTGAAGAAGTGCACAAGTAGTCCTCACTCACAGAACGCATAATTCCTACTGGACAGATTTCTCTGACTTACAGGAAGACTTTCTCTCTTGTTGGGAATTCTCTCACGCAGGAAAATAAAAAATGCTGAGAGAGAAACCTAGTCTGGGGATGCAAAGGTGGAGCCTTACTTGGAGAGAGGCGATTGTACACCAATCGGAGAGGAGAAACGTGGAGTGTTGAGCGACGTGGTCCTGTTGTGGGAGAAACTCACCTTCAAAGGTCGAGTTCATGGGTCTTTCCCTATGTAATCTAACCCTAATTTTGTTATTTAAAACCTATTTTTATGCAAAAACTGGGACTTTTCGGATGAGGGTATGCGTCCTGGCCTCATCCGCATTCATCTGGAATTCTCACTTCGTTTGCCAGATTTACATTTTCGGATGGGGTAAGTCGTCCTCTCCCTCATCTATGAACGTCCAAATCTGCCATTTGGAAGAGGGAAGGCATCTACATCATGTGTCCGCAAGCATCAGCATCTTGCATCCTCAAGCGTCCGAAACTGTCTAGAAATTGGACAGATTCAAAATTACCGCGTCCGCATACATTCGCATTCGTCTGCAAGCGTCCAAAAAAATCAAGTGAGAGATAGGTGACGAATTTGGATACAGAATCCCATCCAGTGTTGTCCTAAAACTCTATGACGACGTTCCATGCATTTTCGGACGCCATTCCCAGTCCCTTAAGTCGTCCGCATGCGTCCAAATTCTCATCTTACAATTTTTCTTCAAATTTACATAATTTTTATTCCATAATATTTACCTTATAAATACACGTCATAATTGAACACGCATTGATACACAATGTAATATTATAATTATCCCGAAGATTGATTACATCACGTATAGGGGGAAATGTTATCGGGATGTTACATACTACCTCTTTACAAAAATTTTGGTCCCCAAAATTTAGTTGTTGAAAAGCTCGGGGTACTTGGTCCTCATGTCATCTTTTTTCTCCCAAGTGGCCTCTTCGTTAGTGTGATTTTGCCATAAAACTTTGACTAGCAGGATACGCTTGTTTCGTAGTTCCTTTACTCTGGAGTCTAGGATTTGAATAGGCTTTTCGCTGTAGCTCAGGTTGGGTTGAACTTTGATATCTTCGGGAGGGCTAAATATAGTTGCATTTCTAGACATTTTTGATCATTGACATGTGAAAGACATTATGTATGCCCACCAAAAAGTCTAGTAAATGCAGCTTGTGATGCCTCACATCAAAATCCATTCTTTCTTAATTTTCTTCTTTTTAAATTTTTGAGAAGAATTTTCTTTTTCCTTTTTACCTACTTAAACTAGTAAATTTTAAAATATCAAATTTAACGTAAAACTGAAGAGTAGAAATAAAATCAGAGTATGCGGAAATAATTTTAAATGCTTAAATAAAGTTTAGAGTTCAAAGCTAAAACTTACGAAATAATGTCAAAATAGGGTTTATGCAAATCTTGTCCATTATTAAATCCTTACAAATTAAACAAAACATTTATTTCCTTCTTGGGCCATTCACCTACTCTGGTCATGATTTATTTGGATACATCGTAGGCTCCATGAGAAATGCATCCTCTTTCACTCCAGGCGTTATCATTTCATTACCTACACCACAAGTAATACGTAATCCTAAAGACTTAGTAAGGAAAGGGAATATGCACTATGTCATGCCTCTCTTTAGTTTACTTGGAATGGGTCCGCCCCAAACCAATCTTTCATTACGTTCATTCATTCATAACTCATATTTTGAGCCAAAAATTGAAGGAACCCATGTGTGATGGTATAGTTTGATCGGCTTCTAGCCTCTTGTGTGCAACTAGTCCCTTTCCTGACAAGGTAGGGGTGTAGCCTAGTTGCCAAACTAGATCCAAACTACTCATTCGGCCCCCAACTTCCCATCATTCATTTGTTCATTTTATTCGTTCATTTTCCTCACATCATGCATATGAGTACCACCCCAAAGTGGCACTCCTTACTTGTTTCTGTTATCATGATGCATGGACATTATAATAAAACAACGATAATTGAATCAACGAATATAATTAAATGAAAATGATTTAAACAACTAGCTACACATATAGCACATATAGCGAACAACCATAATTAAGAGAACACAAGGAAGACAATAATAAAGAGAATTTACTATCACGAGAATCACAATAGAATTTAAGATCGATGACGTTGAGTTATATGAGTCTACTAGTCATGCTTCTAATACTATTTAACAATTTACCGGAAGCATGTAATTAAAAATGAATATGTTGAGATGACTACTTAAACAGGCATGCTTGAAGGTTTGTCAGTAATTTAGTTAATACAACATGCTAAAAAAGAAAATCATTTATGAATGATGGTTGTAAACATGCTCAACTATTTGTTATTTACAGGAAATGTGCTAGATAATTTGGTACAAGTCAAACAGGGATGTTTATATCTCTTAACCAGAACCAATGATAAGTAATAATCATAAATAAGTTTACTAATCAAGAATGAGTAGTGATATTCAGAGAATTTGCTAACCATTCATTCATGGGTGTCATTTTCTCTAAACAGTTTTAGTTCAACAGTTTCAGTTCATCCATTCTAAATCATAGCAGTAAAATAAATTATGAAAATGTAATGTTTACAGAGGTTGTAACAGCTAAAGGAACAACAATGAAACTAGAGACAATTACAACAAAGTAAAACAATGGATTGTACGAAACTAAATCATTAGAAGGGAAATTCATAGTTCGTTCGTATTCATTGGTTCATCATTCTTTACTACAATACTTATAATCCATCATTCTCAACACTCTTCAAATCATTTATCTTTAAAAAATAAAGCAATTACGGTAAATAGATTTGCAAGAAAAATCAAGAATTTGAACACTCAACAGAGGAAATCTTTACTAGGATTAACCAACCAATGAATTCTGGAAATGGACATCTAAATTAACACACTCACACACACACTACTTGTGGGTAGGGCTTTGACGGCCAAGACTCTACCCAATCCTTACCTCTATTGAAGAAATTATCTCACGGACAGCAATGACTGAAGTTGACAATCTCCTCTGTCTATGGGAAAAACTCGATCAATCCACCTCTGCGAATCTTACTAGGACAAACTTTCCACTCTGAATTCTCACAACACTTCAGAAGGTTTCCTCACTCTTTCACTCCAATGGGACACTCTCACAGGGGAAGAAAATCTTAAATCTCCTAGAAGGAAGCTCCAAATTAGATTTAAAAGGATGAAACTTACTTGGAGGAAATCGACGTGTACCAATTAGGGAGGAGAAACATGCGAAAATGGGGTGACATGATTCGGTTGGAGAATCGTATCTCCAGGTCGAGTTCATGGCTGCCATACCAAAGTTTTATCCCCAAAATTTCGTTATTTTAAATTTATGCTTCACAAAACTGGGGACTTTCGAACGAGACTTTGCGTCTGCATCGCAATGCGTCCAAAAGAGTACTGTGCAGACAGAATTTAGAGATGAGGATGAGAAACTGCGTCCTGGCTCTAATGAATTTTCGTCCGCAGGCCATATTCGGACGCAAAATGGCATCCGCACGTGGCATCCACACTCATCCGAAAGTACCCAAAATTAGTATAGATTCAAATTAGTTACATTCACATTCATCCTCAATCATCCCCACATCATCCGAATGTGACATTCAAACGCGAAACCTTGTCCACATATATCGTCTGCATCATCCGAATGTACCCAGATTTTGTACAGATTCAATGCGGACGCATCTCGATCTTGTTCACATAATGACAGGGTCAGTTCAGGATGCAAGGCTCAGTCCTACCTTCGTCCCCAAGTGGCCTACGCTGGTGCGAATGCTAAACCTCATCCCCATGGCATCCGCTTTCGTCCGAATTGACCCTAGACAGTTTTTTCCTCAATTTTCCTCAACTTAAATTTTGTCCCATAATATTTTCCACAATTTATATGTCATAATATTTTGCACATGAATCAGAAAAATGATAACGGGGTGTTACATAGTTGGTAAGCAGTTGATCCAGTCCTCTTTGTGATAACATAGGGACCATATATCTTGGATTGAGCTTTCCCCTTTTTCTGAAATGTACCACGCCTTTGAATGAGGATATCCTTAGAAATACATTGTCTCCTTCATTAAATTCTAGGATTCGTCGTCGATTATTAACGTAACTCTTTTGATGGATTTGAGCTGCTAACATTTTTTGTTTGATCATGGCCACGAATTCTGCAGTTTTTTGTATTATTTCTGGGCCATAAAAGGTGGCTTCACCTACCTCGTCCCAATGTAAGGGAGATCTGCACTTTCTTCCATGTAGTGCCTCAATTGATGTCATGCCTATTGTTGCCTGGAAGCTGTTATTATACGCGAATTCGACCAAAGGTAGCATTTTTTGTAATGACCCGATTTTTAGTAAATCCTTTAACATGCGTGAAAATTTGAAATTTCTCTTTGAAACCAGTCAGAGCGAGCCTGAAACTGGACCGCTACAAACCATTCATAAAACTTGATATAGAAACCCCATTAATGGATCTATGTGGAAGCATTATAATAAAATCATTGATATAAAATGTCATGGAAGCATAATTTAAATCATTTAAGGAAGAATTATCAAACAATTGAAATACTGCTTTTAATAGCTAAAAATCCATTTGGAAAACTTGATTTAATTACAAATTAGAAAACTTAACGTAACTACAACTGTTTCTCATTTACCCTCTTTACGCCTGGCCAGCCATGACATCCCTCGAGCGTGCAAATCCATCATCCCCGCTTTTTATTATTTGTTCTTCTTTTACTTGTCGCTACTCTTTCTGTACTCCTAATCTGTGCATTTACTCTACGTACCAGTACCTATACCTACACCACATATAATACGTGAGCCTAATGGCTCAGTAAGGAAAAGGGTGATGCAATTATTAAATGCCTCTCTTTAGTCCTTTTCGTTAAGCCATTCATTCAATTATTACTTTCTATTAGACATTCGTTCTTTCGTTGGGGTAGCCTCCTGGGTGCATATTATTGCCAGACTACAACTAACCTCCTTAGGGCACACTACTGCTAGGCTAGTCACTAGTCTCATGGGAGCAAACTAGTTGCCAGGTTATACTAGCCTCCTGGGAGCAACCAACTGCCAGACTAGACCTGTCGTCCTATTATTCTACCATTCATTCTTACATTTTCCTCACTCATGCATGCATCCTATTCTTTCTATTAGCATGATGCATGACCATACATTCTTAACCTAACATGATGCATGATGCTTCACCATATAACATTCATAATAGTTGAAGTGTGCATTACATAAAACTAAATGGAATTGAAATTAAACTGAATTTGAAAGCACATATAAAGAATAGCAATAATTGAAGGCGCACATTAGAGAACAATTATAATTAAAAGTGCATACAGAAAACAAGTATGATATCGAATCTAAACAGCGAAAGAACAATAAACTAAACATGCTAAAAAAGATAAGATAATTATTCTAGTTCTATAGTTCTCTAGCCTGGTTAACTTCCTAGTCCATTTACATGCTTCCTACATTCATTATTCTTAGTGATTATTCTGATTAGTTATCCTAGGTGAGTTACATGCTCGAGACAATTTCAACTATTAAGCTAGTTAGTTATTCTAACTAATTACATGCTCAAGGGTTGATTACATACTTTTATCATAATTATTTATTATAATTACTTAGTATGCTCAAGGAAGATACGATTAGAATTCTAGTTAGTTATCCTAATTGATTTACACACTCAGGGAAGATGCGATTAACATTCTAGTTAGTTATCCTAGTAATTTAACATGCTCTTACAATAGTTGTAATTAGAATTCTAATTGATTAACCTTTAAACATGCTGGACCTAGCTAAGTTAACAGGCTAGTTAATTAGCAGGCTTAGCAAATTAGTAATAATTAACGTGATTGGTTTAATTGCATGCTTAAGTTGATTAATGTACTTATGTCTATTTGCATGCTTAAGTCTAATTAGATTGTTTACATGCTTATATTAGCTAATTAGTTAACATGCTCAATTGAGTAACAATTAACTAAATTGATTGGTAGTTAAACATGCAAGTTATATACTAGATTAAACATGCTCAACTAAGTGGTTAGCGACTATTATTTAAGCGACTAGTTAAACATGCTCAATTGGTTAATATATCGTTACCCCAATTAACTAACATGCTTGACAAAGTGATTAACAACTATGCATTGCACAACTAGCAAACATTAATTAGTTTACATGTTTTGGTTAACTAATTTAAGGTTCTATTTGGTTAACATCTAAACATGCTTGGCCTAGTTGATTAATATGCTTATTAATCTAACATAGATATCCAACAAGGGAATGACAAAACAATTTACGACGGCACAAAACAACACAATTAAATAATAGCAAGTAATTTAGGCAGTGCCCATTCGTCATTTCACATTTTAAACATTCATTACTCTTTTAATATTCATCCTGTCTTTTTTAAAACAATACATTTAATCACTAACCAAAACATTTATCACAGTCACAACCTTTATCTCTATCAAGTAACACATTCATAGTAAGGGAAATAAACTAACAATCAAGGAGCTACACTATCTACAACAGAGGAAAACAACAAGGAACATAGTACCATAAGGAATTATCACTTAAACTAAGAATAAACATTATCATTATAAGCTTTTCTAACTACAATCACAACATAAAATAGGAACTAAACATAACAAGGAACCCAACATAACTCACACACCCCTACTTATGGTGTAGGGCCTCCAAATGGCCAAGACACCCCTAATCCCTTACCAATTTGAAGACACTAGCAGGGATAGCTGGCACTCCAACCTCCACAGTTCCAGCAGCAGCTCACTCCTCTAACCTCCTATCTTACCTCACACACACAATACTTACACTTCTCTCCACTCCCTAGAGCTCCCTTCTTTCGGTCCTCCTTCACCTCTCACTAGTTTTTACTCTCATGCAGGGAACACAGAAAAATGGATTGAAAAGGAAGGAAGAGAAGGATAAATATTTGGAAGTAAGGAGACAAAATCATCATCCTAGGGAAAGGAGGTCGGTGACTCTATGGGTTGAGGGTGGGCGACGGGTCATTTCCTAGTTGATTTGGGGCGACTTCCATTGATTTTTCAACGATTTCTTTCAATTTTCTTCTCATTAAATTCGTAGGTCTGGGCTATTTCAGACGAGTGCGGACGCATAGGCTTCATCCGCATTCGTCCGCAAGGCTAAAATCACTCAAGCTAAATGAGGCTTCAGATAGGAGAATGCATCCCCGTCCTGTCCGTACCGTTTGCAGGTGGGTTTCAGACGACATTTGGCGTCCGCAAGTGGCATATGCGTGTCGTCCAAAAGTGTCTTAAAATTGGACAGAGGCAAATCCGACGAGGCCTCAACTCATCCGCAGTCATCTACCGTCGTTCGAAAGTCCCCAATGTTGTATAGAGTCGATGCAGACGAAGCACTTCGCGTTCACATCGTCCAGGACCTTGTCCGCAACACTACACTCAGGAGGCCGAATTACGTCCTGAGTCTCCGCATGTACAACACATTTGCGGACGACATATCTCATCCGCAGTGTCGTTCGGACTCGTCCGAAATGATGACTTAGGCGGGGACAACTTTGGGACGTGGAGCAGCATCCGCGAGAGTCATCCTCAAGCTAAGGGCGACGTACAATGCTCTTGCGGACGACACTTCTTGTCCGCAAGGTTGTCCTCATGCGGTCGAAAGTCAACTTCCAGACACTTTAGGACGAAAAACCTTGTAATACCCTGAATTTTTTATATCAAAATTTATTAAAAATAATTGAAAATTAATTAGAGGTATTTGGATTTATCGGATATATATTGGGGTATTACCAAGTGAATAACCGTTAGATTACAATTTAAGAGAAATTATTGGAGATTTAATTGATAGAAATCCATTTGGGAAATGGAATTATGAAATTTAAATTGGACCTCTAGTAATCTTTTAATGATATTTGGATTAAATCTAGAGTTACAAATTGGGTCACTAATATTCAACAACTAAATTTGTGTTTCTTTTTAATATCAGTTAATTAATGTTAAAATGGGGAAAATTGAGGTAATTAGGATAAATACTAATTTAATAAAATAAATATTAATTAAATCAAATTCTAGTATACACGTGATTATTTGGATTAATATTTATGAGTGAGATTTGTTGTTAAATAACTGAACTGAATCAACACTTCTCATTTCGTCTGGCCTTCGGCCATTTGACGAAATGAGAAAAGAGAATATTAAGATTTAAATTAGATTATTAAGGATTTAAAAATGAAAAGGGAGTAAATTGATTAAATAGGGTTAAAGAAAAATTAAGTGGGGATGTAGAAAGACATGAACCAGTTCTGCTCGAACCGGTTCATGCCCTTCTGAACCTGTTCACTAAGTAAACCGGTTGAAGGGAAAATAAGAATGGCTACCAAGCCATTCTTCGGGAGAAAGAAAGCTAGGGTTGCCGAGGAGAGAAATCGCGGGAGAGAGATAGGCGATCGGCAACGGCGAAGAACGAAGCCGCGAGGGGAGGCAACGATGCGCTTGGATCCATTCCGGCAAACTCGGGTGTGCGATGACTAGTGTGGTGAGCAGCTTTGTTCTTTGTAAGTCACGACTGTGGTCGAGGGTCCCTGGCTTGCGGGTCTGAACGGTGAAGCAACGGAGGCTCGGCGACGACCGATTGACGACGATGGAGCAGCAACGGCAAGGGGTTAACGACGGCAATGAGCTGGACAGCATCTGGATGGTAGGGGATCTCTTTGGTGTAGAGGACCGAGCCATGAAAGGTGGAGTGGTGGCCGAGAGCTTCCTATGGTAAGCTTCCTTCTTTGTTCCCTTCCGTTTACTGCTATGATATGGTCAATGAGGGGATAATACTCTCTGTTGTTGAAAGAATAAATGGATAGAGGTAAAGTTGAGTGTTCAGGAGCATTTAGCCATGAAGAGTGCTGATGCAGGGATGTTCTGGAGCTTTTGGACTACTTCTGATGCCCTGTTGGTATCGAAAAGAGGAAGGAGAATAACGACGGAACACTAATACGCATTAAAGCTTGAGGTAAGGAAATTGGGTGTGTTTTGGACATTTGGAGGCCCTATACCACAAGTGTGTGTGCATGAGTTAGTGTCAGTTTCCCTTGAATGATTCATTGTCATTGAACTTCCTTTGTTGATAGTGTTAGTTGATTCCCCTTTACTAATGCTTTACGTGAATGGTGTTTCCTTGTTTTTAATAACGTAGATTGTTAGTACCCTGTAGACTTATTGTTAGTTCTGCTCCTTCCTTGGCAACTCTGATGTTTCCTTTATTGTAAATTTGATTATTAATGCTTCATTCTGATGGTTACGATGAATGCTTAACGTTTGAATGAGATAAGGGTAGAACGATATGTGTAGTAGAATGATGAGCAGGTGAATAATGAGGAGCATGAATGAGTCAAATGAGTCAAGAGTTCCTTTATTTGTTATGTTTCTTGCTTTTACATACTATCCAGCTTAAATCTCTTTCCATGCGTAAATTATAAATTGATATTCCTTCATCATTGTATATATTGCTTTTGCCATTCTTATTGATCCATCTATATGTAGATCTTGCCAGTGCTAGCATGTTTACTTAAATCGCAATCATTAGCATGTTAAATTAACTTGGTTATGCCATGCTTACTTATTAACTAGACCACTATGGTTGATTTATTAACTAAGCTAAGTTATTCTGTGAGTTGATAATACCATGTATGTGTTAAATTCCTAAGCACGTTTAAATGTTAATTAGAATTATAATTTCAACTGCAAGCTGAGCATGCTAATTAACTTAACTAAAGTGATTAAGAGCATGTTAATTTACTCAATTGGAGTAATCGATTAGACTTGGACTTGTTTAGTTTATTAATTTACTAACTAGTTGTTGAATAACCAGTTCAAGCATGGTTAACCAGTTGTACAATGAATAATCAATCCTTGAGCATGTTGAATTAGTTGAGCATGCTTGCGTGTAATCAATTCAAGCATGTTTAATCAATAACTAAACCCTAAGTATGTTAGCTATTTTGTTGAGCATGTAATTAACTAGGATAATAATTAGACTATTAAATACAGCACATTTGACTATTTAAAAACAACAGTATTCGTAACCAACTAGAATAAGGATTTCCAATTTACAAGCATGTTTCTGTTATTCGTTATCTACAACATGTTTCCATGTTTAGCCTAGTTTAGTTCAATAAGCATGTTTAGTTAATTATAATTTGTCGTATGTTACTTTATTGTTTTATCTTGTTCACTCACTGTTTCAATTCGATATCATAATTGTTCCCTATATTTATGTATCCTTTCAATTATTGTTATTCATTATATACGCGAGTTCAGTTATAGTACTTTTACTTCAATGCGCATTTCAATTTCCGTTAATGTACATTATAATGCATTATGCTTCATGTTAATAGATACCCAGTAGGGGGTACTCCCCCCCCTCGGGGTGGTGCCACATGCATGAGTGAGGAAAAATGCTAAGAAAAGAATGTTCGGGATGGGCGGGATATGCCCATCACCGAAGAAACCCTCCAACGGGATATGCTGGAAGGGAAGAAACCCTGAAGGCGGGATATGCCGGAAGGGGAGGACCCTTGAAGGCGGGATACACCGAAAAGGGGATGAATGCTAAGAAAAGAATGTTCAGGATGGGCGGGATATGCCCATCATCGAAGAAACCCTCCGATGGGATACGCCGGAAGGGAAGAAACTCTGAAGGTGGGATACGCTGGAAGGGGAGGAACCTTGAAGGAGGGATACACTGGAAAGGGGACGAAAAAGGGAGTTGGAGGGTGGATTCCATCCCCTAAGACCCCTCCAATCTCGAGCTCGACGTACGAGTAAAGAACAAACAAAAGAACAAATGTAATAAAAAGAATTGGTTTGGGTGGCCCCCATTCCAAGAAGAACTAAAGAGCGATATACATAATTGTTTTTCCCCCATTTCCTTACTGGGCGTAAGCTCATGTTCTTACTTGTGGTGTAGGTAGAATGACGAACAGATAATAAGTAGATGATAAACACATAATGAAGCAAGGATGGATGATTTCGCACGCACGAGACTCGGGCTGAACAGGCAAAGAAAAGTAATGAGTAAATGATTGTAATTATATTAAGTTTTATCATATTGTATTCAGTTGTCTTAGTTTCTTCCTTAAATGATTCATTTACGCTTCCGCCATGTTTTTTGATAATTTATTTTATAACGCTTCCGCACATTTTATCAAATGGTTTTCATGATGAGTTTAACAAAAGAGTCAGTAGCGATCTAGTTAGATGCACTCTGATATGTTTTGGTTTTAAAAAGAAATAAATTTCAAATTTTTATGCATTTTTACGATTTACGAAAATCTGGGTCGTTACAAACCTCGTCCTTGACTCGTCCCAAATGTTGGGGACGCAACACAATGCACTTGCGGATGACATAATGCATCTGCAGTGTCGTCCGTAGGCATCCAAAAACACCATGGACAACCTTTCTTACATTTTTTTCCACTTAACTCCTATCCTATAACATCTTTCCCATTAATACACATCACAATTGACACGTAAAAATACGAAATGTAATATCCCCACACTCCCAACACTTTGTTTATATCACGTATACAGGGAAAACCTAATGGAAATTACTCCGACTACACACTCAGTAATACCCCGATAGATATCCAACTTAAAAATATCAAGGTGTTAGATTTTTCCCCAACCAACCTGAAATTCCAAAATACAGGCGCGAAGCATATCTTCAAGAGTTTGGATAGTCCTCTCACTTTGACCGTCGGTCTGAGGGTGAAAAGCGATACTAAACTGTAGTTCTGTACCCATGGCATTTTTTAGAATCTTCCAAAATACTAAAGAAAATCATGGATCCCGATCCGACACTATGGAAATCAGAACTCCATGCAGTTGTACTATCGCCATAACATATAAATCGGTGAACTAATTCATTTTGTACGTCATGGTTATCGGTAGAAAGTGTGAAACCTTTGTCAATCTATCCACAATCACCCATATTACATCTTGGCCTCTGGTGGTCTTGGGTAAGCTTGTAACGAAATCTATTGTGATATGTTTCCATTTCCACTCTGAAATTGGCAATGATTGGAGTAAACCACCTTGTCATTGGTGTTCAGCCTTTACCCACTAACAAACCTAGCATAGAGCTATGTATTCAGCGATGTCATACTTCATGTTTGGCCAATAATAGTGTGCCTTGAGATCTTGATACATCTTGTTACCATTAGGATGAATCGAGAAACTAGAAGAATGAGCTTCTTGTAAGATCTTAGTCTTCAAGGCAGAATCCCTCAATAAAGCACCTATAGTATCCAGCTAAGCCCAAAAAGCTCCTCACATTGCCGACATTCTTCGGTTGTGACCAGTCCATAACCGCTTGTACCTTTGTTGGGTCCACAGAGATATCGTCCTTGTAGATCACATGGCCAAGGAAATCAACTTTGCTCAACCAGAAATCACACTAAGAAAATTTGGCAAACAATTGATGTTGACTAAGAATCGATAGAGTCGTTCGTAGATGTTCACAATGCTCCACCTCATATCAGGAATAGACCAGGACATCGTCAATAAAAACTATGATAAACTTATCCAAATAATCTCTGAAGACTCGATTCATCATGTCCATGAAGGCCGCAGGGGCGTTGGTCAACCTGAATGACATAACCATGAATTTGTAGTGCCCGTACCTTGTGCGCAACCTAGTTTTAGGTACATCATTTGGTTTGAATTTCAACTGATAATAACATGAATGGAGGTCGATCTTTGAGAATACCCTGACACCACATAATTGGTCAAACAGATCATCGATCCTTGGCAGAGGATATTTATTCTTAATCGTTACCTTGTTCAGCTCTCTTAGTTGATGCACATCTTCATTGTCCCATCCTTCTTCTTGACCAATAGTATTGGTGCACCCCACGAAGAAAAGCTTGGATGAATAAACCCCTTTGTAATTAATTCTTCTAATTGAACCTTTAACTCCCGTAATTCAGCTGGTGCCATTCGATATAGGTTTTTGGAAAAAGGTTTTGTGCCAGACTGTAAGTTGATCTCAAATTCGATCTCGCGATCAAGCGGTAGACCGGGAAGATCATCAAGAAAAACATTTGGAAAGTTGCGTCCTATCGTAACACCCTCTAATTTAGTCTCCAGAGTTGTAGTAGTGTCGATCATGTTGATTAAGAATCCGTCGCATCCATTCCTCAGCAACATATTTGCCTTGAGCGCAGATATGATAGCCATTTTCCCTTTATCCTTGGTTCATCGGAAAATGTGTAGTTCGCCACCCGGAGGGTAGAAAAAAACTTCCCTCTTCTTACAATTGATGATCCCATGGTGTGAAGATAGCCAATCCATTCTGATGATGACGTCGTAGCCCTTTAGATCCATAATGATTAGATCGGCCCAAAATAAACGGCCATTTATCTTTATAGCATAAGCCTTGAGAATTCCATCAGTAATTAAACGGTTGCCGGAGGGTAACAACATGCGATGGGTATAGTTCACCCTATTAAAGAAATAGTTTGTCTGTTCACAGAACTTTGTGAAAATAAACTAGTGCATAGCAGTCGAATCGAATAGAACATACGTGGCACACTTATTAACATATACTATACCTGTCAGGATTAGGTAACTTGTTTAATCCAATCTAAGGTAAGATCTCCTAATTTGACTAGGGAGCATTTAATACTACATATCAACAATTATTGCATAATTTATGCGTACCTACCACAATTGCTGGATGTTCCTCGCTCAGGTCTGGTCCATACGTAGCAAACACCAGTAGGGGCCACACCCCCTTGTCCAATGGGTCTTGTAGTGTAGTATCTTGCAATGTGGCTGGGCTTGCCAAACATATAACACTTTTTCAAACTAGCCAGGGATTCGCCACGATGTACCTTCTTACATTTAGGACAAACATTAGCTTGAGGAGTATTGGGTGTCTGTGTCATGGGCCTTTTATCTGGTCTTTGCTATGCTCCACCCTCAGAAGGTCGTTTAAATCCCCGGCTTGCTGGGAGGCCAATCCGTGACTGTTGGTTAGAATTGGCTTTCCACATTCTCTGGCTAGCTTCTTTCTGCCTAGTCACCATAAACTTTACTCCTTCAACGGCCAAGGCTCTGGCCAAAATTTTCGAATACGTGACACCTTCAGTGCCTGCCCCGATGACTCCTTCCAAGACTTCAATCTTAAGTCCCTAAATAAAATGCTGAACCTTATGCTCTTCAGTCACCACCAGATGAGGAGCATAATGGGATAATGCTTCAAACTGCTGAGCATATTCTGCCATGGTTCCTATTTGACGTAGGCGCGTGAATTCCATCAATTTCTAAGTACGAATGGTATGATTGAAATACTTCTTATTAAATAGCTTCCTATTTGACGTAGGCGCATGAATTCCATCAATTTCTAAGTACGAATGGTATGATTGAAATACTTCTTATTAAATAGCTCTTTGAAGTCCTTCCAGGTGAGGGTTGTAACATATCGAGAGGACTTAACCGAGTCTCACCAAAATCGTGCCTCATGCATCAACAAATAGGTCGCACACTTGACCCTCTTTGTCTCATTGATATCTGCATAAGCAAATTTGTCCTCCAAAGAGCGTATCCACTCCTCAGCTCCCATAATGTCTTAGATATTCCCATTGAAGAAGGGAAGTTTGAGTTTTTGGAACTTTTCCCATCCGGCTTCTCTTTGGGCCTGTTGCATCAGCATTGGTCGTTGATTCCCATTACCATTTCTGTTATCTTGTCCCATAAATCTCTCCATGTATCAAAGATGTTGCTCCATGAATTGGGACTGCCATTCTATATGCTGAGACTACTACTCCACAACTGCAGCTATATGATTGAAGGCCTCATTTATGCCATGATCCTCTCGTTGCTCAGGCGCTCAGGGCCCTTCCTCATTACATGACATAGTTACTCTTCCCCTCCTAGCCATTTATAACCTATACAATTTCACATTAGTTTAAAGGAAACATTTTAGTCATTTATCATTTTATACATTTTCATACCATAACGTAATAAGTCAAAGTGAAACATTTTAGTCAATTGCAATTCAATACATTCTTACATTGTAGCCTAGTAAGTTTAGAAAAAATTGGGAATTGAAATTTAATGGGAGAAATGGACAAACTTAAGGGGGAAGGACGTTGCTTGCCTCGGATGGACCGCCGGTTCAGGGCTGGTTTATAGGACAATTGAAAACAAAAGGGGGGGGGGGGGATTTAATTTGGCCCTGCCTTTCACTGGCGAACAGAATAGAAGAGAGGACAGGGAGATCGAGAGAGAAGAGAAGACGACGAGTGAAAGGACGACGGCGGAGGGAGCGAGCTCGGGCTCTGGGCAGCTCTCATGACACGTTGTCGGCGTTTGACATGCGCATTGTCCGGTGCTCGGTGAGCAAACGGCGAGCTAGGGCTCAGTGTACCGTGGCTCTCAGAGTCGATTTTGGTGCTACGAAATCGTTGGTGGAGATAAGTAGATAGTCTATGTTTAGTGTTTTTCTTCTTGAATTCCGGTTATGGATGATTTGGGTGTTGATAGATGCGTTTTGGCGAAGGGGATGGTGGTGGTTATGGCTGGAATCAGATTTTGATTTGTCCGGTCCTTTGGTTCTGTTGAACCGGTTTATTGTATTCTGGCTGTCCCATGATTTCTCCTTCTCCCGAAACGATAGTAACTTTCCATGTGGAGATTGTGCAATGGACCACGTCCTTCGATTTGGGTGATTCTTCCATCAACTGGCATCACTGGTGGTCTCGTCTTCCTGCTGTCTATAAATCAATGGCAGGAAGCTGGCTGTGAAGAGAGGAAAAGTGATAGTGAAGAATGCAGGAGATGGAAACGTGAAGGGAGAGGGCAACAGTGAATGGGAACTCTCTTGAAGCATGGAAACAGAGAAGAGAAATCGAAGCTCGGTTTTCTCTATGGTGTCTTTCTTGGTATGGAGATTTTCTTTTGGTGCTACTATAGGATATTATGGAATTCATTGCTGCTTGTGCTCTGTTGTTAGGTTAATACACATTCTGTTTCTTTGGTTTGTGTTGGTTAATTCCAAAGGCTTGGAATTGTTTTGCTGTGGAGTTTGTGTGGTTGTTGAAAATATGCCACTGTGATTGATTTTAGATTAGTGGTTAATTGTTTATTTTGGATTTATTAACTACTGCCTTTCTAATTTGATACCATGGATGAATAGGTGTGCTAAGTTGATCGTTGTTTGGACAGTTGTGAATAGTTATGCTCCGTGGTTACTGTCGTTGAATAATGTTCACTGTTTGGATTTCGCTCTATTATTTTGATAAGTGACCCAGATGATGTTTGGACTGTAAATTCTGCTAAGTGAATGAATGAAGAAAAAGACTATGTTTTTAGTAATGGAAAACGTTGATATGTTGCAATTGGTTTTGGTTGTTGGAAATTAATCATTAATTTGTTGTGCTGTTATGTATTGCCAAAGGGATTAATGGTTATGTTTGGATAATAATATTGTGGAAATGTACATTGTGGTCATATGTTCTGTGGGTTTGGATTTAGATCATTAATTAGATAAATGCATTATGTAAATTGGATTAAGTCGTCGCATGTTTGGTTTGGTTGACGGATGTTGATGTTTAATGCCTTATTGAGCATTAATATTAGGAGTGATTTTGGATAATAAAGTTAAATAAATGCTTTGTTGGTTCCATTGAATTTTTTATTAAAAAATAATAAATTGTGTTGTGAAGTAAATTCTCTCTATTATCAGGTCACATTGATGGAATGAGCAACTATTATCGATTATTGTTATCCTGTTGCACATGTCAACTTACTGAAATGATTATTGCAAGGTTGCTAAGTAATTAAGTTGACTAATGGAATTTATTAAGCGTTAAGGTTTATGAAAATTCAGTGGTCAATAATTATTGCTTAATTGGTCAATAAAAATAATTGGACGAAAAATGTGAAATGAATTAACAGAATAATGATATAAAAGTTAAGGTTTATAATGGGTAAATATATTAATAAACAAATATATTAATTATTTTGAAGCTATTAACGGGAAAAGAATAGAGTGTCAAACGCGCCACAGACTGCAGGTAAGTGATACACATGTGCTTTGGTCCTTAGGGCCCAACATCGTAAGAGTAGGAGATGCATGTTTCGGTGTTTACAGTTTTAAATAGCATGTTTGGGTGTTTACTGTTTTAAATAGCATGTTTCGTTGTTTACTATTTTTATAAGCATGTCTACAATTTATAAGCATGATCTGTGATTTGTATGTTGGTTGCTTTATTAAATTCCTCTAATAGAGAATGTATGCATTTATGAGCATCATGCATCTTAGTTTTCAAAAGATACGAAAATGATTTCCATGCATACTTTTGAAAAGGAAAAAAGAAGAAACAAAACGATTACAAAATGATAAGAAGGAAACAAAGAAGAAACAAAACGATTACAAAATGACAAGAAGGAAACAAAGAAGAAACGAGACAGTTGTGAAACGTAAAGAAATGAACGTAAATGGGTGTGACGAGATGTGAGGTTGGGTTAGCCACCCCTCCTTATGAAGTTTAGACATCTCTAACACTTTCAAGGTAAAGATAAACAGAAACAGGGTTGTCTGGGGATGTGAGGTTGAGTTAGTCGCTCCTCCTCGTCAAGTTTAGACATCTCCAACGTCTTTCAAGATTAAGACAACAACAAACATAAACGGGGTCGTCTGGGGATGTGTGATTGAGTTGACTGCTCCTCCTTGTCAAATTTAGACATTTCCAATGCCTTTCAAGATTAAGACAACCATAAACATAAACAGGGTCGTCTGGGGATGTGAGGTTGAGTTGGCTGCTCCTCCTCGTCAAGTTTAGACATCTCCAACTCCTTTCAAGATAAAGAAAAAAATATAAAGGGGTCGTTTAGGGATGTGAGGTTGAGTTGGTTGCTCCTCCTCGTCAAGATAAAGTAAAGTAACAATCAAGTAAAGTAAAGTAACAATCAAGTAAAGAAAGGAACTATAAAGTAAAGTCAAGATAAAGCAAAGTTAAGATCAAGAAAACGGTAAAAGAAAAGAAAAGAAAGAAAGAAGAGAAACAGAAACAAAAAATGAAAAGAGATTTGAAAGTGGCATGACATGTGCATCATACCTTTTATTTTATGTCACTTATTGAGCATTAGGCTCATTAGTTAAGTTTTGCGATGTAGGTACACGCACAGGTGAACAGACTAAGAGGCAGTCGATAAAGGATTTACACGAATGGATCTTGTGGCTGGCTGGGCTAAAGAATTAAATGAAAATTATTTGTAAAAGGGTTTGTAAATTATTTAATATTCTTTAATGCTTGTTTTAATTCCGCTGCGTTTCAGAAAAAGATTTTATTACTTTTGTTGCAATTGATAAATGTTTTACGTAAAGAGTTTGAATGATCGTGTTTTATAAAGGACAAATAGTTTGACATTTTTATAAAAGAAAAGCTTTAAATTTACACGATTTTTAAAGTAAATAAAAATAGGGTCGTTACAACCCTTCTCAATTTATTTTAAAAGAGCGACTTCTTTCTTCCTTTTCTCAAGCCATAATCTTACTCAGGTCGCAATTCATCTATATAATCAACAGACTCCACCGAAAATGCATCCTTCTCTGTTCCTGGCATTACCATTTCTTGACTGTTTCCTACACCACAAGTAAAACATGAGCCTAAAGGCCCAGTAAGGAAAAGGGAAAATGCAGTATGATCATGCCTCACTTTAGTTCTTCTGGAATGGGTCCGCCCCAAACTAATCTTTTTATTACTTTGATTCTTTCATTCATAACTCGTACGTAAAGCAGGAGATTAGAGGAACCTGTGTTGGAGGTATAGTCTTGGTTGGCTTCTAAACACCTAGGGTAGCTGGTCCCATTCCCGACAAGGGAGGAGACTTCGTCCAGTCTACATGATTAGATCTAAACTACCTGTCCGTCCCCTAACTCCCTATTTTCCTTCTCTTTTCTTTATATTCTATTCATTTATCATTTTCCTCACTTAATGCATGTGAGTACCGCCCCAAAGGTGGTACTCCCAACTTGATTCTATTATCATGATGTATGTTGAGACAGTATAATGATAAACGAATAGCGCATGTCAATGAATAATTAAACAACAGACATCCATTAATAATAGTAATTAAACAAATAAAAGAGAACAATTATAACAATGAATTGAACTAACGAATAATATACTTGAATTACAGAACAAAATAATAAAAGTAGAGGTAATTGAGCATGCTATTAATTGAGATTAAATGGAACAAGGGCAACAAGCAGTTCAACTAAGTAGGCATGCTTGACAGTATTAACGAAGCGTGCAATCGGCAATTAACTGGAAACATTGCTTAATAAAAAAACATGATATCGATACTTAACTTGAAACAAGCTTAGTAATTTGATACGACTGGAAACGTGCTAAATAATTGTTATAAGCTAAGGACATGAATCAATTATAATTAAATGGATGAATGATATTGAAGGTAAAACCTGATTTAAATCTTTTAGCTAGAGTTACAATCTACTTTGAGGTTACCAAATATTATCACAGGTCATAATCGGGATTTTGTTATGCGTGGTCATATCAACAAAATTACAGTTCTTAGTCAGTACCAAGAAATAATAGCATCATCGACCAAGTCTACTATCTTAGTGAGCAATATGGGATATCATATTTCTAACAAAACAGAGCTACTATCCACAAACCAATTCATAGTCTATTCATATGTAAAATATCATTAAAAAGGATTCTGTTCATCAGTTTGTTTCCATCGATTCATCAGTTCATACTATAGCAGCTCATGATCACATTCTCTTATCATAGAAAGCAACGATTTGTAGTAAAGGAAATTACACAGAGTAGTAATTAAAAACTCACACACACTTCTTATTGGTAGGGCTTCCACATGGCCAAGACTCTATTCCAAACCTTACTTTTGTTGAAGAAATTCAATCACGGACTGCTGAAATACCCACCTAATCCTTGTTCATGATCACTCCTTCAATTCACTATTCCCGTTGAAGAAGCGCACAAATAGTCCTAACTCACAAAATGCACAATTCCTACTAGACAGATTTCTCTCGCTCACAGGAAGACATTCTCTCTTGTCGGGAATTCTCTCACGCAGGAAGATTAAAAATGCTAAGAGAGAACCCTAGTATGGTGATTAAAAGGTGGAGTCTTACCTAGAGAGAGGCGATTGTGAACCAATCGGAAAGGAGAAACGTGGAGGGTGGGGCGACGTGGTCTCGTCGTGGGAGAAACTCACCTCTAGAGGTCGAGTTCGTGGGTTTTTCCCTCCGTAATCTAACCCTAATTTTGTTATTTAAAACCTATTTTTAAGCAAAATCTGGGACTTTTAGGATGAGGGTGTGCGTCCTGGCCTCATCGCGTTCATCCGAAATTCTCACTTCGTCTGCTAGATTTACGTTTTTGGACGGGGAAAGTCGTCCTCTCCCTCATCCATGAACATCTGATCTGCCATTCGGACGAGGGAAGGTGTCCACATCTTGTGTCCGCAAGCGTCCAAAACTGTCCAGAAATTGGACAAATTCAAAATTACCGCGTCCGTATACATTCATATTTGTCCGCAAGCGTCCGAAAAAGTTGAGTTAGAGACAGGGGACAAATTTGGACGCGAAATCTCATCCTATATCATCCTAAAACTTTGGGACGACGTTCCATGCATTTTTGGACGCCATTCCTTGTCCTTTAAGTCATCCGCATGTGTCTGAATTCTCATTTTACAATTTTTCTTCAAATTTTTATACTTAACTTTTATTCCATAATATTTACCCCATAAATACACGTCATAATTTAACACACATCGATACACAATGTAATATAATAATTATCCCAAAGATTGATTACATCGCGTATATGGGAAAAATGTTATCGGGATGTTACAATGTGTTTTAAATATATTGTTAGTAGAAATACGTTTAGTGTTAAATTACAGTTGAAGCATGATTATAACCATTGTTTGTCAATTGTTTGTAACATTGTTTGCGATATATGAACTATTGTGTGACATTTATATAGGCATGTTAGTAGGGTTATACGTCACACATTTCATGTGTTAATAATGAAGATAATAAATGGTGTTTTCTATGTGGGTTCGAAAACTTAAGAGGTTGCTCACACATAGAAAACAACGCGTTTGAGTAAGTTTGGAAACTGAAGAGGTTGCTCTTACTCAATGGGGGGAGAGTTCGAAAACTGAAGAGGTAGCTATCACCGAAAAGTAAATTAATGTAAATGTAAGTAGGCTCGTTTTTACTGTGTTTGAAAATTGAAGAGGTTGCTCTCACGTAAAAATAAATCCAAGTGGTGGGTTTAGAAACTGAAGAGGTTGCTCTCACCTAGCTTACGGATATATCAGGCTTATGCATGTATAGTTGTCATTGAGGTTACAGTTACATTTCATTTTTATATTCCTTACTGGGCAATAGTCTCATTATTCCTCTTGTGATGTAGGTATGGATTGTGAGTGGATTGAGGTGAATGTTGGAGAAGTGTGATGCGATGCAATCTTGTGTTACCATGCGCGGAACGACCTCGGGAGTTATGACTATAATGAATAAAAGTTATTTTAATGGCATAAAGACTCTGTTATGGATTTTAAGTATTTTAATTATTTTATTTCTATAAGACAGTTAAATTTTTTATACCGCGCAACGTACTTTAATGTTTTTCAATTAAGTATATTTTAATGGATTTTTTAAATGTTCAAAATTTTACAAAAAATTCATAAACGGAAATGGGATGTTACAATACAGAGTATCCACCACCTTCAATGTACAAGACCTATCTCCATACGTTGATAATGAGGAGATCACTATAGAATCATAACTTAATTTGAGGTCAAATCCTCAAAAATCAAGAGAGGATGATAGACCACAAGGTCCAATTACAAGAGCAAGGGCCCAAAGGCTCATAAACACCTATATTACTAACTATTTGGAAGGTGGAACAATAATGGCCCAAATGGAGGAGCTTCAAATCAATGAGGACAAACGGAAGCCCACACATTTGTTATAATGGAAAGAAGCCCAAGAAGACTCACTTGAAGGGCAAGAAAGACCAAAGGAAAAAGATTTATGGAAACCTATTAAAACCAACCAAGCAAGTGGTCAAAGTTTAACCAATTTGGCAACCATCCAAGTGGAAAATTTTGAAGGAAAAAGCTGCCATCCTAGTCACCATTTCATGGCCCTTAAGCAAGTAAGGAGTTGCCAAAATAATAGTTTTAGAAAGTTACTAATACTATAGTTTACTAATCGGCCAATTAGGACTGAATATTTATTGTGTTTCCTATTTTGTTGTTTCCTATTTTATGCTTTGTAAATGGCTATATTAAGCCACATAATGCTTATGTTTTAGACATTGAAGTTTGAAAACAAAATAGCTTTTGTTAATTTTGAAATTGGAGTGATTCATTTTTCAAAAACTTTGGTGAGTTAAATCCAAAGTTCTTCTTATGTAAGTTATATCACAAGGCCGGATCTCACTTAGGCTTAAGTGATTTTTCTTAGTGGCATCCGTAGCCTTACTCTTTAGGGAAAGGTTGTGTGAAGTGATGTCGAACCATCTATCAAACATCCATCTGCAGAGTCATCAAAAGGTAGTGCAAGCTATCCTGCCGTAATATCCCAAATTTTCGTTGAGCTAAGCACAATGCTTATGTGATAATTTGGGATGATAGGAGTTGAATAGGATAATTTAAGATATTGGTCAAGAGAAACAAATTGGAAGAAGTGAATTATGATACCTCGAATTGTGTTACGTTATCCTTAGATAATTGAAGGTGTTAGTAAAGGGAAAAATATTTAGATAAGTGAACCATGATACTCCAGATTAAGTACCTTAAGAAAATATTAAGGTTATTGGAAAATGGGTTGATGATATTTGGAATTAGACAGGATGACAATAGAATTAGATTAGTAGTTAGTAAAATTGGTAAGAGAAAATGTACTTAGATATAATAAATAAGGTTGAAGTTATAAGATCTATAATATTTTGGAGTATATTAAATTTAGTAAAGAATAAGGTGGAAGAGGAGTTATGGAATATACCTTGATAATGAGGGGAATAAATTTATGGATAGTTGGATAATTCAAGTGTTGGTCAAGGGAAAAGGTATTTGGAAAATAGGGAATTACAGTACCCGAGTTGTTGAGGATAATAAGGCCATTAACAATTAAGAGTATATTGAATCTAGTATTGGTTTTGGATATGAGGGTTGTTTATGTAATACAAGAATAAATTGGAGAGTTAGAAGATGATAGTTAGAGTTAAGAAAAGTAATATTAGAAGTAGTTAATAATAAGGTTCTTAACAGTTATTGGAATTGGACTTGGGCAAAAGTGAAGAAAGAATGGTAGAACATATACTATAAGTTGGTTTACATGATATAAATGTTCAAATATATATGTATGAATTTAGTGCATATTGATTTGAAGAAGATGAAGTTGCATGGAAGATATTTCAATTACAATTAAGACTTCAGGCTATGGTTGCAATTTCAATTACAATTAAGACTTCAGGCTATGGTTGCAATATATATATATATATATTGATATATTGAAAATATAATTCTTAAGGAGAAGATGTTTGGCAGCCGATCATGCCATTCGCATGGAGTGAGTGTCGATCGACCAGTGTCATCGACCGGCTTGAAATGAAGCACTTTTCTGAATGGTTGGCCGTCAATTGCCCAATGGGAAATGACCATCAAGCTTGATCGTCTGCCAATTTATGATGGTCATCTGGAAGGTTTAACTGGCATCTGAAGATGAAATGGTTCGTTTGAAGCATTTGGATGATGGAACGTCCAAACCTTTGGCTTTCTATCTTCACTGGGTTGCTGAAGGGGCACTGGTGAGTGGCCTATAAATAGAAGCAAAGTAAATGAGGATTGAGAGAGAAGAAAAGCTATGGGGTTACTCTACCAAAATGTTGAGAGAAATAGTGAGGGTGTGAGGAGTTTATGTGAGTTCTAGAGTTTCTGAAGGAGAGTGAAAGTTTGAGGGAGAGTTTGTGAGGGTTTGAAGAATTAACCTATGAGTAAGAAACTGTGAAAACATGGTTTATGCTTGCTGTGAGTTGTGAAAGAAAGTTTACAAAGGAGAAGAACTGAGGAAGTTGAAAGGTGAGAGATCGTGAAGATAGCAGTGTACTGCTGTGTATTGTGAAGGCAATCTGCGAGTGAATTGTATTGAACGATAAGAACAGTGAAGAGTCTAGATTGGTGAGTCTTCTGTGAGCAGAACTCTTTCATATTCTATGGATTTTATGAGGAGTTGATGAGATAAAGATATTGAATTGTTTGGATCTTTATTGCATGAATTGTGAAGCATGGGTACACTATAATTGAGTTTGGTTCTGCCTGTTTCTTATTGCTTGATAATTGTTATTTTGGCTATTAAACTTCGAGCATGAGTTATATGTTTATCTTCAGTTTGGTTTCTGCATGAGAGGTATATAGAATTGGTTTCGTCTGATGCAAGTCTTATGCTGATTGATAAACTGTTTGTGGATGTTAGTTAGTTAGTTTCTAAATTACTTTATGTTGTTGATAAATGTGGAAACAAATGTTTAAGGGTTCTGCCAAAGACTAATGACTATGAGTAATATTATTGGGTTTTATATGGCTAAGGGTATTGTTATAATTAAAGCAATGTTATGATAAGTAGTGGTTTGGAGATATGAATATGTGAGGCGTTGTTATTCACTAGATAGATGATAAGGTTAGGAAATAATTTAAGGATTTAATATGTGTCAATTATGAATTGGTTATGTGAAGGACAATTTAAGTGCTAACTTTGTAAAGCTAAGGACTCCAAGTAAGTGGTACTGCATGTGTTTTGTCTGAAAGGGCTTACATCATGGAAATTAGGGGTGTTTGGTTGATGCTTGTTTACTAGATATATAGGTTATGTTATATTTGGGAAATGTACTGTTAAATGGTTGTTTGAATGAATTGTATGTTTATTAGATTTAAGTTCAGTTCGTAGGACACGATAGATAGAATTGTATGCTTGCACCATTGTTCCTGTGATACGCAAAAATGCAAATGTAACTGAACTAAACTTAATAACAAGGCTCGTTTGGGTGAATTCGGAAACTGAAGAGGTTGCTCTAATCCAACAGGTGGGTGAGTTCAGAAACTAAAAAGGTTGCTCCCACCCAAAACTATAAAAAGAAGCTCGTTGGTTGAGCTTGAAAATTGAAGAGGTTGCTCTCACTCAAAGAGATATTTAAAGGAAATAAAAGACAAATAAAGGAAAACTCAACGGTGAAAGATAGATAAACAAAACAGAAAAATGTATGTGTTTGAATAGCATTGCATGAGCACGTTCTACTTTTATACTGCTTACTAAGCGTTAGGCTTATAGTCAGGTCCTGTGATGTAGGTATGCATGGATGGAGGATTATGTGGTTGATGAGGCATTTGTACGTTGCGGGCTTGACAGCTGGTTGGGCTAAAAGATTAAAGGAGAATTGTAATGATTTGTAATAACATTTTTTTTAGGAAATGAACATTTGTTACAGTATTTTGTTTTATTAAGAAGATTTTCAAAGTGTGTATAATTCTTTTGGTATTGTAAATACAAGTCTTCCACTATTGTAAATGTTTTAAAGCTTTATAGTATGATGTGTTTTAAGTAATAAATGGTTTAACAAAAAAGAGTTTATTTATACACTTCTTATTTTAACTAGTTTTCAATGAAAAGTCTTCCGCTATGATTTTAAAAGAAAAAGTCTTCAAAATTATAAGTTTTAAATTGTAAGAATAACCGAGATGTTACACCTACTTTCCAAATCTGACCATTTGGAGTGTTTTCAGCATATTTCCTAATTCTTTAAGAATATTCTCAAAGTTCATAAAAGGTTCGCTCATTCAAGGAGACGCGGTCCAAATTTCAAATCAAAAGGATCTAAGACGAAGGAGTTATGCATTTTCAAAGTTTACTTTCCAAAACTGAAATGCTCCCAATTTAAGGAAAGTGGAGATTCGTTCCCCTAACTCGACCTATTCTTACGATTGTAGAAAAAAGGATGAATCTATTAAATTCTACTATTTTTCGGATGTGACACTTGACTAAAAGCCTCGACCGCTAGTTCAAAAATAAGCATCCGAAGGTTGAGCCACAATTCAATACCATATTTTCAAGTTATATTCTAATCCCCTTCTGCTGGTGCATCAACAAAGCCACCGTATCATGCTGAGCAATAATTATCGATAACAGACCCTTAATACTAATAACAAAATTTCTCAGTTAATAACCTTTTTCATCAAGAACATGCTTAATTACTCATCTTTATCAAGTAATGTCACCAACAGATTAAAGAATAAAACCTAATTAACCTCATTGGCTTAAATTAAGTAACTAAATTCTGGAAGACATTAATTTTTCTTAACAGAAAACAAGATTCAGCAATATCTATAACACAAAGAACCAGTCCAACCACATCAATATCTTCTTCTCAACATGTTATGAAAGTAGTAACAATTTCATCAACCACAACAGAAAGCAGACAAAGCATTTCTTCTTCTATTCATCATCGAAACAAAAAGCAATTTCAACAACTTAACATTATCAACAACAAACAACACAAAAATCCTAATCCTATGATGTAGGCCACCTCTGGCAAAACACATGCATAATCTTTTATCTTTCTTAGCAATAATCATTTCCTAATGAAGTTTCTTCTAACAATCACACTGCAGTAACAATCTCCCTTGAAAATTCTCTCAAAAATCAAAGACAACAACATAACTCTCTCTCTCTCTCTCAAGAAGGTAGAAGGAACTCTAAAAATAACCTGAAGACTTTGAGTTTCTTCTACAAGTCTCTCTCTTTTATTTGTTTCTAAACGTTACAGGAGATGGTAAGGCACGACAGTCCATATTCATGCAGCACTTCATTTTCCAGACGACGAGTTGCCATTTTTCTAGGTGATTGTGTGTGTCCTAGTTGATCACCCTCTTCTTGTGATCGATCATAAATCACCAGAATTAATAATCTCCACGGCCACGATCAACCATGATCGACAATCAATCGCAATCCGCCTTTTCCAGAATTACCGTTCAATCATCACCTTAATAGACAATCGACCGCTGCCAAATTCGTTACAATTTGTAATATTTTTTCTTTGGAACCGGTCGATCATTGCCTTTCAGCTAATCGACTGCTTCCAATTTTAGTGTTGCTCTCTGTAATATTTCGAACAGAAGGTGACCAACCGCCTACCCTTCTAATCGACCACGACAACTCTTTTTCATTCATATTCTTCAATTGAATGCACATTCCTCTTATTTACTCTCTTAACATGTAACCAAATTACACCTCTAACAAAACTAATACCATATAATTTCAATATTTCTCTAAATATAAGCAACATCATTATACTCAATGGTATGAACAACTAGGGGAAATCACAATTCACTATGTCCAATATCATAATTCACATAATTGAAGTTTTACATACAGAAAAATTTTCCAAATATTACAACTTCTCACCTCCTTGTTGTCTTTCATCCTCAAAAGGTCTCTTAAGGCCCCTTGAATCCCCCCCAAACCCAATTTCTCAGTTATGGTTGTATTTCCTTAAATGATTTCTGTCTCTGTTTCCCTTAATATTCTTGTCTCCATTCCTATTTCTGTCAGTCTCCGTATTTGTATCCGTATCCATATCAGTTCTGTTTATGTTTCTGTATCTGATTCGGTATCTGTGATCGTACATGTTTTCGTATCCATTCCAATGTCTATTTATGTATCCGTATTTGTATCCGTTTCTGCATTCGTTTCTATGTCTAGAAACTCGTTTTCATTGCGGTTTCTGTTTTGGTTTCTATTCCCATTTCCGTTTTGGTCTCTGTGCTTGTATTGTTTTCGTATCCATTTCCGTTTCTATTTTTGTTTCTATTTCTGTTTCCATATTCGTTTTTGGAGAAGCTCAACTAATTCCCAGGCCCTACAACACTCTCTCTATTCATTCCCGCCCAAAGGTCAAGACCGAGGGGGCAATTACTTGGCTAGTCGAATCATACTCTCTTACTATGGCTTAGTCCTTGATAATTTTCTTCCGCTTCCCGTAACTAATCTAAACGACTTCGTTTATCTATCTAGTTGGTCTACCCCATCATTACCTAGGCAATTTTGGTTAACTATCTAGTTGATCTAATTTATGCAGAACTTTCTTTTTCCATTTATTTCCCTTTCCTACTTCCAAAAATTTGGGCAGAGTCTCCTCTGTTCCTACACTCCCCTAAAGCTATAAATCCTGCATAAAATCCCAAGCAGTTCTAGAATATTCACTTATCTCATTCAAAATCCAAAAATCTAAAATCGAAAACATAACATTCAATGATATCGAGTACACTTGTGAATCTATGATCCCAAATACAAACGAAATACTTATCACGTCTACCTAGTCCGCTAGTCCACTAGTCCCTACACATTATTTCTTAACAATTCATTTATTGAAGTAGAATAAGGAATCATGCATTTGTAAAGTATTAGGAAGCATACTTATGGTGGATGAAGGATTTTCCACGTCGAGGCTTGTGTTGGGAGCCTGACTACATTACTAGTTGGACTTTTGAAAAACCATTTTACTAAGAAAAACGTATCAGAGCATCAGAGCTCTGTTTTAAAACATAGTAAAACAAAACAAGCAAGCTACGTAATTAGTTTTAAAAATGATTATCAGAGCAATTTACAAAAAATTTTTTTAAAACAACCTATAACGACCTGGTTTTTTGTAAATCCTTTAAAATGCGTGAAATTTAAAACTTTTATAAAACCATTGAAATCTTGTTTTAAAACGATATCAGAGTGCATCTAAATCAGACCGCTACTAACCTTTCACAAACCGTGGTATACAGTGAAATGTCACAGATATAAAATCATTTGTAAAACATAACGGAAGCGTTATAAAATCATTTATTTAAAACATTGCGGAAGCGTAATTAGTTTATAAATTCTTTTGTTTCTACTAACAGTAGACAATTAAATATACTTTGATTACAAATCATTTTATCTTTTACTCACTTAGCTTGGCCAACCACAAGCTCCTTCACGTGCAAATCATTCATCACTAATTTAATTTCTGATTATCGTCTTTCACATTGACTCCTAATTCCGTGCATTTGATTCATGCATACAAGTACCTACATATACACCACAAGTAAACTGTAAGACCAAAGGCTTAGTAAGGAAAATGCTTTAATGCAACATGATATACCTCTCTTTAGTCCTTTTGGAATGGGGCCACCCAAACCAATCATTTCATTAAGCCATTCGTTCATTACTTTACTTTAATCCATTCGTTCGTTACTCGTACTTCGAGTGGAAATTGGAGGATTTTCTTGTGCAATGGTGTAGTGGATCGGATCTAACCTTTTACTTGCAACTAGAACTCCTGTACCCTACGAGGGAGGGGCTTCGCCTAGTTGTAGACAAGACCCACTACCCATCCGCCCCCAACTCTCCATTTCCTTCCTTTTCTTTAACATTTTACCTCACATATGCATGCTTGAGTATCACCACCAAGGTAGCACTCCTTATTGGTTTCTATTAACGTGATGCATGACCATACATTCTCAATCTAACATGATGCATGATGCTATATAACGTACGCTAAGAGAAATTGGAATGTGCATTGAAATAAAAGTAACTGTAACGACTTGGTTTTTCATAACCTTTTAAAGTACGCTAAAATTTAAAACTTTTATTTAATCACTAAAACTCTCTTTATTTAAAACTTTTTTAAAGAAATATCAGAGTGCGTCTAACCGGACCGCTACTAACCATTCGTTAAAGTCATTATGAAAATCCAATTAGTAAAATGCGGAAGCAATATAACATCTTTTATTTCAAACATAGCGGAAGCGTAAATTACTTTTCCTTTGAAAACGTGGCGGAAACGTAAATAGTAATTTAATTGATAAAAATCTTTTTAATTAAAAACATAGTGGAAACACAATTCATTCATTTAAAACAATTAATAAAATATTACTTTAAATTAACAGCTTGTTCATGTTTACTTGAATCAGCCAACCAGCTGCAAGTCTCACCCGCGCAAATCCTTCATCAGCTGCTCCTAAATTTGTTCGTCATTTTCCTACATCGCAAGACGTAAGCTATGAGCCTAATGCTCAGTAAGTGATAATACCTATTATAATACTACATGTAGTTTCAGTTTTCCTATTTTTCTTATCTTCTTATCTTTTACATTTTAATCATCGTTTTCGTTGTTTTTGTCTTATCTTTTGTCTTTTGCGTTTTAATTGTTATCTTTCATTGGTCGTTCTTTTCATTGTTGACCTCCGATAGAGCAACGATGGCATAATCCGTAAGCCTGCTAACCATTGGCCGTTTGTCCCAGCATAATCCAGGGACTGTCTAGGCATAATCTAGGGAACTTGCAACTGATACGAGCAGCAATGACATAATCCGAAAGCTTGCTAGCGACGGTGGCATAATCCGAAAGCTCGCTAGCGAACGTGTCCACGAAGGACTTAATAGTCTCGCATCATATCATTGCCGTTTTCTCTTCTTTACTTTAATTGCATTAGTTATTTCTCATTTCTCTTTACTCTTTATAGCTTATTATTCGTTCGTTATCTATTTCTTCATTTGTCATCTGTTTCTTCGTTCGTGATTTGTTCATTCGTTATGCCTTATTATTCGTTCGTTATTTGTATATGTTTCGTATAATACTCGTGAATACATACAATTTCTGAAAGCATAAATAAACATCGAAACGTGCTATAAAAGCAGTAAACAACAAAACGTGCGGTAAAAATTGTAAACAACGAAACATGCTATTAAAGAGGTAAACAACGAAACATGCATTTAAAGTTGTAGACATGCTTGGAAAATGGTAAGCAACGAAATGTGCGATTAAAACTGTAAACAACGAAACATGCTAGGAAAGTAGTAAGCAACGAAACATGCATCTCCTAATCTTACGATGTAGGGTCCGATGACCAAAACACATGCATATCACTTACCTCGTTTCTCACAGCGTTCAATGCTTAAAGTTAACTTTTCTTCCTTTTTAGTACCTTCACAATTTAGAAACGTCTAGTCATTACTAAAATCATTTAATCTACTTAATAACTCTCAACATCTTTTCTATTCTAATTCCTCGTTACTCATTAAAATCATCTGTACTTAGCTTAAAAATTAATCCCAAATCCGATAATCATGCTTAATCAATTAATGACTCTCCCTCCAGCAACATAGTCCAATTCAATGATTTAACTTCCAAACAACAGAGTACATGAACAAAGCTTTAACTAACAGGTTTATATCCAAAATAGACTTTAATCTGATCAATGAACATTCAAGAACAACATAGGCATTTCATTATTTTCATCTATTTATTTTCTACTTTAATGATCCATATAGCAACTTAATCATTCCCATCACAAGGTCCAGAAATATAAATCCAACAAAGAACAATTTATGTATATGGCAACCTACGTATAATCAATGATTCCAGCATGGTTTACATTTATGACAAGCAACCAATATCCAACTAATAGATCCCAAATCCAGCATATTCTTCACCACTATATTTTTTTTTCACAACCAACAAAGTGTTTATATTCATCCATAAACCTTATATAATATTAATCCAAAACATATTTCTTGAATGAATCGAACAAAACATTTCCAGATTCACTCAGAGAGAGAAAATCACTAAAATCATTAGGTAGAATCTCAAGTCTAGAAGGCACACTTGGTGTCCAACATCAACAGAGAGCATTTTTAACACGTCTAAGATTTCAAAACTACAACCCAACCAAAAACTGTAATCAGCCAACAACATTCCAGACAACACCCTAATAGAGTCCAAATGAGTAAACAACAACCATCTTGCCATGAAGAACACCCGAGGCAAGTGCTCACCCTTCACTCAAAATCCTAGGCCAGCACTCCAACTCCAGGGAGCTCCTCGCTCGGCTTCCAGGAGAAATCACCCGAAGCAAAGCTCCTCTGCCAATTTATCCAGCCATCGCCAGGACACAAAGACTGCCTCTCTAAGCGTAGCCCCCTGCTGCACGGTCGACCAGCCACCCGACAATACCCCTTTCCCTATCGAGTACAATTTCAGCTGGAAGGAGAGCTACGTGGAAGATTTGTGCCAGGCCTTTGGCTGGTCTAGCGCAAATCATCGGCTCCCCCTGTCCATCGCCAAGCTCGCTGGATTCCCTCCCAGAAATCTCAAATCGACACTGCCTCTACCATCACAAGAACACCAGAACGCCAAGAAAAGGATGAAGTCGACCAACATCTTACCTCGGCCAAGAAATCGCGTCCACAAATCGCGATTGCAGTCAGGCCGAAAGAACCAGTGCCCTAGCTTCGCACGGTTTGCTCCCACAGATGCCGTGCCAGCGACCAGTAGCCTGCACCTTCATTGCCATCGAAGTCACCCTTCCGCCGTCTCTCGCTCGACTTCTCCACCTCCTATTCTCTCGGGTCCTCTCCCCCTCGTCTCTTCTTCTCCTTGGGTCTCACCCCTCCCTCTCTCATTTTTTCTGAAAAATGGCCAAAGGCCAATCCGAAAATCCCCTCCCCTTTCACTTAATTTCTGAACCGAACCACATCCCACCGGTTCTCCTTCCATCTTTTCCCTTTTTGATTTTTCTTTTCATTCTTTAATTCTTCTTAATAAATTCAAATTAGTTTTCAATTAAATCACCTAATTACCCAATTAAATTCTTTAATAATTTAATTAAATATTTCATTTAATTAAATTATTTTCAACCCCAGTCCAATGAATTTTTTGTAAATTAAAATATAATGGACATGATCTTTGTAATACTCTGATAATTATCTAATTAATCCAAAGTTCTTAATTTCTTCCCAATTATCCTTATTAAATTCCGATATAAAATTTCGGGGTATTATAGTAACTATAATTGAAATTGCGCACAGAAATGTATAATAGAAATTGAAAGCGCACATATCAAAGAACAATTGAAATATGGAATTGTAATAACGAAGCATATAAGGAAATTGAACGGCGAACGCACTCAATAAGGATTGCAGAAATTGAACACCCATATCAGAACAATGTACAATGAATTTAAACAAGGAAGCATGCTCGAATTAATGGAACACAATAATAATCGAAATAGAATCAAAACGTACTATAAATTAACACACGAATTATCCTAGTTATTTTGCTAGTCTATTTACGTGTTTCCTACATTTATTGTTCTAGGTGATTATTCTAATTAGTCATTCTAGGTGATTTACATGCTCAAGAATATTTACATTTATTCTCTAGATATGTATTCTAATTGATTGACATGTGTAGATTGATTAACACGCTTAGGTTTAGTTTATTAAGTTTGTTAGCCTAGTTAACTGATTATGCTCAGGTTTAGTAGATGATAACATGCTAAGGACAAATAATTATAAGCAGGACTGTAAGCAATACCAAGAAGACAATAACAATGAAAATATAAAAACATTTATGCACATGGTCAATGAAATTCTCAATCCGTTCCTACTTAGTTCATTCTTCTTTCATCTTCTCCATTCTTTTCTAATAAAGTAAAGCATCTCTAATATTTTCAATTAAAATAAAGCATTGTAAAGGAAATTGCAGTGAGATGCAATACAACTAATTGCAGTAAAAGAGTGATATACAGATTATTCACAAAGGAATGATTAACATATTAATCTAGTTAGTTGATTAAACATGCTAGTAAGTTAAACATACTTTTAATACTTTAAAGTATTAAACATGCATAGTTAGTTGATTAAGCATACTTGACTAGTCGTGTTCGAGTCTAGTTAATTAACATGCTTATCTAGTTAATTATTCTAGTTAGTTGATTGCTCTACTTAATTGACATGTATGAAGTTAAGTAAAGATGCTCAACCAATTAATTAACATGCTTGCTACTATTCTAAACGTGCAAACTCAAAATTAATGATAAGTTAGTTAATTAACATGCTTATCTACTTAATTATTCTTGTTATTTAAATTAAACATGCAATTCAACATGATAGTTAATTAAACATGTTAATTAAACATGACAAAACCGAGTAAATGAGCTTGCTAATCACAATTATTATTCTAACTAATTATCCTAGTTAATTAACATGCTCACTAGATGATTAAATATGCTTATTACAAAGGTTATTCTAGTTAATTAGACGTGCGGATCTAGTTAACTAAACATGCTTGATTTATCATTCTAGTAGATTAGACATGCGTAATTGATTAACTAAACATGCTTAATGTATTATTCAAGTTAAGTTAATTAACATGCTCAAATAATAATTACAATTAGTTAACGTGCTAGTAGTCACTAGATTATCAAACATAAGGGCAAGATAATATGTGCGAACAATATATAAAAATGGCAGAGCAATATATAGATATATATTGAATAATAGTTTATACTTATCACAGAGGAATTTACACCAAACATAGCAGGGTATTACAGGGAGTAGAGAGATAAACTAAATATAGCATAACATCGCAGCGATTAATTCATTCTTTGCTTAAACCTTCAGCAAACATTCATCACGTTTAACAATTTCCTTTTTCCCTAAGCATTCTCTAAACACGTTCATTCCTATATTAGTAGTAAATACCACATAAGACTAAGGAAACCAACAACAGTTAAATCAACCAAGGAAATACTACAAAGCACTAACAAACCTACACTATCATCAACTCAGGAAATATGTACAGCGAACGAATCAACAAATGAAATAGCAACAATAATCATCTAAGGAACTATCATCTAAAATCAACTAACAGCAACTAGCATTTAACTAATGACAGTAACGACAAGGAAATCACAAAGCACTATAATTCTACATAGCATTAGTAAGACTATCAATAACCAGGAAATGCAACTCCCACACCTCTACTTGTGGTGTAGGGCCTCCACAGGCCAAGACACCCCTATTTCCTTACCTAAGTGAAGAAAACTAACACTCAAGGATAACACTCCACAGCCCACAATAGCTCATAGGCGGCACTCCAGTTCACAACAACTCACTCCTCAGCTTCCACCTGACTTCACTCACACATGAAGGATGCTCTCACTAGAAACTCTCTCTCGCTCTCTAGAACTTTCACAAAGTCTCTCCCTTAAAGAAGGGAAAAACTTGACTAAAGAATCAATGGAAGAAAGGGAGGGATGACTTACATACCTGAAGGAGGAGGTAGATTGGACACCTAAGGGAGGTAGAGAGGAGGCGACCCGGGCTAGGGGAGGTCGATGCCTATGCGAAGGTGGGGTAGAGTCATTCATTGTCTCCAATTAATGGCTAAATGACAAGTTTTTATCATTTTAATTCTAATTTTATTCATAGGTCTAGCTATTTTGGACGAGTACAGACACACTGGTCTCGTCCGCATGAGTAAAATGCCTAAAGATAAATCGTGGCCATGGATGAGAAAGGGCATCCCATCCTCATCTGTACCGTCCGTAGATGACATTCGGACGTGATTTGGCGTCCCCATGAAGTGTCCGCAAGGGTCCAAATTTGTCCATAAATTGGATAGATTCAAATCGGACGAAGTCTCCCCACATTCGCAGTTGTCCTCATGCGTTCGAAGGTGTCTAGGATTTGGACAGAGTCAATTTGGACGTGGCTAATCCACATCTGCACTCTTCCAGACTCGTTTGAAAGTTTGCGATATAGTGAAGTCAGGAAGCAAAGTTGCGTCCTGAGTCGTCCCATTCCTTGGGACGATGCTCCAAACATTTGTGGACGATATGACTCGCCCGCAACATCGTTTGCAGGAGTCCGAAAATGCCCTGGACAGCTTTTCTTCACCTTTTTCCCACATAACTTTTATCTCCTAATATTTTTCCCATAAATACATGTCATAAAATGACATATATAAATACGCAATGTAATGTCCTAGACACTCCATCCTTAATTTACATCGCGTATATGGGGAAAACATTATCGAAAATACCCTCTTCACTTAATGCTCCGACTATGTCCTTTGTAATACTCAGATATAAAAAGTCGGGGAGTTACATGAAATGAGAACATGAAACCCAAAAAGACAAGGATTCAAGACAAAGACAAAATAGATTCTCCTTACTATGAATAAGTGGTAGAAATCCTGTGATGAAAGGACACAATCCTTCAAATATCAACTCCTGTTCTTTGTGGTAACTATTTTGGACACATATGTTGTTGCAACATCAAACAACATCGCAATAACAGAGAATATTAATTAGTTTTTTTTTATTTTCAATATGTTGAACTACATGACTTATATGATGGTCTTCATTTCTGTTATGGGCTAATTTTCGTTAAGAGGAAAGAATATTTAACTATGTGAATATTCTATATTTGCTAAAATTCATTGCACAAATAAAGTTTGATAATTTAATATATTTTTAATGTTTATTTTATTTATTGTTAGTGGGTATGAACAAATATTTGTATTTCTATTGTACTTGTCGGTAAATAGAAATTAAGGACCAATATTAAATTGTGTGTGGATCAACTTTTACACATCTTTTTGTTTGAATCATATGACATTATTTAGAATAGCATTTAATGACAATTTATCTTATATTTGTCTTTAATAAGAATAGAGAAAATATTATGAGAATGTATCAAGTAGCTCGATGGAGTCTTGAATTAAAAAGTAAATTCTAAGTTATCTAACTGTTTTGCTACAACATCTTACAACATTGGTAGTGAATTCACATAGGAAAAGAAATTGAATCTAAGTCAAGTTTTTATTATCTAAATTTCAGACTTGTTTATTTGCATTCTAATTTAATTGTTTGACATCCAAATCACTATTCTAAATCAATTTATATTTTTATTTAATTATTTTGGTTAGATTTAAATTGTGTTAAATTTTTTCTCATGGGATCAATTTTTACTTACTACTATTACTTGATTTGAGACACATGCACTTGTATAGAGTGTAATTTTGCACAAACAAGTTTTTGGCGCTATTGCCAGGAATAATTTTATCAATTTTTTTTTTGTGAGACATTTAAAAAAAAAATCAAATAAAGTTTTGATACTATTTTTGTTTCTTTTTTAGGAGCCAATTGTTCTCATGCAAAAGTAAGAAGATTACGAAAAATTTTGAAAAAGAAGCAAGGAGCAATGGCCTAAACAAAAATATTTATGAAAGAGAAAGGGCAATATGAGATTATGCAATTCCAATACATCAAGGGCTGAATTCTTGCATTGTCAAAATTGAGATTCAAGCGCCGCAATTTGAGTTAAAACCAATTATGTTCTAGGTGATGCAGAATGTATAACAATTAACTGAATTGGCAAAAGAAGATCCTCACCTTTATCTCAAATTATTCATGAAAGTGAGTAATTCATTCAAGTTAGTAGGAGTTACTGAAGATGCCCTAAGATTGAAGTAAGCAAAAGCATGGTTGAATTCGTTACCATCCAATTTAGGAAGTACATAGCATGAATTAGTTGAAAATTTTTGATGAAGTATTTCCCTCATAGCGTAAGTGACAAATTAATGAATAAAATCATGAATTTTTATCAATTTGATAGCGAGTTATTATATGAAGCATGGGAAAGTGTTAAAGAGTTGTTAAGGCAATGTTTGCATCACAACTTTCCTCATTAAATTTAATTGAAGATTTTCTACAATGGATTAAATTGACAAACTCAATCATTAGTGGATGCTTCAGCAAATTGTGCTATACTATCCAAGTCCTACAATGAGGCCTACGACATCTTAGAAAGAATGACGTACAACAATTAATAACTAATTGATGAATAACTAATTAATAACAAAACGGATTTTTCCAATGTATAAAAAAAAATTCTAATGGCTTTTGCTACTATAACCTTCCCAACCACTATTTTTTTTCTCGGTAGCTTTTTGCTTCGATTGGCACATTACAGTAATGAAGAAAAGAATGAGATTGGCTGATATTATGACAATACTAGCTTAAGTTGGGTATCGAAGTTTGAGTTATTGCCATCCCTTGCTTGGTAGCAGTGGGCTAGCCATTTGAGAAAACAACTTCAAGTTGACAAGTGATGAGAAAATAGAAGCTTTGATACCAAATAATGCAGAAACAAAAACTCTAATACCAAATGATGTGGAAACATAAGATCTAATACCATATGATAAGAAAACATAAGAGCTTCGAGAAAAGGATGGAATTCTTGAAATGAGAACAAACACATTGGTTGAAGGATGGACGCCCTTAAGTAGGAATGAATTAAAAGTGGACTGTTGGATGGTGGGGTAGATGAAGGATGACCATTCGATGAGGAATAAATCCTTAATGAAAAAGAAACGGTATCCACAACAAAGAGGGATTGGTGTCCGCAGTAGAAAGGAATTGGTGTCCATTGTGGACAGGAATTGGTGTTCGCTGTAGAAGGAAAGCATGCACAGAAAGGATCAAATGACAGAAATAGCGTATGTGGAAAGGAGGCTATACACGTGGACAGATGGCATTGAATAATGAGGAAAATGGGTTTCCACGATAGCTAGGAAGGCTTCCGTGGAAAGACGATGTCATGTGCATGACACATTTGAGTTTAATAAAAATGGTAAGGCCGTTCAATGGAGGGAGTGGATGAAGTCTAGTTGTAGGATGCATATAGTATCCACAGCAAATTACAATGAGAAATCTACAACAAAAGGGAATTTGGTTCCGCGAGCATGTCACGTTTGAAAACGCAGAAGAACGGATATTCAAGAAGAAGTGAATATTCACAAAGGAAAGCAAATGCCAAGCTTCATGGAAATGTTGACTCTATTGGTCGACATGGGAGAGACAAGCGGGTGTGAAGAGTTGCCTAATCCAACCTTCAACTTCAATGGTGACCTTGAGCAACAAGGTGGCGCTCCAACTTGATAACTTGTGAATTTTTGTAGTCTTGGTAATTATTCACTTCTTAGAGCACAATAGTGAGAAGACTACAATAGAAAAGACACTCGCTCAAGAGCAAGAAATTGAACACAACTCAAACAGATGGTAATAACTGAATTGAACTTGTGGAATTTGAACTGAAGCAAACAAAAGCTTGAACACTTATTTTTTAATAGTCAAAAGTCCCCTACAAACACCCCCCTGAGAGGGCTTAAATACCCCACAAAATTAGGACTTCTATCTTAAAGGAAGATTACCCTCACAAAGCACACATACTTGGCTAGAACATGCTCTAGCCAAATGACACCAACACAAAACCAATTAAACTATTACAACTACTCTTAATTTAAATAGACATAAAACATAATACTCAGATAATCTTCCAAATCTTGAATGGAACAATGAGTCCATGAAAATTATTTTCAAGTTCATTCTCCAAGTGGATTTGGCTTCAACTTGGACTAACAATGTTCAGGCTTTTTTAGCAGAATTGTAGCTCTATGTTCTACCATCTTTTGGAATAGCCAATGATCTCCCAATTTAATGCAAGACCCCATTCTAAAAATTTTGGGAAGTCAATTACAATTAACGTGAAGCATACCTTTTGATATGAGATCACAAAGGTTGCTACAAATACCAAATATGCCACTGAGGTCAGATTGCTGGTAGTTTTGTAATGCTTCATAATTCTCTTAATCTTGTGCTTGAATTTTCACTTATGTTTTATCTTGAACATCCTCATAATACACTAGGTTTGTAATTGGTAGGAAATGATGGTTTTTGTATATTCTTCCCCTTGATCACCTACAAAACGAGCACTAAAATTATGGTTAGAAAATCTCCTTACTTGGTTGTTATTGGAGGGAATCCATGGCATATCATTCTCCTAGGGTTAAATAGAATTTGAGCTCAATTCCAAAATTTGCCCTCCATAATTATCTTCATAACAAATAGAGACGCCTTGCATCATGAAAGTTTTAACGGCTCCAAAATTAACAATGCCGACAAGAAAGAAAAATCCTCAACATTGAAGTTCGCTAGCGCTCTAATCTTTTCTAGCGTTTTCATTACAACAATTTGAAAATTGCTCCTTTTGTTCAATGTAGACACCATTAAGGATCAACTCGGTTACCTAAAGCAAATCCTTTACCTTGGAGCAAGAAAAATTAGTGCCCACCCTTGACGTTTCTTCGACAAATGCCAAAGATCCACAACAAAGAAAGTAGTGTTTAACACCATTTAACAAACATGTATCAAGATTGAAAACACCCTCCTTGTGAAGTCTCTTGCAACAAGGCCAAACCAATACCAATATCAATAAAATTAAGAGACTTTTTCCAACTATAATTAGTTCTTTTGTCTCCAAAATAGCTTGCAAGTTTAAGATCAAGACGGTTTGGGATATGTAACACTTTTCTAATTCTACCACTAGGCATGTAAAAGTAGTCATCCTCAAATGAATTTCCATTATATATATAGAGAGATCAACATCAACTACAATATCAAAATTTCCAATACAAAGTGGTATAATAGAATCAACATCACCAAGATTTTTGATCCAACCAATTTTTAGAAACCAAGCAATTAGTAGCATGTATATCATGGTAGTAGCATTGATTGTGTTCCATGCTTCTCCATTCCTACTTTGTAGGATGATGCACCATGAGGAGGGGAAAATGGAAAACCTCTTGATGCAAGCTATTATTTATGGAAAGAATCTGTCCCGAAATTGGCAGAAGTGTAACTCGCACAAAACTCATCCAAATGATGTGAAATTTCGACCACATCTTTTTATGTTAATCAATAGGTAGCCCTCCAAAAATTAGATGAAAACTAATTCAAGAACGGAACTTATACGCGAAGAAGTGCTATTGACCCGAACAGGTGCTTAAGGGTAGAATCAGAGCCCAAATGGAGTATCTAGTAACTTTATCAAATAATGTCCAAATGATGTGGAATTTGGACCACTAGCCCCTCTATAAGTGACGAGGATGTCCTTAAAAAATCAGAGGTAGAATCGGTCTAGAACATGAACTATACATGGAAAGGAACAAGCTAGTTCGAATGGGTGCCAAAATTGCACCAATCAACTTCAATGGTCTCCATCGAGGAAGACAATCCAACTTGGGTCTTAGTAGGCCTTTTAAACCTTCACTAGGGATGTCCACCTTTGGAGGGAAGTGGAGGATGGATTATTATAAGAGAAATCACCGCAAGGATTGCAAGGAACAATGGTGACTCAATTCTTTGACACAAAATCCACTTAGATGACACCACCAAGGGAGATGGCTAATTTGGAGGGAGCTCCAACCTTTCAAAAGGGTTGTTTTTCTGATTCAAAACTGACTATGGCAGCCCTTAGAGAGAGCTTAAATACTTTCTTAAAATTAAGGTTAACGTCCTAAAAAAGATTACCAAAAAACCCTCACAAAACACTCTCACTAGGCTACAACATGCTCTAGCCGAGTGACACAAACACATGAACTTTTTAAATAATACAAATTAGAATAGAATGACTAAAAATAATTTTTGAAAAATCCCCCAAATCTTGAATGTTGCCATGAGTCCATTGAAATTATCTTCACATTCATTCTCCATGTGGATTTGGCTTCAACTCCGACTAAGGATGTTAGGGCTTCTTTCGCAGAATTGAAGCTCTCTGTTCAGGGCTCTTTGGTTATAGAAAATGATCTTCCAGTTTAACAAAAGTGCTTATTCTAGAAAGCTTGGAATGTCAACTACATTTTTCATGAAGAAAACTTTTCAATATAAAATTTTATAAATTGCTGAATATGCCAAATACTCCTTAGTGGTAAGATTGTTGGTTGTTTTTCGAATGTTTCATCTATCTCCCAAATTGGAGCTTGAACTTCGACTTATGATTCACTTTGAACAAGACCATGTGGAACATGGATGTTGGATGGACAGAAATGATGATTTGAGCATAGTCCTCACTTTGATCACCAACAAAAAAACACTAGAAATAAAGTTAGAAAATCTCCATGCTTGATTGTGAATGGAGGGAATCCTTGACACATCATAGAATGTAAAGGTCTAGTTGCAACAAAGTTTCCACTCTGATCTTCTCAACCATAATTGTGGAAGCCATGATGTCACAAATACCTTTATCAAAATCAATGAACAAACACTTTCCTAGATCGAACATCGACAATGAAAAGTTTGCTTCCATGCACTTTCTTCTTCTCGGGTTGGTAGGATAAGAAGGAGACCTTCTTAAGTATCAAATTTGTCCTCCTATTTCCTTTCGTTCTCAAGATTTTTTTCCATTCCCAAATTCATTTCAATTAAGGGACCAACCTATGGATAGATAAGCTCAGCATTTGATTCTTCTTCTTCATGAGTAAGTGGCAAGGAAGTATTGTGACTCTTTGTACGTGTAACCTTGGATTTTTCTTCTTTTGAACATTCTGCTTCATCTTTCTTCAAGTGTTCTTCCATTAACTCAACTTGACCTGGTGTTGGCATAGGCAAAGAGTAGGTATACTCTTGTTTTACTGCCATATTGCCAAGTAGTTAAAATATATTCTTCAAAGAGGTTTGAATGTCAAGGAGCTGGGAATGTTAGCTTGGATCTAGAGTGGCCTTATTCCACTTCTTTCTTTGCATTTGTTGAGGCTCGGAAGTACTTGGCTCTCTAGAAGGAGGCAGATTGATGGAAGATTTGAGTGATATTTTCTCAAACTTAGAAGGTGGTGGTGAAGAAGATATCGATTTGAAATAAATTGGATCGTCCCTCTTTCTTATGAATCATTTCATCATACTCCAAGTATTGACAGTTTCTTCTCCAACTCTTCTTCTATTAATAATCAAATTGCTTTATCACAATGAAGCTTGTCCTGGGAGTCTCAAAGAAGCTAGTCTCACTTTGGCCTTTTCTTAAGAATGGCAGCTTTAAAATATTTCTTCCATCTCTTCTTCCTATTCTAAATAGTCTTCTTCCCACTGTGAACCACTAAAAGAAGGAATAGATGTTTGTAAGCATTCTTATTCCGCAATGTAATCCATAGCGCTAACACATCTTCTTGTCTTCATGATCAAGAGAGAATGTTCTGTTAGGAATGGGTGTGTAGGATCAAAATTTGCTTTGTTAGCCTAAAACTGGATCAGATCAAGCTCTGATACCAAATGATGAGAAAAAGGAAGCTCTGATACCAAATGATGCAGAAATGGAAGCTGTTATACCATTTGATGCATAAATGGAAGCTCTAATATCAAATGATGTGGAAATAGAAGTTCTTATACTAGATAATAAGAAAATAGAAGCACTTTGAGGAAAGGATAGAATTCCTCAAATGAGAATAGACGCACAGGTTGGAAAAACGATGTCCTTAAGGGAGGACAGACGTACTTAAGTAAGAAAAGTTGAAAAGTGGACCCTTGGATGGAAGGGTAGATGAAGGATGGTCGTTAGATGAGGAATAAATCTGTAACGAAAAGGAAATGGTGTCTATAGTGGAAAGGGATTGGTATCTATAGTGGAAAGGAATTAGTGTCTACAGCACAAAGGAATTGGTGGTGGCAGCAGAAGGAAGACATGCACGGAAAGGATTGAATAGCAAAAATAGCATCTGTAGAAAGGAGGCTGGACACATGGATAGATGGTAGTGATTAATGAGAAAAATGGGTATCCGTAGTGGCTAAGAAGGCTTCCACAAAAAGACAATGTCATGTGCATGGAACACGCGAGTTTAATGAAATAGGAAGGCTTTTTAATGGAGGAAGTGGATCAAGTCTAGACTTTAGATGCGTATAGTATTCATAGTAGAATGCAATGGGAAATCCACAAGGGAAGGGAATTTGGTGCCCACGAGCGTGTCACATTTAAAAACACGGAAGAACGAATATCTAAGAAGAAGCAGTTATTCGCAGCGGACAGCAAATACCAAGCTTCACGAAAACGTTGACTTTGTTGCTTCAATGTTGTCAGAGCCAAACAATAGCCAAATTAAAGGTTGAACCTTCACACGAGGATGAAGAGATGGTGGGCTAAAGTCAATTGGGGAGAGACAAGCTGGTGTGAAGAGTTGCCTAATCCAACCTTCAACTTCAATAGCAACCCTGAGAAATAAGGTGGGGCTCCAACTTGATAACTTGTGAGTTTTTGTAGTCTTGTTGGTTATTCACTTCTCAGAGCAGAGTAGTTAGGAGACTACAATAGAAAATACACTCGCTCAACTCTGACAAAGAGCAAAGAATGAAACACAACTCAATCAGATGGTAACAACCAAACTAAACTTGTGAGTTTTTGCATTGAAGCAAAGAGATGCTCAAAGGTTGGTTTCTTAATCAATCAAAAGTCCCCTACAAACATCCCCATAAGAGGGCTTAAATACCCCACATAATTAGGGCTTGTGTCTTGAAGGAAGATTACAAAAAAAAACCCTCACATAACACACATACTCGGCTAGAACATGCTCTAGCCGAATGACACTAACACCTAGCAAATTAAATAATTACAACTACTTTTAATTCAAATAAACATAAAATAAAATTCTCAAATGATCCTCCAAATCTTGAATGCAATAATGAGTCCATGGAAATTATTTTCAAGTTCATTCTCCAATTGGATTTGGCTTCAACTCCGACTAAGGATGTTTGAGCATCTTTGGCCGAATCAAAGCTCTCTATTCAGGTCTATTTTTCAATAGTAAATGATATTTAAATTTAATGTAGGATGCCTTTATAAAAATCTTTGAAAGTCAGCTACAATTGTTATGAAGTATACCTTTTGATATGAGATCACAAAGGTTGCCACAAATACCAAATACGCCACTGAGGTCAAATTGCTGGCAGTTTTGGAATGCTTCATAATTCTCTTAATCTGGTGCTTGAATTTCTACTTATGTTTTATCTTGAACATCCTCATGATAGACAAGGATGGTGATGGCTAGGAAATGATGATTTGAGTATATTCTTCCCCTTGATTACCAACACAATGAGCACTAAAAATATTGTTAGAAAATCTCCATGCTCGATTGTTATTTGAGGGAATCTGTGGCATATCAACGAGGGGAAGAAGTTTATAATTTGGATAAATTAATTTCACACGAGTTTCTTTCCTTACTAGTGCAATAAATATGACATCTAGACAAAAAAAACAACATATTCGTGTATATATTGCAAGAAAACTCACTCATTTGATTGTTGTCCATCAAATCTAGAGACAACAAAATATGTTGGAAATTTCAATCAAAACAATAGTCTCCACTTGAATTTGTATAAATTAGGATGGAAGCAACATTCTAATTCTTAGTGGAATTTTCAGACATATTATAAATATCCATCAACTTCACTAAATGGATCCTAATGTCCATCAGAATATTCTTAACAAATGCAAACTTTTTCAAAGTAGCAACTTGAACATCAACCATTCATGGAGCAATTGTTGAGGGACTACATAGCAAAGAATGAGAAAGTGATTTAGAGTCAAGCTGCATCACTTTGTAATCTTGATAATCAAGTGGGATAGCTAGCTCAAGTAGTAAATAATCAATGTCTAAGAGCATCTTTGATGCACCACTAATAGGCAACTCCAAAAGTTGTGAACAACCAGAATGAAATTATTTTTTAGATTCTATTTAAACTTTGATGATAACAAAAATAACCCAAATGGAAGGTTTTCGATAGGATTTTTGGATAGGAGTACCAATTAAAAGTCTAGAAAATACCCTCAAAGTTTCACGTACTAATTTATTAGGGAAAGAATGTTATGGTCACATAAGTGAGAGGTGCTCTGGAATCAGATATGGTAAGAAGATAGTTTTGCAGGGCAATTTTGGGATGGATAAAAATAAAACAAATGAATGAATTTTGACAAAAAATTTGAACCACACAGCAGATAATATGTGAAGAATAGTTGTTCTTTGTAAGCCTTGTGGTGATTTCTCTTACACTAATCCTACCTCCACTTCCTTCTAGAGGTGGAGATCCTTAGTGAAGGTTTAGAAGGCCTGTTAAGAACCAAGTTGGAGAGTCTTCCTTGTTGGAGTTCATTGAAGTTGATAGGTGCAATTTTGGCACTCATTCAGCCTAACTTGTATCTTTGAACAATGGTAATTCAATGTTTGACACTCACTCCCTCAGATTCTCACCAAGGGAAATGGTGGTCGATTGGGAGGAAAACTCCAAATTCTTCAAAGGGTTTTTAGTTGATTCAAAATTACTCTGCAAACTAGCCCTAAAGGAGCTTAAACCCCAAACGCCAACACATGACATTTTGAAAAATTAATGCAAATTAGAAGAAAATACCTTCAAACCCCAAACCTACAAAAAAAAAAAAATTAGGGCTTGTGTCCTAAAGGAAGATTACCAAAAATACCTTCACAACACTTACTCGGCTAGAACATTCTCTAATCGAGTGACACCAACACATGACATTTTGAAACTAAAGCAAATTAGAAGAAAAAAACTAAACATAATTTTAAAACAATTCCCCAAATCTTGAATGCACCAATGAGCCCATGGAAATTATTTTTGCGTTCATTCTCTAAGTGGATTTGACTTCAACTCCAACTAAGGACGATCGGGCATCTTTGACAAAATTGAAGCTCTCTGTTCAGAGCTCATTTTCAATCAAAACAATGTCAACAAGTGCTTGGAGGTTAGACTAAGGAAAGATTTGGGAAGTCCCATTATGCTTGATCTTATGGTCATGCAAAATTTGGTGGCTGATTTGTGGCTGATCGATGGATTGGCGGTTGATCGTCTGTAGAAGAATCGATCGACCGCCAAAATGAAGAGTTGCTTGAAACGATAACTGTAACATCTCAATTATTCCTACAATTAAATCTCATGATTTTTGAAAACTTGTTCTTTTAAATCACAGCGAAAGACTTTTTTTTTGGAAACTTGCTTAAATAAGAAGTGCATAAATAAACTCTTTTTCGTTAAACCATTTATTACTTAAAACATATCATACTGTAAAACTTTAAAACATTGCAACAACGGAAGACTTGTGTTTCTAATCCTAAAGAATTAAACATCATTTGAAAACCTCCTTTATGTAACGAATACCATAACAAAAGTTCTCTTTTCAAAAACATTATTGCCAAACATTATATTTCTTCTTTAAACCTTTTAGCCTAACCAGCTGCCAAGCCCGCAATGCACAAATACCTCGTCAACTGCTACTATCTTTGATCCTTTGCATACCTACATCACAGGACCTAACTATGAGCCTAACACTCAGTACGTAGTATAAAAGTAAAATGTGCTCATACAATACTATTCAAACACATATAGTTTTCTATTTTGTTTATCTATCTTTTATCGTTGTGTTTTCCTTTCATTGTTGAGTTTTCCTTTATCTGTTTTTCCTTTAAACATCTCTTTGAGTGAGAGCAACCTCTTCAGTTTCCAAACTCACCCAAATGAATTATTTATAATTTGGGGTGAGAGCAACCTCTTCAGTTTTCGAACTCACCCACCTATTGGATGAGAGCAACTTCTTCAGTTTCCGAACTTACCCAAACGTGTTCACTTCTGGTAAGTAGTTACGGCATCAACCGAAAGCTTTGCTAGCGGTTGTACACATCAATGTATAACAATCGGTTCCAACATCAATCGAGAATGCACTAGTAGCCATGCGCATCAACGCTAATGGCCTCACTTACCATTAGCTGGTCTATTTAGACATCAATCAAGAACAAAATCTTCTTATTCTTTTACTTAATTGTCTTTTACTATTATTCATTATGTGACTCATTCCCACGTGAGAGCAACCTCTTAAGTCTCCGAACTCATATAAAAACTATCCATTTATGTTTACGTTTATTCGCAATTCAGTTACGTTTGTATTTTTATGTGCATTAGGAACAATGATGCAAGCATATAATTTTATCTATCGTGTCTATTGTCCTAACCTCAAAACATGCATCATTTCCTAATTAAAGAACTGAACTTAAATCTAATAAAGATACAAGCAATCATTCAATAGTACATCTCTAAATATAATATAAGCTATGCATTTAGTAAAAAAGCATCAAACAAACACCCCATAATTCTCGTGATGTAGGCTCTTTCAGACAAAACACATGCAGTACTATGTACTTGGGGTCCTTAGCTTTTCAGAGTTAGCATTTAAAGTCTCTTTTCCTCAACACCTATTCATATTTAAGCATATGAGCATCAATAGTAGGTTTCTAACAATAAAGTTCCTTAGCCTCAAACTATAAACATATCATTGCCTAATAGATCTCTCCAATATAAACTTATTGATAATAATCCCACAATTGATAATTAGGATGATATTGTCTCATAAACTTACCATCTATTTATAGAGTAATAACATCTAAATATAGTAACCTAACATAGATTATCTAACCTAATAGACCAATAACTATTATTATTAAACTAATATATTTTCATAATCAGCCATCTGCCCACATAGTTTCACTTGAGCAATATGATTAACTTAATTCAATACAACCACCTTTTTCTAATAATTTCATAGGGTAAAACCTATTAATAGAGCATATGTACACCAATATATTCATTCAACGAAACCTTATTATTTAGCCAAAAATATTTTTAACCTAGAACTTATTAATCACTTGGCAAGGAACAACCGACAACATTTTCATCACTTTCTTATTCTAAACAATTTAACATAATAATTTATTCTGCATTGATAATAGCATTAACTAATCCAGCTCAACAAACATAAACTATCCCGCATAATAATTCCCTTTACAAACGTGAGTGAAGGTTGCATACCCGAAGCACAGAACAATTCATAGTTTCAACCCACTAGCTTTCTTGTATGTAATCCCTTCTCTTCATGTCTTTAATTCCCTAAGACCTTCTTCTTCAACTCACCACAAGCATTAGCAACACTTACTGCCATTCATGTTCTCATTCACAGCAAGCACGACATCTCTCTCTCACTCTCTCTTTCTCTCTCTCTCTCCAAATTTCTGTAGAGTAACCCCCTTCATTTTCTTCTCTTCGAAACTCTCGTTCCTTCACTCCCAATTTATAGGCCTCTCAATAACATCTCTTTAATAACTGTGTGAAGATGGAAGGCCAAACGATAGCGTCCCATAAATGTCAAGACCCGTTTAATGTCGATTCGCTTCATCTTCAGACACATATAACGCAGACCAAAAGCTTCCAACGACGCTTTTTAGCTCCCAGGTGACAATTTGATTTGGCGATCCATCGATTCCTAACCATGATCGATCACCATGTTCGATCACCATGTTCATTTGATTAGCCAAAAACCCATTTTTTACATACCGGCCAATCGGTGTTCATGGGCAATCAACCGCCACACTTTTTTGACCATCTGCCACTCAAAAATCAATATATGTGTATATATATTCATATTTATTTATATCCCCATTAATATGTGGGGTGCTTCTAAAGCTTTGTTGTTTTGAGGGTTGAAGTTTCATGAGGAGATCTGGAGAATTTGGAGAGAGAGAGAGAGAGAGAGAGAGAGAGAGAGAGAGAGAGAGAG
>CM039479.1:748087-795796 GCA_022433065.1 Begonia loranthoides
AGTTGACAATTCAAGAGAAACAATGATCGGCTAAAATACAATCTATGCAGTAGAATGAGAACAGCTATAACTTTCAATGCTTACAGCAAATGGATCCCAAATTTGGAGGAAATATTGAAGACTGCAAGAAGCAAGGGTCCTCAAAATTTCAGAACAAAATTCATAATATTCCAGGAGATATGATCATAATAACACACTGCCCAGAATTTCCAAACTGTTTATACTCACTCGGCTAAATACAAAACTCGGACACTAAAATTAAAACGAGTAGAACTCAAGTTGCATAAGGAATCTGGACTTCAAATTTATAGGGCGAATAGCCAAGAACCAATATCAAATACCTCCAAAAATCTCCTTAAAACTCGTTGCACACACTTGGAGTTGTGCGTTGGGGATGAACCTGCTCGGAAGTAGGATTCTCAAAAAAACAGGTTTCTGCCACTCTTAGAAAAACATGCATAACTTTAAAACCACGAATCCAATTCAAAAGATTCCACCCAGCATTTCTTAAGAACAGAAGTACCAATAACCTCAAAACAAAATATACTAATAACCTTCAGGAAAAATGGGAATAAAATGTGCACCAAGTTGGTCTGCGAATCCTCACTCGGCCGAGGATTAGTGACTGGTTCGGGTCCCTCAAAGGAAGGCCACTCCACCTTGGTTTTGAATCAATCTTCTACCTCCACACGCTAAGGACACCTCCTAATGAAGATGTTGGTAGAGATAGTATCAATCTTCCTCCTCAAGATCGATCAAGAAACTATAAAGGAACATTGTTTTGGTGTTAGATTAGCGATGAAGCAATTAGTGGCACCTAGGGTTTGAGAGAGAGACCTTCTCACGAGGTTGCAGCAACAAAATTAGGGGTTCAAATCTCCATTAGGGTTTCATTAGAGGAAGATAAATACCTCTCTAATGAACATAAAAGAGAAATTATAAAAATGCCCTTAGGTTCACAAAAATTAGGCATGAGGGCTCGGTTTACATGCAAACCGAGCACCTTAAATCAAAACAATATTAAACAACCTAAAATTAACCAACATATAATTCCAACCAACAACCAATAAACCATTATCCTCTAAAATAAGATAACAACATGAAAATTCAACAACTCTCTCTCTAATTGATCTTGTTAGAATCGTCCAAACTGAGCCCTCCAAAAATTGAGAGAGTATTGAGCTAGCCGACTTGAAATTGCATGGCTCCAATTGAGAGCATATTGAGTAACTTTCGTTTCACCCTTCAAAGGTTCCTCCACAAGCACCATTAATGTAATATTCCTGCAAAATAATAACTTGTTAAGTAAAACAATGAGCCTCATGGCTTGGGCTCAAGTGGAGGGTCTTGGGGCGCATCACGTAGAAAACAACCCAGTTGGGTGGGTTTGGAAACTTAAGAGGTTGCTCTCACTCAACGAGTGGTTGAGTTCGGAGACTGAAGAGGTTGCTCTCACCCAAAAGTAAATAAACATAAATGTAAGTGGATTCATTTTTAGTGAGTTCGGAGACTAAATAGGTTGCTCTCACATAAAAACAAATTCAAGTAGTGAGTTCAGAGACTGAAAGGTTGCTCTCACCTAGCTTACAGTTCCATTAGACTTATGCATGTAAAGTTGTCATAGATATTGCATTTGCATTTCATTGATATTCCTTACTGGGCAATAGGCTCATAGATATTGTGTTACCATGCGCGGATCAACCTAGGAGGTTATGACTTAAAAGAATAAAAGTTGTTTAAATTGCATAAAGACTTTATTTGAGGTTTTTAAGTATTTTAAATTATGTTGTTTTCATAAAATAGTTTAAATGTTTTTATTATTTTGCGTAAAGTACTCTGATGTTTTCTTTTAAATATATTTAAATGGGTTTTAAAAGGTTCAAATTTTTATTAATATGTGAAAATGTATAAACGAAAATGGGATGTTACAAACTAATGTGTCATGGACCTCGACTAGCTTTGCTTTTTTTTTTTTTAATCTTATTTTATTTTTTTTATAATAATTTAAAAACAATTTATAGGAATTGTTGTTGCCATGTGAGTGTGTGTTTGCTTAAGGGGTTATTATTGTACTTTAGTCATTATAACTTAACCTTAATTTGTGTTGGTATTTATACCTCACTTAGGCCATTTTGTAAGCAGTTTAAAATTAGAAAAGAAACCCTTTTAAAAGGTTGGAGCTCCCTCCAAATCGGCCATCTCCTTGGTAGTGTTATCTGAGTGGATTTTGTGTCAAAGAATTGAATCACAATTATTTCTTGCAAGCCTTGTGATGATTTCTCTTACACTAATCCTTCTTCCACTTCCCTCTAGAGATGGACATCCCTAGTGAAGGTTTAGAAAGTATGCTAAAACTCAAATTGGAGTGTCTTCCTCGGTGGAGACCATTGAGGTCGTTAGGTTCAATTTTGGCAACCATTCAGACCAGCTTGCTCCTTTCCATGAATAGTTCTTGTTCCAAACCGATTCTGCCTCTGATTTTTAGAGGTGAACATATTCACTTACAGAGTGTCTGGTGGTCCAAATTTTACATCATTTAGATGTTATTTGATTGGGTTACGCTTAATACTATTAGGGCTCCAATTCTGCCTGTAAGCACCTGTTCAGGCTAATAGCACTTCTCTGTACATAACTTCCACTCCCAAATGATTTTTGGTTTGATTTTAGGAGGTTGCCTTGTTTACATATACAAAGGTACGTGGTCCAACTTTTACGTTATTTGGAAAAATATTGAGTGTATCTTGATTATTTCCATTTCGGGCCCAAAACTGCCACTATGGTGTCTTTTCGACCAGTCTCAATTGCATTTGTATAACTTCATCTCCTTTACGTATTTTCTTGTAATTTTTGGAGGGTTCTATGTTGATTCATGAGAAGGACGTGGTTCAAATTTCATGCCATTTGGACGTCTTTGGACTGAGTTATAATATTTTCAAATTCAGGTATGTTCTTGCCTTTTATAACTGCTCATCTCAAGAGGTTTCCATAATCCCCTCCTCCGTGATGCATCACTAACAATACTTCATTAGATAAATCTTCAGGTTTATCATTCAAACGGAGAACTAATATTTGAAGTTAAGAGTGTAACACCTGAAGTTATTGTTTTTTTAATTTTAGTGATGTATTGAAATTGTTGAATTTTAATAGAATGAATATTGGTGTCACATGATATAATTTAGAATTTGAGTATTTAGTGATGTGTATATATGTTAAGTGGTAAGGGGTATGTTAAGTTGGAGTTCTATTAAAGGGTACATGACAAATCAACCATCGTGGTTTGCGATCAATGACAAATCAACCACAATGGTATTTTTTCTAACAAATTAACCACTAAAGTTTGAAAAAATAAAAAAGGAAACATCGAGCAGCGTTTTGAGACTAGAGACCACGATTTTGCGGTCTCTGAAATTGCGGTCTCACTCCAAAGACTGCAAATTTCGCAGTCTCACTCTAGAGACCGCGAAAATCAGAGTCTCACTCCAGAGACCGTGAAATTTGCAGTCTCTGGTAATCATAGAGACCGCGAAGTTTGTGGTCTCACTCCAGAGACCGCGAAATCACTGTCTCTAGTCTCGAAACGTCGCTCGATGTTTGCTTTGTTATTTTTTCAAACTTCAGCGGTTAACTTGTTAAAAAAATACCATAGTGGTTGACTTGTCATTGATCGCAAACCATGATGGTTGATTTGTCATTTACCCTTTATTAAATTAAAGAAAAGAATTGTTTCTTTTGATGTAAATTCAGAAACTTATAAAGGAAGGAAAACGATGTCGACTTGTTCTAGGCGGGCGTGATTTCTACCTTCAGATGGGAAATCGGATGGCGGTGTTTTGCCTCTGTATTTTTGTGGCTGTTGGGAATGACCTCTCGCCTTCAATCGCTATAACTAATCGTAATGGACTGCAATGTTGGCGCAGTTCCTATGGTGGGGATCTGTTACGCCCCCTTTCTCAAGAGGCGTGAACGGGCACAGCGCCCAAAAGGAGGCTTCCGGGAAGCCTCACAAGAGTGCGGTAGGCGCACTAGGCAAACTGGCCGCACGCTCCGCGCGTGCCTGGCAAAGAGACAATCGAGCAGGATGTGCGCAACAAGGGCAATTGGCGCATCGTCGGACAGTCAGCACACGAGCCAGACAGGCAGTGCGCCAACCAGACAGGCAGCACCCCAAGCGGGAAGTTATTCAAACAGGCAACGGCCAACTGCTAACGACCAATGGTTTTCAGACATGCCAACGCGCCTTCCAGGAAGCTTGGAGCTGTCGGGAGGGCCCATCGGGAGTTTGGGCCGCACGAGGATGGATGGGCCATCACCAGGAGTTGGGTTTCAGCGCAACGGGGCTGCATAACTGCGAAGCAGAAGATGGGTTGATTGGGAGTCAGGCCTAGCGCGCGTGCCATACTGGGCCGCTGCACGGGCCGAGCCTGCAGTGCTCCCAACTGGTGCAGAAGGGTCCCAGGGGGGACTGGGCCGAGCAGACTGGGCCGCTAGCGCACCAACTGGGCACAGGGCCCAGCGGATCAATTGGGAATTTATGGATTTTAGGATTCCTAGTTGCCCTAGGATTCCTAGTTCTAGTTGCCCAAGGATTACTAGTTCTAGTTGTAGTAGGATTCCTAGTTATAGTTCTGGTTGTATTAGGATTCCTAGTTATAGTTGAATTAGGGTTGCTTATTGCCTATAAATAAGACCCTTGAGACACCAAGCCAAGGCATTCGATCAATTGAGTAGAATTGAGTCGAAGGGGAGAGCTAAGCATGAGGTTTAGCTTCCGTGAGCAGTTGTGGTGATCCGAGTGGAAGAATTGTATCTTAGGTTCTTTGATTTGGAATCGAAAGAGCGGGTTGGGGTCGGGGCTCCCGTAAAGATCTAGTTTCATTGGGAGGAGGCAACATTCAAGTGAGATGTTCTTGTGTTCGCAACGAGCAAGCTCATCGGGGAAGGCTGGTCATGATCGGGGATCGCGGTGCCGCACACCTATTCGCCCTATTATGCACGACAAAAATTTAGGGGTGTGACAGTTGGTATCAGAGCAAGGCTACGCATCTTCAGAGAGGAGTTTGAAGCTGCCATCTGAATAAAGGTGACAACTTTTGAGCAAGACTTAAGGTTAGAATCGAGATTTGGTGTCAGAACAAAGGTTGCTCGATTTCTTTCTTGATCCGTGGTTTCAAAGAGGAGTTTGAAGACTTGGCATCAAGAGAACGGTATACGCACCTTTAGAGAGGAGTTTGAAGCTGGTATCTAGGAAAAAGGCGACAACTTTCAAGAGTAGTTGAGGGTTGAGTTCGGGAGGCACTCAGAAATCACTATTCAAGGAGTTTTTCAACCAGTTTACGAGGAGGTAAATCGCGATAGAGGATGGAGTAAGTGCGAGACTTTCTCGTCTAGAGGAGTTCATGGGAGTCACGGAGGCAGGCGACGAGAAGGCATTACGTCTCCAACTCATCTCCCTAAAGAAGGAGTTCGAAGCCTACAAGACTTTGACGAGTGAAGGACTGGCATGGCTGAGTGAGTCAGTGGCGGCAGCAGCGGTATCGGGCAGCGCAACGAGGAGGCAGGGCGCGACGACTACCAAATTGAACGTTCCGGAACCGAGGCCATACAGCGGCAATCAGAATGCTAAGGAGTTAGAGAACTTCCTGTGGGACATAGAACAGTATTTCCAGGCAACCGGAGTCGAGAAGTAAGATAAAGTTATGATCTTTAGCATGTACTTGGCGGGCGATGCAAAGTTGTGGTGGAGGCAACGTCAAGACAAGGAGCCGAGAATCGTGACTTGTGAGATCTTGAAGAAGGAGTTGAAAGAGCGATTCCTTCCTCTAAATGCCGAGTGGGCGGCAAAGGACGCCTTGAGAAAGCTTTGGTAGACGAGATCAGTGAGCGATTACGTCCGAGAGTTCAGTTCTTTATTGTTGGATATTCGTAACATGCACGAGGACGACAAATTCTTCAACTTCCTTGTGGGTCTTCAACCATGGGCTCAAAAGGAATTGTGAAGGCATGGGGTGAAGGACGTGGGATCAGCAATTGTAATGGCTGAAGGGTTGGTGGACTTCAAATCCGACTCTTCCCCAGAGAGGAAGAGAGGGAAAGATGATGGGTGAGCGAGTAAGCAATCACAAGGAGGTTGACACGACAAAGGAAAGCAGACCAAGGGTTCAAAGGCCAAGGGATCTGATCAACCCCGACGTGAGAGAATCCACGGGTGTTTCATATGCGGTGGGCCACATTTTGCACGAGATTGCACAAAGAAAGCATCAGTTTCCACTGTAAGGGCTCAGAGCGAGACTTCTGATGGAGAGAAGGGACCTCGGATGAACCCCATTCAGTTGGTGAATGCCCTAGTCAGCAGCAAGGCACCGACGGTAAGCAGCACAGTGATAATGATGCCGAGGGGATTAATGTATGTCGCGGCGTATATCGGCAAAGAGAAGGTTCGGGCTATGATAGACACTGGCGCAACGAACAATTTCATCTCGCAAGAGAAGGCGAGCGAGCTAGGCTTGGAGGTGACCAAGAGCTCGAGCATGATCAAGGAGGTCAATTCAGGAGCGCAACCAATTAAAGGCACGGTGGTGCCCTTATTGCGAGTAGTCGAATGGCAGCAACCGTGTCTAATGATGATAGTGCCGTTGGACGATTTTGACTTAATCTTGGGGTTGGAGTTTTTCAGGCAAGCGGAGGCAACGGTGATTCCCCACCTTGGGCTGATTTTCATCCAAGACGAGTCCACACCGTGCACGGTTTGGAGCGAGAACCGGGGCAAGCGTACTATGTTATCTTCACTACATTCAAAGGTGGGAATGCGGAAGGAAGGGAAGACTTTCTTTGGTGACACTTCGCAACGTCGAGCAGGACAATGTGGGAGAGAGGCCGAGGAGAGTATGAGCGGTGTTAGAGAAATCCGGTGAAGTGGTGTCATCGGAGTTGCCAAGGGTGTGGCCACACAAGCGCGCCGGAGGCAAACAGGCTAAACAGAGGGGCGGATGGGCCAATCAAAAAGGCGGATCTGACCTTTCCAAAAGTACAAGTCAGATGGGCGCGAGGCAGCATTTGGGCGTACGAGCTAGCCTGAGCAGGGGCACAGCACAGGGGACCGCAGTGGAGTGTGGGAAATGCAAGCCAACGAGGTCTGACATGAATAGAGACAGTGGACCGTGACGAGACAGCAGACCACGACTGGCCAGGAGGGCCAAACACAAGCAGCAAAGTAGATCACAACGAATAGCGAGCTATATCAGCAGATGGGTACGAGTTGAGAAGGAGTTGGAGCAATCAGAAAGAGGGGTGATAGCTTACTTTGAGGGTAAGTCAACGAGAACTTCGACTTTAGTTAGTGGGGGAGGTTTGTCATGCCCCCTTTCTCAAGAGGCGTGAACGGGCGCAGCACCCGAAAGGAGGCTTCCGGGAAGCATCGTAACAGTGCGCTGGGGGCACTAGGCAAACTGGCCGCGCGCACCAGGCAGAGAGACCATTGAGCAGGATGGGCACAACATGGGAAATTGTCACATCATCGGACAGTCAGCACATGAGCGAGACAGGCAGCACGCCAAGCGTGCAATTATTCAAATAGGCAACGACCAACGGTTTTCAGACAAGCCAACGTGCCTTCTAGGAAGCTTGGAGCTATCGAAAGGGTCCATCGAGAGTCTGGGCCGCACGAGGATGGCTGGGCCATCACCAGGAGTTGGGCCGCATAACTGCCAAGCAGAAGATGGGACGACTGGGAGTCGGGCCCAACGCGAGCGCCGTACTGGGCCGCTGCACTGGCCGAGCCGGCAGCGCGCCCAACTGGTGCAGAAGGGTCCTAGCGGGGACTAGGCCGAGCAGACTGGGTCGCCAGCGTGCCAACTGGGCACAGGGCCCAGTGGACCAATTGGGAATTTATGGATTTTAGGATTCCTAGTTGTCCTAGGATTCCTAGTTCTAGTTGCCCAAGGATTACTAGTTCTAGTTGTAGTAGGATTCCTAGTTATAGTTCTAGTTGTATTAGGATTCCTAGTTATAGTTGAATTAGGGTTGCTTATTGCCTATAAATAAGACCCTTGAGGCACCAAGCCAAGGCATTTGATCAATTGAGTAGAATTGAGTCGAAGGGGAGAGCTAAGCACGAGGTTTAGCTTCCATGAGTAGTTGTGGTGATCCAAGTGGAAGAATTGTATCCTAGGTTCTTTGATTTGGAATTGAAAGAGTGGGTTAGGGGCGGGCCTCCCGTAAAGATCTAGTTTCATCGTGAGGAGGCAACATTCGAGTGAGGTGTTCTTTTGTTTACAACGAGCAAGCGCATCGGGGAAGGCTGGTTATGATCGGCGATCGCGGCGCCACACACCTATTCGCCCTATTCCACACGGGAAAAATTTAGGGGTGTAACAGGATGCCACGATCGGATGAATATATGAAGAGTACGGTAAAGGGAGCGAAAGCAACCTTGGTTTTGCTCTCTTTGGCCGGTTGTCGAAGACGCTGTCCTCCTCGGTCGTTTGTAGATGAAGGCTTTCTCCTCGATCGATTTTCTGGAATTGTGTGGTGAAACAGTGGCTATTTGTTTTGGGGGAAATCAGGGCTGTTTTGGCCTCAGTTGTTTGTCTCCTCGGGTGATTTCTCCTCGGACGATTTCTGGATTACCAAAGGGATTTACAGTGACGGTTGGCCTTGTGGTTTTTCGTCAGCTTCAATTGTCCAGGTAAGGGATGTATATTGGGCATTAGGCCTACATCACAAGGTTATAGGATTTTGGTTGTATATGTTTGATACCTCCTTATTGTGTTGTCTGAGAATTTGATATGATATACTGAATGAGTACTACCTTGATTTGGATGTTGAGAAATCTGTATATCAACCGAAGTAGTTGATTATCTGTTATACGTTGTCAAGTTGGAATATTGCTCATGATTATAAGTGAGAAATCAGTGAATGTTGATAATCTCAATTACTGTATTTATGCTAGAATAGAATCTCTTTATGCTTTGAGGTTTGTTGTTCATATGTTGTTAGTTGGTTTCTGCCGTATATTGAGTTATAGGTTAGAGCAATGTTTTAAACAATGAATGAGAATATGAAATTATTGTTAAACTGATCACTGCCTCTAGGATTAGAATTTAGGAAATAGTTCCTATGCGGAGATTGAAGATATTGATAAGTTTAGTCCCTATTTTGATTTTGAATCTGAAAGTGGAGGTTCTGTTCTTGTACTCTTTACTGTTTCATCTCTAACATTGAATTTATAGACTCTAGTATATTAGGAAGTTTAGAGTCTTTAATTGCAATTTAGATTTGAGATCATGGCCTGCTTACACGTCAACGATATTATACTATAGAATTTAACATCTTAAATTATAGTTCTTCTAAATTACCGGAGGAAAATAGGGACTATTTGTTCAAGGGATTTTTTTGGCTACATTAAATTCCAGGTAAGGGAAAGTAATTGTTTTGATTGGGCAGTAGACCTCCATCACTAGGATTTTACGATTTGTATGATGGGTGAAAAAGGTGCTCTTTGTTAATTTTGTACTATTTTGTTATTCTGTGGAGTTAAATGGATCAACTGAGAAATTGATATTTTATTCAGATAATTTAGAAACCTGTATAGGAATGTAAAAGGATTACCACTTATATCTAAACTAATAATCTTTGATTAGTTGCTTGTAACTGTGGAATATGGGTTATATTTATGTTCTTCAAGACTATTACTGCCTTCATGATAGGTGTAAGGAAATTGTTAGATGTTTTGATGAATATATATACATTTTGTAGGTGGTGTATTATTGATGCTCGACATTTAGACATCTCTGTTGTAATAATTTTGATGCACCAGTGGAAAGAGATTAGAATATAATATGAAAATATGTCATTGAATTGTTGAAGTTGTGAATAAATCAAAGGAGAAATTCTACACTTGTTGTCGAAGGGGTGGTTGCGGTCGAGTTACTTGACCTAAAGTAGGACAGATTCAACTTTAGAATTCGGTCGATGATTCAGTCGTAGAATCGGTTGAGTTGGTCGATCTAATCTTGAGTTTCCTTATTTTTCTGCAGTTTGAATTATGGAAGGTCCGATTTTGGATGCTTGTAACTCTTTCGTTTTAGAAGCTTTTGAGCTAAAATTTTGACCATGTCTTCTTGAATAAGATAAGAATATCAGTTATGGATTAGGAAATATACATAATAGAAAATAAGTCGCCAAAAATATAAAGTAATGTGGTGAATGCTCCCCTATGGATGATTTGTCGATGACGCGCATTTGGAAAGTTGAACATCACTTCACACCTTCGTCCTCCAAGGAGTAAGAATATGGATGTCAATAAGAAAGACTACCCAACTTATAAGTAACCTTAATCCCGTGATATAATGCACACGAGGGGAAACTTTGGATATAACTCACCAAAGATTTGAAAAAGGAATCACTCCAATTTCGCTAACTAAGCAAAAGCTTTTTCTATTCAAATTTCAAAGTCTAAAACATAAGTATTAGGTTACTTTATATAGCCAATTATAAAGCATAAAATAATAATAAACTAATTAAGCAATAATAACCCTAATTGGCTCATAGAATAAGTTGTCTGATTTTCTACTTAATGGAAACTAGGTTAATTAACTAAAAGAATATTAAATTAATATCTTTCTTTCTTCCTCTCCAAGTCTAGATGTATTTGGCAGCTAATCCATGTTGGTGTTCGTCCACTTGGATGGTTTCCATATAGAGATTTCCTTGGTCTCCAAGCTTGGACACTAGCATTCCATGGGCTTTTGACATAGCAAATAAAGTCCAACTTTAGCGATCCAACTCATTCAAAAAAGCTTAGGAAGTCTGTTACAATCTTCGTGAAGTACTCTTTTTGAAATAACGTCATTTGTAATGCCAAAATAATCAAATACTCATCGGAGGTCAAAAGGAAGATAGTTTTTGGAAAGTCTTTCCATTTCTCTTGCATGGCTCTTAAACTTCCACCTATGCTTTACCTTGAATCTCTTCATACTAATCTTGGAAACGTGCTTAATAATAGAATGGACTCGTAGTCCATCATCCTCTCAGGATTGAAAAGGATTTGATCTCAAATCATATCTTCTGTCATCATATTCTTCATTACCATAAAATGAGGAATCATCTAGGGCCATCAACTTTGCAATATCTTAAATATTTCCATTGTTATAATTAGGAAACAAATAATGATTGTTGTAGTAGGCTAACGATATTTCCATAAACCTCTTTCCATGTTTGAACAATAACTCAGATATACGATTTTTATTCTTGGCCCTTCAGTTAGAAATAATGTAGGCCACAATAAGGATTGCCATAAACATAATCTTGAAAACCCCTTTTAGTATGTGTGGCCGAAGAATAATTTCTTCATAATATCCCTTAATCAAATAAAGAGATGTGTCGTGGGCCTTGAGAGTTGCACCGACTATTAAATCTTCATGAATGAAATAAGAAAATAATCTTTGTATGATGTGGTCAGCCAATAATAGTAAGATATTCATAAACCACTTCTCATAATTCAACAATAGTTTAGGAATGTCGTGGATACCCCTTTGCAATTTCATGATTTTCATAAAAATAGTTTTGAGAATACCTTTGAATATATGTGGCCAAAGAACAATGTCTTCATAAAATCTTGAGTTGTCTTTTCCCTGACTTATTTTTTAGGAACCCCACAAATACCTTCCTTGGGAGTAATTTTTGGATTCCATGAGTTGTCATTCCAATCTTGCCATTTTTGGAAACAAAATCCTTGAATTGAAAGCATTGGCCATTAACTTTCGTTTCTCATTTTGTAATTGATCATATATGTAAAATAATTCAGCAACTTATTCTTTGACAATGATGCACAAATAGGTAAGTAGTTTTTGAAATTATGAAACAAGCAATTTCCAAACTTGACAAAATCTTCATCACCTTTATTTCCATAAAAAGTATTGTCTACGTGTAAGATCAGCATATAACACAATTTTCCTTAAGGTGTAATTGGTATCCATAATCCAAAAATAGTAATTCAGTCTAATACCAAGATCTATCAACAACTTTCTTTTTCTATCAATATGCATATTCACCAATGAGTTTCCACCAAGATTAAAGAGAAAAACTTTAACATCATGATATCTAAATATTACATTATTCCATCCAACTCTAAAAATTCAAGGAATCAATTTATCCATCAGCACATACCTCTTTGTCATAAGTATAAAGTTTTCATTTGATTTCCCTTTAATGCATCATAATCCATAAAAATTTGCTTTGGGTGATGAGGAACTAACTTCTCCATTCTTTCTATCCTTTTACCATCTTTAAATGCATAATAACTAGGAAGGAAATTAGGATATTTGTCATGTGCATGCCACAATAATTCCCAAAGAGAATCTCTTGTACTTGTCATATCACAAATCAATATATTAGTAAAGTTTCCATAAGAAAATTCATTCCAAGTTCAGTTTACCTCGATGTCTCTTTCCTTACAATCCATGGATGGCAAGTTGTCATCAATCTTTCCATATTTGATTAAAGGACAACCCTATCTTGTGTTTAAACTTTGGCCATGATTATTTTGATCTTTGTCAAATTTGCCACAACCACAAAGTTTGTAAGTGATGCCATGTATTAATAATTCCAAGCTGGACCTTTTAATCAAAATCATTGATGATATGTTAGCACAAATATCATCCTTAATGAGTAAAGAGCAAATCTTGGCATTGTTGAAACTTTGGCTATGCACAATTTGTTCCTCACGCCAATGCTCTTGTGGTTCTTCTTGTATTGTTGTTGTCAAAGAATCATCTTAGCTTTCTATACAATCGGATACTTGTTCTTCTATACAATCTCCTTCACTTTCTAATTCATCATCATGGCTTTGTGTTGGTATAATCGGGGTGCTCAATATCCTTGCTTCAAGTTTTTGTAACAGGGCATTAATTTTAGTAAGTTGAGCTTGTTGACTTTTGAAAGAATTTTCATACTTTGAGAATAATGGTGACAATAGAGCAAATTTCCCCCTCAAGAAATTCCTTCTCTTTTGTCTCTCAATTATTAGAGTCATCTTGATTACATCTTCAAATGTGTCGTAAGGTCGTAGTTCAATCATGCTTCCAATGTTATTGTGAAGTCCATGGATGAACCTTGATATTGTTTTATCTTCATGCTCTTGCAAATCACATCGTGTTTTTAGGCTTTTGAACTTGGCAACACATTCTTCGACGATGGTGGAACCTTACTTGAGGTGTTTCAATTGAAAGTACAGTTCTTGCTCATAATGACTTGGAACGAACTTCTCACTCATAAGTCTCTTTAATAGAATCCAAGTCCGAATCTCTTCGCCTGTATGTCTCCTCTTTACACTAATGTTGCTCCACCATGTACTTACATACCTCGTGAACCTGAGTGTTATTAGTTGCATCTTCCTTAGTTCCGAAAATTTGTAACACTCAAATATTATTTCCACTTTTTCCAACCACTAATTATTTTGAGCCGTTGAACAGTGGGATGGATACTTTGATAATAGATGGTGGTGAATTTTCCTCGTCCGAAAAGTAACTCCATGAGTAGTTTTGTCCCCTCGTCATTGTGTAAAAAAATAGCAAGAATTAGTAAGACGTTTTGGTTCTTATACCAAAGGATGCACACGGAGAAGAGGATTAAATTATAATCTAAAAATATGTCCTTAAAGTGTTGAAGTTGTGAATAAATCAAAGGCAAAATTTTGCACTTGCGATCGAAGGGGAAGTTGAAGTTTCGGTCGAGTTACTGGACCTAAAAGTAGGACAGATTCAACTTTAGAATTTGGTCAATGATTTGGTCGCAAAATCGGTCGAGTTGGTCGACCTAATCTTAAGTTTCCTTATTTTTCTGTAATTTCAATTATGGAAGGTCTGACTTTGGAAGCTTGTATCTCTTTCTTTTTTGAAGCTTTGGAGCTGAAATTTTGACCACGTCTTCTTGAATAAGATAAGAAAAAAAACCCGTTCAAGAATCACATGAATATCAGTCATGGATTAGGAAATATACATAATAGAAACTAGGTCGTCTGAAATACAAAGTTATATTGAATGCTCCCATGTGGATGATTTGTTGATGACGCGCCTTTGAAAAGTTGGACACCACTTCACACCTTCGTCCTCCAAGGAGTAAGAATACGAATGTCAATAAGAAAGACTGCCCAACTTACAAGTAACTTTAATCCCATGATATACCGCGCATGAGGAGGAACTTTGGATATAACTCACCAAAGGTTTGAAAAAGGAATCACTTCAATTTCGATAACTAAGCAAAAGCTTTTTGTATTCAAATTCCAATATCTAAAACATAAGCATTAGGTGGCTTTATATAGCCAATTACAAGCATAAAATAATAATAAACTAATTAAGCAATAATAACCCTAATCGGCTCATAGAATAAGTTGTCTGATTTTCTACTTAATAGAAACTAGATTAATTAGCTAAAAGAATATTAAATTAATATCTTTCTTTCTTCTCCTACAAGTCTAGATATATTTGACAACTAATCCATGTTGGTACTCGGTCACTTGGATGGTTTCTATGTAGAGATTTCCTTGGTCTCCAAGCTTGGACACTTGCATTCTATGGGCTTTTGACGTAGCAAATGAAGTCCAAATTTAGTGATCAAATTCATTCTAGAAAGCTTAGAAAGTTAGATACAATATTCAAGAAACACTCTTTTTGATATAACGTTGTTTGGAATGTTAAATTAGTCAAATACCCATCGGAAGTCCAAAGAAAGACAGTTTTTGGATAGTCGATACCCTACGTCAACCGCTAATTTTTGGTCGATACAATGTCGATTGATCCAATGCATAAATTTTTATTTCTAAAAAATGTTGTGGTAGCGGTCAATGCATTCTATCGACCTGTCAGCCGATCCAACTGAAACTCCACTATTTCGTCTTTAATTAATCCATTACATTTACACCTTAATTTTCTTCCTTAATTTTTATTGCATTATATCAATTAAATATATGCTACCTTTATTTTTTGTAAGATCTTTTGTATAGAGGGGTTTATCCTGGTATTACAAAAAGACATAGTTTTAAGTTTGGCATCTCATAGTCATGTTATATGTTGCATTTCACAGTCATTATATGTTACATGTTTTATGTTATACATCTCTTGCCGAGTGTTGGACTTATAGGTAATCCTTTTGATATAGAAAATGATGGAGATTAAAAAGCTTGATGAAAAGGACTTGTTAATAGCACTGTTGAAGAGGAATTCTCATGGGCGAAGCTAGAGCATTGTCAAAGCAAATTTGACCATGGGTGAGAATTTAAAAAAGATGAATTTTAATGATGTAAATGTTTGTTAAGATTTATTTTTGTTAGATTTAACAGGAAACAATTGTAAAAGTTTTTGGGTTTTTTAAAGATAGGTTTTGTTACGGTTATTTCTAAATGAGTTTTCATAAAGTATTCCACTACATGGTTTTAAAAGAGTACGAAAGTATATTTAATAAAATATGAGTTTTACTAAGCTCTGATTTCAAAAGGAGTTTTTCATAAAGACTTTCTTCATACAAGTTTCTAAAGAACCTAGTTTTCTACAAAAAAGTTTAGCATTATGTGGCGTTACACATTGTTTTGGTGCACCCATCATGTCTATATTCATTCATAACCATTCTGTAATTCTTACCCCTTCAACTGAGAAGTTGCCACTTTTTCATTTTCCAAAACGGTCGTATTAACTCTTTGGTCAACTTTATCCTTTATGATAATAATATTACCACGTCCACAGTTGAATGTCCACAGTTATCATCTGAACGACATCATCTCAACGTTTGTTAACATTCTTCATTGTCTAGAAATTGCTTTAAAACAATGATATACAGGTGTGGAAGTATAGGATGCCACGAATATTCTCAGCAAATAATTGTCCTGCAAAACCAATCATTTCATGCCACGTCATATTTTTGGAAGCATTTCTATTTGCGGACGTCTTCGCTCTTACGACTTCACTGTTCAGCTGGGTTCTTTTAGTCGAAACAACATCTTTCCTATTCTTGTTTATTTCACCAAGGATGCGTTCTTTTGAAACGACGACGTCCTTTTAAATTTGCTGACGCGCATTCTCTTCCAAAACTTCCAATCCAAACGACGTCGACCATCTTAATATCGCAGACTCATTCTTTTCTGCGGACGCGTTCTCATCCGTAACTTCTAATCCAACGGTCAATGTTTCTCCCGCTTTTCCCATCTAACTGCCCTCTATTCTCCCGCACAACCGTAACTTCCTTCCTTGATCCAACGACTATCAATACTCCTAATCTTATAATTCAACTGTTCTTCCTCCTTTCAAATAGAATCTTTTCTTCGCTCCAGAAGCATCTTTTTCTTGATCCAGTGACTCTTGTCTCATTCGCCCTTTTCATCCAATGATCCATTTCACTTCCACAAAGAATCTTTCTCTCTCGTGGAAGCATCTTTTCCATCAACCCTCTCTCATCAAATGGTTGATCCTTCGCCCATTTTTCTCCTTCGATGGTCAAACACACTCCAGCTATGGAATCTTTACCCTTGTGCAACATCCTCCCATTCATTCTTAATCTAATGGTGTATACCCGTCAAGTACAACAGATCCAACGGTTGCCATTTTCTTTGGCAACCCCTTAACAGCAAACAATTTCACCAAAATGACGACGTCCACTAAATTACAAATGACGTCTCCAATTTCTCGTGTATCCAATTCTTCCATTCTAATTTCTATCCTACTTAATACATTATTCTATCTTCCATTTTTCTATTAAAATTCTTTACATATATATTCTTCTAAACCATAAAATATACATATTTTAAACAACCCATAATATCTATATATACCCTTAAGCATGATTTATTCATGAATAATAATTATTATTTTTCTTACAAAAATTGCAGTCACTACATTAGTAGGCTGTGATAAGCTATTTGCATAGTAGGTTTTGTAGGAACACAGTTTTTAGGAGCTCTTCTTGGAGGAATTTTTTTTAAATCTGAAAAATTTTACAAGATAGGTTAAAATACATCTTTAGCCACAATATTTGTAAAATCTTGTATATTACTACACTATCAATATTATTGACATCATTTTTCAAGATAGTAATTTGGCTCTGATACCAAAAATTCTATCAATATCTGCAAGGGACTTGAGACATAACGGAGAACGATCTGACCTTAAAAAATTGAATCTCTCGACCCTTTTACTTTAATCATCTTAATTAGGAGCGGAAATCTTAATATTTTATAAAAAGACCGTGCCTGATAAAACATGAGCTAAACAAGTCCAACAAGTAATATCAAGATAATGTACAAAAATAATCCAAAAATAACTGTAAAATAAAAATATAAAATAAAGGATTACTATATCTTTAACAAGTTTAACCTTACGAAAATAACTCTCAAATAAAAAATTATAAAAATATTGGAAAAATGTAAATCCCGCCAAATTTACTCCTTATTCGGCAATTGGAAGTCTTGCTGAAAAATTCTGAAAATGGGGAGTCATTAGGGTTAGTTGACTAAACTCAACAGGGATAGTTTTTATATTCAACAATTTAACTAAAAGAATGATTAAACATGCATGGTCTTAAAACTGATGTTTCATAAATTCATTTTAGAAAATTGTACAAAAGGGCAGAAATTTAAAATAACCCACTATAATGTGGTACGTAATTAAAATAGACCCTTGTTGTATCATATAAAATCCTAGTGAAAATGAAGTCACTTACGTACTTTGGGCACACCATGTCATAAACATGTCACGTAACAATAGTGATGCTCGTTGATCGCAAAAGCCACATAAAGACTTTGATCAGGTTTAGAGTTTTGCACCCCAAGGACATGGTATATACAACTGTCTCATTACTCTAGTTAACAATAAATAAACATATCATCTCATGGTCAAATGTGCATAATGTAAAATAGGACTCCAAATCGGGTTGATCGAACTCAGTTTACACTACCAAGTTGATCTATTAATTTTTATGTGCATGCTTAATTAAATATGTACATTGAAAAACAACATATACTATAAATTCTAACGAGCCATTAATGCACCAAGAGATGCAAAGCTTGGAAAATTCCTTGTTGCTGGCGGTTATCACGACTAGAATAGAACCCTTAATACAAGAGTGTGTAACTTGCTGGTATGAAGTCCAAATGGCTTGAAATTTAGATTAGGGTAATTTCAATGAAACTAGAAAACACACCAAAAATCACATGAAAATATCCATGGGAGATGGAGGTATGCAATCACAACCAAACTATCCGTAAGGGCACCAATATGATAGTTTCGAGCCCGAAATGGAAATAGCCACAAGTCACTCAATATCCTTCCAAATTACACAAAATTTAAACCACATACCTTTGTAGAAGGGAACAAGATGCCCTCCAAAAATTAGGACTCAAAAGGATCTAGAACGAAAGTTATACTCAGAAAGCCACAAGCTAGTTCGAAAGGGAGCTAAAATCGTACCTTTCAACTTCAATGGACCTCAACAAGGAAGCCTCTCCAACTTGAGTTACAACAATCATTCTAAACCTCCTTTAGGGATGTCCACCTACAAAATGAAGTGGAGGAAGGTATAGTATAAGATAATCACATAGGGCAAGCAAGGAAACATCGGTGATTCAATGGTTGGTCACACAATCTCTCAGATTCTCACCAAGAAAATGGGGCCAATGGAGGGAACTCCAAACTCTAATTTAAAAGGGTTTTCAGTTGGATTCTCAATTAGTTGAGACAAGCCTTTAGAAGGAGTATAAATACCTCCAATTAGGGTTGCCCTAATGTCAAATTACAAAATTAACCTTAAAACCAAAACACACCAAAAAGCTCTCTGCTATTTCAAGTCTAGCTAAAAATATCCCAAAACAACATTATCCATTACATAAAATAAAACCCAAAAATGCCATAACTTGATTCTAAGCTACCTTTTAGGAAGTTTGAAGTGTCTTGAACAACTTTTTTTTGCCTTCTCTTCTAGTACTCCCACAAGTGGACATGAGAGTGTGGGTTGCACAGGTGGCCTTAGGTGGGAGCTTAGATTCGGGTTCTTGGTGGCAATCCCATGTGGTCACATGCTTCAATTGTTCTTTTTCTTTAAGAGTTAATTCACCTTCTAGCCCTTCCAAGGAATCTTCTTCCACAAAATTAGAAAGCATAAAATGGTTAATGAGCCTCCTAGCCTGAGCTCTAGTGACCTGTCCTTGAGGTGCATCAATCATAGAATGAACAAGTTCTTTTCGTAATACCAGGAAAATCCATCTATATGTAAAACTTCAATTATGTGTAATATGGTATTTGGTCATAGTGAATTGTAATTCCTCGAGTTGTTTATATTATTGAGGATAATGATGTTGTTAATGTTTAGGAATATATTGGATTTATAATGATGTTAGTTTTAGAAGTGCAGATTATTTACATGTTATAAGAATTAGCATGAGATTTGTCATTGTAATAATATGATGTTTAAATATTTTTAACGCAAAATGAAGAAATGGACTTTTTGAGGGATTGTGGTCGATCTAGAGAGTTGGTGGTCAATCTCCTTCTAAGCAAATTATTACATATTGCAAGCATGTTGGAAGTAGTTGATCAGCTGAAGGAGGTGATTGACCGGTTCCAAAGCAGACTTTATACAGATTGTAAAATGTTGATTTGCGGTCGATCGTTCATTGGAGGGTGATCGACCAATTTTTTTTGGAGAAGATAGAATTGCGATCAATCATTGGAAAATTGTAGTCGATTGTGGTCATGACTTTGAAATTTACGGTTGATCACATGAAGAGGGTAATCGACCGGAGTCACTTGGAAAATGACTAATCATTGTCTAGAAAATAAAATGGTGTTTAAAAAACGAGCTGTTGTGACTTGTCATCTCTTCCTGTAATGTTTATAAACCTATCAGATGGGAGAATTGGCAAAAGAAAAATATGAAAGTCTCAAGTGTTTTCTCAAGGTATTCAAGAGTTTTCTTCTGCCTTCTAGACAGTGTTGTTATGCTTCTGTGCGATTGTGTGGGAGAAGCTTCGGCATGAAAGGATTTGCGAAGAGAGGTAAAAGATAATGTGTGTGTTTTGCCAGAGGTGGCCTTCATCACAATATTACGAATGTTTTGTGTTGTTTGCTAATGAATATATTTGTTAAGTGGATTTGCCATGTTTTCCAGATACTGCTTTGGTAAAAATCTATTGATGATAATATTGTTGGAATTGTTCTCTATTTTGTTGTTAAAAATTGTTGAAGAAATCCTCTGTTGGTTTCTGTTTGTTGATGGAAATGTTGAAAAGGGTGAAATTACTCTATGTAGTTTATTGCTTTGTTAAATTATTACGTTGCTGATTAATGAACTTGTGAAGGAAATGTTATGTTCAATTAGAGTATAAGTTAAAGCTATTAAAGAAATGGTTATGTCTTAGTTTGTTAGACTATTAGTGAGTTATTCTGTTGATTAGGTGTTGATTTTTCAATTACATTTACTGCTGGCTAAGAATTGTCGAGAGTGGGGCTCTATTCTTTGAATTACTCTATGTTGATATATCATTGATAAAGTTTGTTAATTGCTCTCTCCTAGTAATAATGGGTGTAGGAAATGTTTTATTGATTTCCATGGCCTTTGTAATTTATTGTTTTGATAAAATATAGAGAATACTGTTTGGTTGAATGACAATTGCTATTTGTTTACTCTCGATTTTCTCAATATATAGTATGAATTGTTGAATTGTGTGAAGTGCATTCATGAAATGCATCATGAGTAAAAATGCTGTGAAAAGGTTGGAATAAACATACATTGCATCATATAGAAATGAATGTAATAAACGTAAATAAACATGTGGGGGTTCGGGAGATTGGTGACGGTTCTGGGTGGTAACACCCTTAATGGATACAACTCATCCCATGTAGGGATGGAGTGACAGTTAAGCCCAACAGAATTTATCTTTTCTTCTGTACCAGAAATCCCCAACGTTTGGACTGATCAATGAAATGTAAACTAAATGATAGAAAAAATAGGTTCTTTTTTTAGACAGACTGCATAAGCATACATTGAGCATTGCATTTCATTATATATTTTACTGAATGTTAGTCTCATAGATTCTCTTGTGATGTAGGTGATGATTGTGATCCCAATGAAGTGTAAGTGGAAGAAGCATGGCATGATGAGCACTTTCATTACCTGGCGCGTGTTGACGTTGGGGGTTATGACTCATGAAATGAAATAAAATGTGTTTAAGTATTTCAAGGACTTTAAACAGTTTTTAAATGTGGTAAATGTTTTAAATAGTTTAGTTTTAAAGTTTGTTAATGGTGTTTGCTTTAAGTAGTTCTAAAGTTGTGATTGAATGTTCCAATATTTAAAAACACTTACGCTTATGCCCACTATGCTTTTTCCTTCACATGTTTTTAAATAAGTTTAACAAAAAAATTTAACAGAAAGCTAAATGTTAAATGAGATGTTACAAATGGTATCAGAGCATAATCGGGTCAAATGTGGTTTTGTTGACTGCTAGTATTGCAAGACTTATCGTTGCATACTTTTTCGACTGTAAGTTTAATTTTATTGGTTAATTTGTTTTGTTTTGTTTATTGTTTGACAATATGAAATTGTTGTAGGATATAGAATGGTGAAGGGAATTAAAGGAAACATACAAACTGATAATGCAAGGAACAAAGCTATCGGCCAAGAAAATTGTAACAACCTGCGTTTTCAAAACCCTTTTTAAGTCTTTATATTTTCAGTCATTAAAAAAAATTTCTTTTTAAAACATACAATTAAACTTTATCAGAGTAAATCAGCGGAATAATTTTAAAAACATTATTTAACATATATGAAGAAAATTGACTTGGAAGGATATCAAAGTTTTGATACTTAAAACACAACAGTCCATAGGTTCAAGCAATAGTCTAGTTAGCAAAACGTTTATTGAATTTAAAAACATAATTAATCATAAAACCACCAGTGTTTTTCTTGATCCATAACCGATCAAGTCGAGCTCGGTTGGTAACCAAAGAGCTTCGCAGGCAATGCCTCCTCCTCTACACTGATATCATCAATATTATCACAATCACCTGCATCACAGGACAAAACAATGAGCCTAACGCTTAGTAAGAAATGGGATGAAATGCAATGCTTATACAATTGTTCTGCAGAAAAGAACCTATATTTTCTGTCTTTTCATTTTCTTTACATTTCCTTTACATTTCACTTCCAAAGAAAGGATACATCTGTTGGTATGTGATGTGCCCCAAGTTGCTGTCGCTTGGGCCCGAGCCAAGGACTCTTTTATTTTCTAACTCTTTATTTATTTTGTAGGTTTTGTGAATCAAATAAACAAAGAGGAGTTGGCATTTGGGCTTATGGAGATTTTACAATCTTTGGGGAATAATTGTGAGCTGTTTTTCAGCCTAGATTCTGACCTCTGGCAGTTCAAATGGATTTTTGATAATCGGGATGATATCTTTTCAACTTTGTTCCTTCATACCAAATGTAGCCAAAATCCAGAGGTTTTGAACGAACTATTGAACGTTGCATTTGGTCTCCATTTGGTATGTCAAATGTCTTTGTTTCAGAGAGAAAAACTCAAACTCGGATTTATTGTTGTTGTTTTAATTAAGGATTGTTTAGTCTTTTGTTAATTAGGGTTAATTTCGTCTTATGTCATATTTTTGTAGAAATTTTGGGTTAAAACCCTACTTGGTTGCAATTGGAAAGGGACTTTTGATGAATTAAGAAAATTTGGTTCTCTTTTGAGAGAAGACACCCACGGCCTCCCCCTCCCTTTGCGCCGATTCCTTCCACCCCCAAGCAAGGCTCCTCTTGAAGCTTCTCAACCTTGAATCCTTGGGTTATTGCCTCTTCCAATCTTCCTTTCAAGGTGGGATTGTGGTGTGGGGGCAAGAGAACTATCCCCCATTGGAGATTGTTGGTTTCGGCCAACCAAAGAAATGCCCTCTCACTTTAGGAGGTGCCGCAACTCCTTTGTGTTTTTCCTTCTTATTTTGGTGCTACTCTTGAGTTCTCTTTTACTGGTTGGTTAACTTATGATAAGGAGGTTTGATCTATGTTAAATGTTGAAGCGTTTCTTTTTAGAAAGTTTGAATAAGAAGTGTTATTTCGGATTTGATGTGAGCTGCAGAATCTGTGAATTTTTGTAACTGTTATTCTTTCTTATTGACGCCCCTGTTTGAAGCCCTTATGTTGCGCGTCGCTATTTGAGGCCTTCTAGTGTTTTGTTCAGGATTAAGTCAGGAAACTAACCTCACTAATTTGAGCATTGTTCGGTACCAGTAGCTCAAGTTACAGCGTTTTGAATCTGCACTGCTAAATCTGCCATTTTATAAAACAGTTTTCTGGTGATTATTGAATTAGATAGAACTTCTGCTATAGAACGTTTTTGGACCTGAAATTTGGACACGATCTTCATTACTATATTGTGTTTATATCCTCCAAAAATCAGTCTTATCTTAGTTACAGAATTGGGGTTTACGCCGGTTCATTGTTGCTGGTCGGTTATTGTTAAATTGCAGGACAGATTCTCACTAAGGTTTTCCAAGTGTTTCTTGGAACCTATCATTTGGTATCAGAGCCTAAGTTGGCTTCTTAGTGTAACTCTGTGATTGTGAATTTGGACTCTGAATTCGGTGAATTCAAAAACTCTTAGTTTGATGGCGAGAGGCTATAGATATGATGTTACTTGTAGCGAGAATGAAAATGAGTTTCTAGCTTCTATTCCTTCCTTCAGTGGTTCAGAATGGATTGAAGACTATTTAAATTGGGAAGAAGGATTGGAAGAAATTTTTTTAACTCATGAAATTTCAAATCGGGGAAAAGTTAACATAGCTTCTTTGAGACTCAAGGGAAGAGCTTTGAAATGGTGGAACAAGCTAAATATCTACAGAAAAGAAGAGGGTAAAGAAGACATCAACACGTGGCAGTTGATGAAGAAATACTTAAGGAGAAAATTTGCTCCTCCACCATCCGCCAAACCCAGAAGAAATTATTCCAACATCAAGCGCAGCCAACAATCAGATTTTCAAGCCAAATTGCAAGAAATAATTGATCGGTTTAAGACCCTGTCGAAGTGTTTAGGCTTTGCAGATCTTCTAGCTTCCAATGAACAGGGCTTTGCCAGTTTGACTGAGAAAACCTTAGTTAAAAAGGCAGAGAGTCCAGTGGAGCAGACTAAAGAAATTGACACACTCCAGGAAGAAGGAACCCTATTTCCAATAGAACTCCAGTACCGAGCAGAGGTTACTCCGCCGAACACACCAGAAATTCAAAGTAAGGAAACAGGGGCATCTGAAGAGAAATTCTATAGACCAGCTAAATCAAAAGATCTTGTTGACCGAGAAGCCTCCTTAGTGAATATCTCGGGGGAACGGAAGGCACTTACATGGGAATGTGGTGTGCAAGAGCTTGTCCTCTTGAATTTTCTTCTTCCCTCCACTGTCCAAACTCATACTGCCATAGTGCCAAAGGAGTTGAGCTTCCACGAACAACCAGTGAGGGTTGTTTCCTCGGTGATTACTCAGGAGGAACAAGAAATGCTCACTGCCTTGACCTCTCCCCTCCCCTTCGATATTCCAATTTACAGTGGTCAAGGGCATACGGAACTAGGTAACGCCCGAGAAGTCACTACCGTCTTGAATCTCCTCCCTTCCTCTATCCCAACTGGCAGAAGCAACACAACCGAGAAGCCCAGCTCCCAAAACCAGAAGACAAGTGTTATTTCTACTGCTGCAAATTCTGGTATTTTTCTATCTATGAGCAGTTTAAACCTGACTGAAGTCTTAAGTATGTTGTGTGAAAGAATCGAGTGCTATTTTACTATTGGTATGTCGATGAATAGTCTGAACATTTTGGCTTATGGCAAGACGACCTTATTGTCTTCCAGTGAATCTGTATGTATTTATTGTCATTCTTCTTCTCCTAAGCATCAACGAACAGTGAGGATCATACCAAATTTGATACCAAAACTTTTATTTGATCCTGGTGGAATTTTGGGGAACAGTTCCCAAGCTATGAGTTTGAAGGATGAAATCCGCTTTCAAACAACCAACCTTGGTCATACTATCTATTCTAGACAGTTTAAGTGTGATCTTGGCCTTCTTGAGCAGCAGTCTGTAGTGAGGAGCACGCCTAGTGTGATGCCAAAATTTTTATTTGACCCTGGTGGAAATTTGAGGTCGATTAACCAAGCCGTGGTTTTGAAAGTTGAAGTCTGCCTTCAAACCACTAGCCTGGGTTTTGCTGTTTATGCTAGACCGCCTAAGTTGAACATCTTCAAGCTTAAGAATATTCCGACTTTCCCATTTGATCCCGGAGGAAGATTTGTGGAAGACAATCAATTATACTCCCTGGATTTGAGGACAAATCCTTTTCAACCCCGGGAGTATGATGTGCCCCAAGTTGTTGTCGCTTGGGCCCGAGCCAAGGGCTCTTTTATTTTCTGACTCTTTATTTATTTTGTAGGTTTTGTGAATCAAATAAACAAAGAGGAGTTGGCATTTGGGCTTATGGAGATTTTACAATCTTTGGGGAATAATTAGGAGCTGTTTTTCCGCCTAGATTCTGACCTCTGACAGTTCAAATGGATTTTTGACAATTGGGATGACATCTTTTCAACTTTGTTCCTTCATACCAAATGTAGCCAACATCGAGAGGTTTCGAACTAACTATTGAACGTTGCATTTGGTCTCCATTTGGTATGTCAAATGTCTTTGTTTCAGAGAGAAAAACTCAAACTCGGATTTATTGTTGTTGTTTTAATTAAGGGTTGTTTAGTCTTTTGTTAATTAGGGTTAATTTCGTCTTATGTCATATTTTTCTAGACATTTTGGGTTAAAACCCTACCTGGTTGCAATTGGAAAGGGACTTTTGATGAATTAAGAAAATTTGGTTCTCTTTTGAGAGAAGACACCCACGGCCTCCCCCTCCCTTTGCGCCGATTCCTTCCAAGCAAGGCTCCTCTTGAAGCTTCTCAACCTTGAATCCTTGGGTTATTGCCTCTTCCAATCTTCCTTTCAAGGTGGGATTGTGGTGTGGGGGCAAGAGAACTATCCCCCATTGGAGATTGTTGGTTTCGGCCAACCAAAGAAATGCCCTCTCACTTTAGGAGGTGCCGCAACTCCTTTGTGTTTTTCCTTCTTATTTTGGTGCTACTCTTGAGTTCTCTTTTAATGGTTGGTTAACTTATGATATGGAGGTTTGATCTATGTTAAATGTTGAAGCATTTCTTTTTAGAAAGTTTGAATAAGAAGTGTTATTTCGGATTTGATGTGAGCTGCAGAATCTGTGAATTTTTGTAACTGTTATTCTTTCTTATTGACGCCCTCGTTTGAAGCCCTTATGTTGCGCGTCGCTATTTGAGGCCTTCTAGTGTTTTGTTCAAGATTAAGTCAGGAAACTAACCTCACTAATTTGAGCATTGTTCGGTACCAGTAGCTCAAGTTACAGCGTTTTGAATCCGCACTCCTAAATCTGCCATTTTATAAAACAGTTTTCTGGTGATTATTGAATTAGATAGAACTTCTTCTATAGAACGTTTTTGGACCTGAAATTTGGACACGATCTTCATTACTATATTGAGTTTATATCCTCCAAAAATCAGTCTTATCTCAGTTACAAAATTGGGGTTCGCGCCGGTTCATGGTTGCTGGTCGATTATTGTTATATTGCAGGACAGATTCTCACTAAGATTTTCCGAGTGTTTCTTGGAACCTATCAGTATGGCTAATCGACTCCATCCCTACATGGGTGAAGGTTTCCATCAGGGGTGCCACCACTACCGTCACCTAATCTCTGTCATTTCTGATGTTGAGGAGTAAGAGCAAGGATAATACATTTGCTAGTCGGTGTGGACTAACCGACTCCACCCTCTACATGAGTGGAGATTTCCATCTTGGGTATTCCTACCTATGATCGTCACCCTAACTCCCGAACCCTCACACGCCCATTTACATTTATTTATTCATTTCATTTATTATGCCATGCATATGTCACATTTTCATAAGTCCTATCGTGAGGCATGAATGTCAGTTCATATATGGAATATGTAAGGAATTATAATTATATTAAAACAGAGATACAATAGATCATGCTTACAGAGATACAATAGATCATGCTTCACTCAAATCAATTCACTTTATATTCTAACACTTATTAACAATTTATAAGGAGCAGTAACTGAATGTTTATCAACTAATAGAAAACTAACAATTGGACAAACCAATTATCTATTAGTTAACCCATGGCAGTTAGTAGGTTATTCAACAGAAATAACACATATATTGATATTCAAGGGGCATTTCCTAATTTATTTTCACAGGTAGACAATTTATGCTTTAACTAATTAGCAGGGGCTCCAATTTATACCATAGGTAACATTCTCAACAACAAGGCGAATTATAGTTCAATTCCTTCTTCCTCCTAACGTTAACAACATTTAACTTCTTTCCTCAGAATATAGGCATTTTCTTTTTAGCAAATGTTCATAACAATGTTTGATTCTCAACACATTAATAAATTTACAGCAAGTATTCAAGGCAGAGATCCGATGTAAAGGAGTAACATCCATCACAGCAAAGTGCTATTCTAACATCAAATCCATAGGGTAAAATAGAGAGCAAAGACAATCCAACATAACAACAATCTCGTCCAAGGCAGACTCAACAATTATATTCTTATTCGTTGTTGGTTATCAATTGACGAATCATACTTTCATTCACAACAGTCTTAGCAAATGACAGTAAACATCCAAGGTAGGATTCAACAATCCTCACAGCCAACTTCACGAAATATTCACACCAGATCAATAGCAGGAAAGTCAAACAGAGAAGAAATCAACAACTCACAAACAATCCTGTGATGCAGGGCCTCCACTGGCCAACTTGCATCCAATTTCTTACCTCAATGTACTTCCTTCCTCACTTCGGCAGTTCACGGTAATAGTTGCACTCACCTTCTTTCACGCTCATAGAAAGGAAAGCAACAGTAGGCTTCACACTTTGTCACACACTTATAGCACTTAGAAATCGCAGAAGCCCCCCTCCAGTCCATCCCCTGCCCACAACTTACAGAGAGAGAGAGAGAGAGAGAGAGACCCACGCGGATGCTAGAGTTTGAAGGGACAATCTCGACCGTGTTGCATCTGAATACCCAATTTCGCCTCTAATTTGTGTTTTCGGTCAGACCTTGCAACCACATCCCGACCGATGACTAACTGCAAAATCGATGAATTAGACAAATTCAAAAACCTATGGATTTTCAATCGCACATCACGTCCGCACTCCCGACTGTGTTGCGCCCGAAACAACAAAATGTAATCCAAAATGTATTTCGGCCAAATTCTTTGACCCTGACTTCGCCCGTTGTACAACTGAAATGCAAAGAGTAGTCTGTAATGCGTTTTCAATATAGATATTCGACAGTAAACCACGACTGCAAACCACAACCGCGACGTGACCAAAAATGCAAAATACACATTCCATAACAAATTTTCACTTTAAAGATTTTAAAAATATTTCTTCCCCCATTTACATTGCATCAAGTCCCAAATTAATGATTACAAAGCACATTTTTTTTCATTATCACGAAAAATCATTTACATCACAATTATAGAGAAATTATTTGGACATTATATTCTCATATCCTTAACAAAATTTTGCTCCCAAAATTTGATTTAGGGAATAATTCTGGATACTTAGCTTCCATGTCTTCCTTCCTTTCCCATGTTGATTTTTCAGTGTATGAACCTTAACAAGTGGGATTTGCTTATGTCAAAGTTCCTTTACTTTCCAATTCAGGATCTTAATCGGTCTTTCCTCGTAGCTCAAGTTTGGCTGAACTTCTAATTGAACTTCATTAATAGGGGGTATCGATCACCGAGGCATTTCCTCAGCATCAATACGTGAAATACATTCTGTACACCCGCCATGGAAGCTAGCAGTTGCAACTGATATGCCACCTTCCCAACCCTTTTTGTGATCGAAAATGGGCCAATATATCGCTAACTCAGCTTTCCTTTCTTTCTGAAGCGCATAATTCATTTGAAAGGTGATATCTTTAGAAAAACTAAGTCCCCTTTGTTGAATTCCAAGTCTCAACGTCAGTGATCTGCATAACTCTTTTGTTGACTTTGAGCAGCCAACATCCTTTACCTAATGATTGCAACTGATTCGGATGTCTGCTGTATCATGTTAAGGCCATAAAACTTGGCTTCACCAGCTTCACTCCAATATAAAGGTGATATGCATTTCCTTCCATATAGTGCTTTATAGGTTGTCATACCGATAGTCGCTTGAAAACTATTATTATACGCAAATTCAACCAATGGCACTATCCTTTGTAACATCCCAGTTATTCTTTCAATTTAAAACTCACGATTTTTGAAAACTGTTTCTTTTAAAATCAAAGTGGAAGACTTTTCATTTGAAAACTAGTTTAAATAATAAGTGCATAAATAAACTCTTTTTCGTTAAATCATTTATCACTTAAAACAAATCGTACTATAAAACCTTAAAACATTTATGACAGTGGAAGACTTGTATTTACAATACTAAAAGAATTAAATACAATTTGAAAACCTTCTTCATAACAACTCTATATGCTTTAGTTTCATATTTTCGTAATCTGGGTGAGGCAACCTCTTTAGTCTCCGAACTCACAATTTAGATTCGTTTTCACATGAGAGCAACTACTTCAGTCTCTAAACTTAGTAAAAACAAACACACCTACATTTACATTCATTACTATTTGGGTGAGAGCAACCTCGTCAGTCTTCGAACTCACCACTCATTGAGTAGGAGCAACCTCTTCAGTCTCTGAACTTACTCAAACGATCTATTTCCTACATGTGAGCAACCTCTTAAGTCTCTGAACCTATGTAGAAAACACCATTATTATCTTCATTATTAGCCCATGCAATGCATTACGTATAATCCTATAACATGTCTACATGAATGTCACACACAGCAGTTCATATATCGCAACAATACTACAACAACTAACAAACAATACTATGCTTCAACTATAACATTAATATTAAACACGTTCCTATTACACTATAACGTTATACATCAAATCTTCTATCCTTAACATATTATTTCTAACTTAGTCTTAAACAATATAAGCACTATCCTATGGTATCCACCACTTAAATATGAATTTGGGGTCCTATACTCATTAACTATATTATATTTAATCTAACTTTCCTATATCATAGACCATCATCTTAGAAAACCATTTTTACCACAACTGTCAGTAATTTAACGTAGGAATACAACCTAACCAGATAACCATCAATAAAGACTAACATAACAACTTACACAAAAACCCCACTCCTGTGATATAGGTCTTTTCAGAAAAAACACAAGCATTATTCCTTACCTGAAATCAATAGATTTAATAGATTACCACTAAAAGCTTCTCCTTCACCGACTCATGTGCTCCACAACCATGTCCACGGTCACAAGTTCATCATCCCAATAGGACACCACTCCATCCTAACAACTTCAATCTCTTCAAACCTTCCCAACTGCTTCTCATCATGTCCTTCATTTCCAGATTATTCCGCGTCCTCTATTTCTCTTAAACCTTCTTGGTTTGTACCGCAATATCACGTAGTTACCTTCTATCAATCTTCTCTATCACTCACAGACTCATTCCTTCAAATAGCCATCCAGGTTCTTCCCTCACAATGCACACAACATCCCGTGTACAAATTATAGCAGTGTGACATCTCCCGCACTGCCCTTTCAAAACTCCGAAAGAATTTCCAACCTCAGACCCACGTCTCCAGAGTATAACATCATAAATCTTCAAAACTCTTGCTCACAGTTGCTACTTCTTTTCAAACTTTCAAACTTTATGAAACACCACATTAGAGGAGCATCACTTTCTCTCTCTCTCAACCTTCACACTCTTACTCACAGTTGCAGACTCTCTTTCTCTCTCAAACCATTTTGGTAGAGTTTTCGTATGCCATTCTCTACCCAACTCTCATCCATCACTCCTCTATTTATAAACCTCTAACCATGACTCATCATCATCCCGTTGAAGACAGAGGCCACTGGATGCATCCTTAATCACCCATAATCATTCAGTCGTTCAGAGGATGAATCATCACGTCAGTTCTGCATTCCAGACGATAGTTTTTAATGGCGAATGATATATTTTAATGAAGGACTATCGACCACCTTTTTGTCAAACACCCACATAATTCTTTAATTCTGAACTGCGGACAATCATGCTGGTCGACAAAATTCAGGAGATCATCCGCCAAAATCGACCGCAGTTTTCAAATGAATAATATACGCATTTTCTCTAGATTATCTATACACACTTTATTCTCCTTTAACGTGACAATTTTATATATGTCTTCAATATATATATATTAGCATCCATAATCTAAGGTTATAATGGAAATAGTAATATCCTCCATACCACTTCATCTTCTCCAAACCATTATGCACCAATACCATATATTTATATATATGAACATTTATATCATCTACCAACTTATACTATATACTCCACCTTTCCATACCCAATTATATCCAAACTTCCATTCTTTATAGTATCCTTACAATATCCAAATACGTCCAATTACATTCAAATATATTTTCTCTTTGGCCAACACTTGAATTATCCAATTATCCATGATTTTATTCCTTAATACTCAAAGTAGATATATATATATATATATATATGTATATTCCATAACTACTATTCCACCATAATCTTTTATTAAACCCAATATACTCTAAAATAATAGACCTTATAACTTCAACCTTATTCTATCTAAGTGCATTTTCTCTCACTAATCCACTGAGTGCCAATCACTGACTCAATCCTAATATCATCTTTTCTAAATCCTAATATCTTCACCCGTTCTTTAATAACCCCATTCATTTCCTTAAGCTAATTATGAACACAATGAGATATCATAATTCACTTATTCCAAGTTACATTTCTCTTGACCAATATTTCCAAACAGTCCAATTCCACTTCTATCATCCCAATTTATCACATAAGCTTTGTGCTTAGCTCAACAAAAATTTGAGATATTACATCCCTCCCCCCTTATATAAATTTTGTCCTCAAAATTTGTCTATCATAGATAACTTCACGAATGTACAAAATACTATTTGTAAGTATTTGTAGCATGAAGTACCGAAAATATAATTATTCAACATTAGTATTTCATAATCCTTTCCAAAAGATATAGTGTTTCCACTTCTCAAAACTTAAATACTATTTTCATCAAAGTCCTTTGATCTTTATTCCTAACTACTGTAAGAGAAAAAGCCTATGCTAAATTCTCTTTCCTTTTCATCCAATAGTGTATGAAAATTTATGCAATATGTCCAACTTTATTGCATCAAAAACTTCGCCCAAATCCAGTCATACATTCCCTCTTTTATGACTTTTCTTACACTTCATGCATTGAATGATTCGTGAATTTCCAGCATTTTCTTAAATATGTTTCTCATTTCCTTATAATTCACTCCCAATAAGGGTTCTCTTTGATCATTTTTATCTTTTGTTGTTCTCCTATCAGTTGTTGGGACTGCTTTTCCATTCCTGCCTTTCTATTACGCTCATTAAATATCATTGCTTGAAACTCTACATCCTCAACTTTGAGGACTTTTGCTATAGTATCCATATAAGCTATCCCTTGAGTACCCGAAATCTTTACAACTCGAATAACATCCAACTTAAGTCGAAAAACAAATTGGTGAACATTGTGTTCATTATCACTTACTAAATACAACGTAATTCACAACAATGTTCAAATATACACACACAATCCAAAATTGTTCATTCTCGACGAAGCTTAGTAAGTTCTATCAACTCACTCGTCCTTATAGTGTGGTTACATTACTTGTCCTAGAAGATTTCCTTAAATCTTTCCTACTCTTAAAACATTGTCCAATGTCAGCTCTACATTCACCATAAAAGTTTCTTGTTACACCATGGGCACGGTTCAACATGGAAATTCCCAATCAGAGCTACTTCAAGTTCATCATGTGTATGTTTATCATTTGCAGACATATTTTTATTGTCAAAATGTCCGCTTCGCTCCTTTTTCCAATTCTATGCCCATCAACTTGTGGTTGAGTTTTATTATTCTTTTTCGGCTTCTGATCCATTTCTTTCTATCTAATAACAAGCATCTCCATTTCATCCATCTCCAAAGCTTTTGATACTATCCTAGAGTATGACACTTCTTTAGTTCCATATATCTTAATTCCTTGATATATCTCAGCTTTAAACCTTTGAACTAATTTGGTATACCTTAAGACTATTGGTAGCTACTAAGTTCCTAGCAAATAGGGATAGTGCCTCAAACTTCACTAACCCACCTAACATCTAAGTCCAAGCTATTTTGATGAAATACATATTAAGATAAATATCCTTAATTTGTGTCGAAGTTATTTCTCTTTCGTCTTAAGTTGTCTTAATAGTATCTCAGCAAAATCGAGCATCCTTCGTTAGCATGAACACAACACAACTAAATTTCTCTTATCTTTAAATCTTGGCATATTCGAATATACTCCCCACCATGCGAATCCATTTCTCTACACCTGCCGCATCAGAGATATCACTTTCAAAGTATTGCGGCTTTAACCTTTGACACCTCTTATATCTTAATCCTCTAAAAGCCATTAGTTGTTGGGTTTCTCAGTTCTTCCAATTTCCTACACCGTCCCTAAAACAACTGAATATGGCACTCCAATACTTCTTCCATTCTACTAATCATTGCGTCTCTTGGATCTACATTTGGAATTGCTTTCCTATTTATTTGTAAGGTAGTAATTAGTTTCACTATGGTCTACCTATCCATCTACTCTATTCTTAAAATTTAAAATTTATTTTATCTATCTGTCTTTTCCTCCTAGTTTCCCTTATCATTCTATCTTCCTACAACAATGTTGTACAAAATATTTCAAAGCATTAGACAAATTGTCCTACAAAAATTATATCGAGAAGCATCTAGACTTATCACATTCTTTATTCTAGCTTATAGTCAGGACAACCTAAAATCTAAGCATAACACAAGTAACAGAGTCTATCAACTTATAAAGTAAAGCAATATACTTACAGTCAATGAAGTACTTCTACGTTGTGACTTGTGTTGGTAGGTAGTATATAGAACCGATTTTAAAACACTAGGCTGTGATAACATTTATAACATCCTAGTTATTCTTTCAATTTAAAACTCACGATTTTTGAAAACTTTTTCTTTTAAAATTACAGCAGAAGACTTTTCATTTGAAAACTAGCTTAAATAAGAAGTGCATAAATAAACTCTTTTTTGTTAAACTATTTATCACTTAAAACAAATCGTACTGTAAAACCTTAAAACATTACAATAGCGGAAGACTTGTATTTACAATACTAAAAGAATTAAATACAATTTGAAAACCTTCTTAATAAAACGATATACTTTGACAAAGGTTTACTTTCCTCAAAACGTCATTACCAAATATTACATTTCTTCTTTAATCCCTTAGCCTAACCAACCGTCAAGCCCGCAACGTACAAATGCCTCATCAACTACTGCTATCTTTTAATCTCTTACATACCTACATCATAGGAGGAATAATGAGCCTATTGCCTAGTAAGGAATATAATCATGAAATGCAACTGTAACCTCTATGACAACTCTACATGCTTTCGTTTCATATATTCGTAAGGTGGGTGAGAGCAACCTCTTTAGTCTCTAAACTCACAATTTGGATTCGTTTTTACGTGATAGCAACCTCTTCAGTCTCCAAACTTAGTAAAAATGAATCCACCTAAATTTACATTCATTACTGTTTGGGTGAGAGCAACCTCTTCAGTCTCCGAACTCACCACTCATTGAGTAAGAGCAACCTCTTCAGTCTCTGAACTTACTCAAACGATCTGTTTCCTACATGTGAGCAACCTCTTAAATCTCCAAACCCACATAAAAAACATCATTATTATCTTCATCACTAGCCCATGCAATGCATTACGTATAATCCTATAACATGTCTACATGAATGTCACACACAACAATTCATATATCGCAACAATACTACAACAACTAACAAACAATACTATGCTTCAACTATAACATTAATATTAAATACGTTCCTATTACACTATAACGTTATATGTCAAATCTTCTATCATTTACTTATTATTTCTAACTTAGTCTTAAACAATATAAGCATTATCCTATGGTATCCACCACTTGAATATGAATTGGGGGTCCTATACTAATTAACTATATTATATTTAATCTAACTTTCTTATATCATAGACCATCATTTTAGAAAACCATTTTCCCCACAACTGTCAGTAATTTAACGTAAGAATACAACCTAACCAGATAACCATCAATAAAGACTAACATATCAATTTACACAAAAACCCTACTCCTGCGATGTAGGTTCTTTCAGACAAAACACAAGCATTATTCATTACCTGAAATCCATAGCTTTAATGAATTACCACTTAAAGCTTATCGTTCACCGACTCACGTGCTCCACAAAATTATCGTACCACATCCACGGTCACAAGTTCATCATCCGAACATGACATCACTCCATCCTAACAACATCAAACTCTTCAAACCTTCCCAACTGCTTCTCATCATGTCCTTCATTTCCAAATTATTCTGTGTCCTCTATTTCTCTAAAACCTTCTCGATTTGTACCGCAGTATCACGTAGTTTCCTTCTATCAATCTTCTTTGTCACTCACAGACTCATTCCTTCAAATGGCCATACAGCTTCTTCCCTCTTAATGCACACAACATCACGTGTTCAAATTATAGTAGTGTGACATCTCCCACACTGCTCTTTCAAAACTCCAGAAGAATTTCCAACCATAGACCCATGTCTCCAGAGTATAACATAATAAATCTTCAAAACTCTTGCTCACGATTGCTACTTCTTTTCAAACTTTCAAACTTTCTAAAACACCACATCAGAGGATCATCACTTTCTCTCTCTCTCAACCTTCACACTCTTACTCACGGTTGCAAATTCTCTTTCTCTCTCAAAGCATTTTGGCAAAGCTTTCGCATGTCATTCTCTACACAACTCTCGTCCCTCACTCCTCTATTTATAGACCTCTAACAATGACTCATCATCATCCCGTTGAAGACAGAGGCCACTGGATGCATCCTTAATCACCCATAATCATCCAGGCATTCAGACGACGAATCATCACGTAGGTTATGCATTCCTTACGACAATTTTTAATGGCGGATGATCGATTGTAATGAAGGATGATCGACCACCCTTCTATCAAACGCCCGCAGAATTCTTTGATTATGAACTATGGATGATCACGTCGATCGACAAAATCATGGCAATCGTCCTCTATAATCGACCGCAGTTTTGAAATGAATAATTTACGCATTTTCTCCAGATTATCTATACAACTTTATTTTCACTTAACGTGAGAATTTTATACATGCCTTCAATATATATATATATACAAAATCATGGCGATCGTCCTCTATAATCGACCGCAGTTTTGAAATGAATAATTTACGCATTTTCTCCAGATTATCTATACAACTTTATTTTCACTTAACGTGACAATTTTATACATGTCTTCAATATATATATATATTAGCATCCATAATCTAAGGTCATAATGGAAATAGTAATATCCTCCATACCACTTCATCTTCTTTAAACCATTATGCACCAATACCATATATTTATATATATGAACTTTTATTTCATCTACCAACTTATACTATATGCTCCACATTTCCATACCCAATTATATCCAAACTTCCATTCCTTATAGTATCGTTACAATATCCAAATACGTCTTATTACGTTCAAATATATTTTCTCTTTGGCCAACACATGAACTATCCAACTATCTATAATTTTGTTCCTTAATACTTAAAGTAGATATATATAAATATTCCATAACTTCTAACACCCTGACTTTTTATATCGGGTTATTACTAAGGATGTAGTTGGAGCGTTAAGTCAAGGGGGTATTTCCGCTAACGTCTTTCCCGTTTACGCAATGTAATTAGATGATAGAGTGACTAGGACATTATGTTGCGTATTTATATGTTTCATTTTATGACGTGTATTTATGGGGTAAGTGTTATGGGATAACAGTTAAGTAGGGAAAAAGGTGAGGAAAGGCTGTTCTGGCCATTTTCGGACGCCTGCAGATGACATATGGATGAGTTATATCATCTACAAGTGCATTGCATGGCGTCCCTGATGCTTGGGATGCACAAGGAGGGGAATTTGCGTCCTGATGTGTCTAGAATTCGACTTCCAGACGCATGATGACGACTTGCGGACGAGACGTGTCATCCACAAGTGCATTGCACATCACCCTTAGCCTTGGGATGACTAAGGATGCGATTTTGCATCCTAACTTCACCTGTGTTACGGACTTTCGGATGAGTCTGGACATATGCGGACACGGATGATTGCATCCGAATTGAATCTGTCCGAATCCTAGACAGTTCCAAATGAGTCCGGACGTGTGTGGACGTAGGTGGCTGTATCCAGATTGAATCTGTCTAATTTTTATACACATTTGGATGCATGCAGATGCCTTATGCGGACGCCATTTTGCGTGTAAATATCGCCTTCGGACAGTACGAAATGGGCGGGGATGCCATTTCTCGTCTGAAGGCACAAATCTGCCTTTAGGATTTTTCTCTTGTAAACGAATGCGGACGAGACCATCACGTCCACACTAGTCTGAATCAGCCCAGATCTACGTAATTTTTAGGGATTTAAAATTTGAATCCTTGTCATTTAGCCATTTAATTCCTGACAACAAATGACCCTCCCCCACCCTCGACTCATAGAGCACAACCCTCACCTGGAGGCGCCGACCTCCCCCTGCCGCCTGCTCTCTGCCTCCGTAGGTGTACGTATTGTCTCCCCTCCTACAAGTAATATCTTTCTTCATTCCCTGGCATTTTCTTCTCTTGCCCTTCACTTCTGCATGAGAAACCTGCGAGCGAGCGAGAGTTCGAGAGAGAGGGATTCTCTGTGAGCCTGAGCATTCTGTTAGTTGAGAATTATGTGAGCTCCACCTTAAGTACGTGAGTGAGTGAAGTTGGAGCTGTGGGTGTTGGGAGTTGCTGATCCTGTGAGCTGCAGGAACTAGGAGCTGAGTGTGAGGTCTCTGTCCATGAGCTGAGTGGTGAGCTATGGAGTGCTATCCCTGAGTATTAGTTTCTTCAATTTAGGTAAGGGATTAGGGGTGTCTTGGCTAGTGGAGGCCCTACACCACAAGTAGAGTGCATGAGTTTTATGTTGGTTCCCTGAAATGCTTACTGCTAATTGTTGTTAGTTGGCTTTTAGGTGATAATTCCTTGAGTGAATTAATGTTGTTATTTCCTTGGTTGAATTCCTTGCTGTAGATATTTCCTATGTTGATGATAGGGTAGAATGCTAGTACTGTATGGGTTATTCTTGATTATGTGATCAATTGCTTCAATTTATCATTGTTTTGTAATATTTCCTTGGTTGTTAACTCTGTCCCTTTTGTTATGGTTAGCTCTCTGTTTGATACCTGTTACATTTCCTTTATTATTGTTAGCTTAGTGAGTTCCCTTGCTTGTTAGTTTCTTGTAATTATATATATATATATTTGGCTGTAAAATTCCTGCAACTGATTCCTACAATTGATAGCGATGATTGTGATAAATGCGAAATGAGTGAATGATAAACGGTTATGTGAAGTTTGGAATGGGCTAAGAGTTTTATGTTGTTCTTCGATGTTTACTTGCTGTTTAGTTGAATACCTCTGTTGTTACTCCCTTATGCATACATTACTCTGCTACCATTTATTCTACCTTGTGTAAATGCTTAAATCTAAGTTAAGCATGTTTGAATTACTAGTGAGCATGTAATTAACTAGAATAATTAATTGGACTTAAGTGTACAAATCAACTTAAGCATGTTAAGTAAATTAAATATGTTAATTATTATGTAAGCATATCAAGTGACTTAACTCGTCATTCAATTAACAACTAATTCTTGAGCATGTCCATTAACTAATTACTTGAACACGTTAATTAACTAACTAGACGAGCATGTCCATTAACTAGGGGAGCATGTTTAAGTAACTCAATCATTTCTTGATGCATGACAATCGATTAGAGTAGTTAACTAACAAGGATGGTTAATTAGACAAGTATGTTAATTAACTAACTCATCGTTGATTCATAGTTAGCATGTTTATGATATTAGCAACATGTTAATTAATTAAGGTGTTTGACTAATCAATTAAAGTATTAATCAATCCATGCATGTTAGTTAACTATTATTTGTTCAATCTTTGAGCATGTTAATCAACTATTAATCTTGAGCATGTAATCATCTTGAGCATATAATCACCTTGAGCATGTAATTAACTAGGATAATAAACTAGACTATTAATTATAGCCTATTAATTAATTAGAATAGAAGCATGCTTAATCAACTAGAATAAGAATTACCAATTTACAAGCATGGAAAACTATTCATTTTCTAAAGCATGTTTTCAGTTAAACTACTCATTGTGAGTATGTTTAGTCTAACTTAGTTTAACGAGCATGTTTAGTTAATCGTAATTCATCGCATGTTTCTTCACTATCTCTTTACTGCTCATTCACTGTTTAAATTCGAGTTATAATTGTTCCCTATTATGCACTTTCAATTATACTTGTTCTTTGTTATGCATCATTCAATTATTGGTTGCTTTCCTTTCTATGGGCTTTCAATTCCAGCTATTCAATTACTTTCCTTTATATGCGCAGTTCAATTTCTGTTAATGTTATGTTATACTACATCAATCATCATGTTTGGTTGAGAATGTATGGTCATGCATCATGCTAATAGAAACAAATAGGGAGTGCCACCTTGGGGTGGTATTCATACATGCATTGAGTGAGGAAAAATGAAGAAGATGAAGAAAATGAAGAAAAAAAAAGAAAAGGGAGTTGGGGGATGGTAGGGTAAGTATAGATCAGTCAGGTAGACAAGATTTAAAAGAATATTACCTTTCTCTTGTTGGGACTGCGAGATTGACTACCCAAGGTGGTTGAAGCCAACAAAGACTACCCTACCGCCACGGATTTCTCCAATCTGCAGCTCGAAGTACGAGTAAAGAACCAACGAACGTAATGAAATGATTGGTTTGAGTGGCCCCATTCCAAAAGAACTAAAGAGAGTCATAAGCATAATTGCATTAAACCCCTTTCCTTACTGGGCCATTAGGCTCACATATTACTTGTGGTGTAGGTACAAACGACGAACAGATAATAAAGCAAGGATGAAGGGTTTGCATGCGCGAGGATTGTGGCTGGCCAGGCTAGAAGAGAACAAAAGAGAAAAAGATTGTAAATGAATTTTATTTAAGTGTTTGGTTTTCATTTTTCAAAACGCAGTGTTAAATTGTTTAATTTCCTTTCTTTAAGAATTTACGCTTCCGCTATGTTTTAATAAATCCGTTATGTTTTCATAAAAGATTTTATATCTACTTTTGCTTTGTTTTACAAATGATTTTATATCTGTGACATTTCAGAGTATACCACGGTTTGGGAAAGGTTAGTAGCAGTCTGGTTTAGACGCACTTTGATATTTCTTTTAAAGATTTTTAAACAAATAAAGGTTTTAGTCATTTTATAAAAGTTTTGAATTTTAACGAATTTTCAAAGGAAAAATGAAAATCGGGTCGTTACATAACTCCTCTTCCACCATAATCTTTTATTAAATCCAATATACTCCAAAATAATAGACCTTATAACTTCAACCTCATTGTATCCAAGTGCATTTTCTCTTACTAATCTATTGACTGCTAATCACTAACTCAGTCCTAATATCATCTATTCTAAATCCAAGTATCATCACCCATTCTTTAATGACCTCATTCCTTTCCTTAAGTTAATTATGAACACAACAATGTATCATAATTCGCTTATGATGTGCCCCAAGGCCCTATCACACAGATTCGAGCCAAGAAACTCATTGCTTTCCTAACTAGCTTCTATTTTGCAGGAAATACCAAGATGTGGGATTCTTTGAAAGATGTATCACAAGACGATAAAAAAGTTCCTTTTCATTTGATCACTTGGGACGGTGCTCCACCAACCTAATTAGCCATGAAGTGTGGTGACGTGAAGACTACAAATATTATTTAAGGTCTTTTTTTTGATTTAGTAGAATTAGTATTCTGAACAACAATTTTAATTGGTTTTCTTTTATTGTGTTGTGAGATGCTAGAGAGGTGTGCGGTTTGCATGAAAACCGCACCCTCATGCCGAATTTTCGTCATTAAGGGTATTTTGGTCTTTCGACCTATTTTGTAAACCTTAGGTTAAATACCCTCCCTTGGAAGATTGGAGGGTAGTTTTGAATTGAAGATAATTTTGTGTTTTTGAAGAACACTTTGCCGCGGCCTCCCCCTCCCTTAGCGCCGTCCTCCTCCATCACCCAAGCAAGGGTTTCTTGAAGCTTCTCAACCTTGCAATCCTTGGGATATTATTTCTTCCAATCATTATCTTCGAGGTAAAGATTGTAGAGTGGAGACAAAAGAAGATTCCAACCTTGGAGAGTGTTGGTTTTCGGCCAACCACAAAGTCGCCCCTCTCACTAGGAGGTCTGCGGACTCCATTGAAGTTACTCTTGATTTTTGAATATCTTCTTTGCTCTTTTCTTAGTTCTTGGATGCCCTAATGATCTGGTAGTTGAATGCTTAATAGTTGTTGGAGACTTCATTTGTGGATTATTGATTTGGAGAAGGTTATTGTGGGATTATTGTTGTTGTGCTGAATCCGTTTTCTTGCTGGATTGTTATTGTCGTTGGTATCTGTTTGAGGCCCTTGTACCATTCATTTCGTTTTGGTGTCTTCTAGTGATTTTTTCAGGAGTAAGTCAGGGAGCTACCTTCCAAATTTGGGCTCCATTTGATGTATGTGGCTCTAGTTATTCCATTTTGAATGATCGTTGGTAAATCTGCCCTGTCAAGCCCTAATTATTGGATCGTTTGTATTCAGAGCATAACTCTTGAACTAGAATGGATTTCTTTATGGAATTTGACACGATTATTGTGATTGTATTGAGAACATCCCTGCCAAGTTTCCATTCAAGCTCATGCATAGTTTGGAAGTTAAAATTGATTGACTATTTTTGATTCGGCAAATTACAGTTTTCCGAATAGATTTCTTTAAGGCTCTCTATTTGTTCCTTGGAGCCTATCAACTTAGTCCAAGTTACATTTCTCTTTACCAATATTTCCAAACAGTCCAATTCCACTCTTGTTGTCCCAATTTATCACATAAGCCTTGTGCTTAGCTCAACAAAAATTCGCGATATTACATTCTTCCCCAACCAATTTGGAATTCCAGTATTCAGACATGCAATATATCTTCTAATATTTGGATCGTACGCTCACTTTTGTCATCAGTCTACAAGTGAAAGGCAGTATTGAACTTCAATTCTATACCCATAGCCTTGTTCAAGCTCTTCCAAAATATAGATGTAAATCGTGGGTCCCGGTCGGACACAATAAAGACCGGAATACCATGCAGCCGCACAATTTATTTAACATACAAGTCTGTAAATTGATTTATTTAGAGGTCATCATTACCGGTAAGAAGTGGGCAACCTTGGTTAATTTGTTGACAATCACCCAGATCGCTTCATGACCCCTGGCAGTCTTTGGTAATCCAGTGACAAAATCTATTGTGATATACTCCCACTTCCATTCAGGTATCGGCATTGGCTGAAGCATACCACTGGGTCATTGATGGCCTTTACCTATTGACATACATGACACAGCGCAACACACTCGGCAATGTCATACTTTATCACAGGGCAATAATAGTGCACTTTAAGGTCTTTATAAAGTCCATCAATTTGTTCAAGGGCTGAAAGTAGAAATCTTCAGAGGAGTTAAGATCTTTGGCACTTAAAACGTTTGGTTGAGGATGTTGAATTATTGGTGGCTAGGCTACGGGAGATAAATCAAAGGTTCTGGAAAAATAATCAGAATCAATAGCAAAGGAGTGGACCATCTATCAACAAAGGAATGAAGAGGGCATATGGTGATGAAGAATAACAAAAGAAAGACAAACACATTATGAATGAAACAACTACTGCTCCATCCCATGGTAGAAAAAATTAGCCTAATCAATGTCCAAAATATAAGAAAAACCATTATGGAGAATGCAAAGCAGGTTTGAGATTATGTTTTAAGTGTGAGAAGCCGAGACATGTCGCTAGAGTTTGTCCAACTTTGACTCGAGAATTAGAGAAGGTGTCAAAAAGGGTATTCTCTTTATATGAGAATGAGGAAGAAGAAGAGTAGCCTGTAGTCGTATCAGGTATGCTTTATGTTAATGAAGTAGTTGCATATGTTCTATTGAATGTAGGAGTAACTCACTCTTTTATTGCATTTGAATCTTGTATAAAAATGAATTGTTGCTCTAATCATGTCAGGTACAATTTATGTTAACGACTTAGCTGCTTATGTATTATTTTATTCTAGAGCTAATCACTCTTTTATTTCATCTGGATTTTGCATAAAAATATATTGTTCCTCTAATCTAGTAAAGAGTGAGTATATAGTACTTTTACCCCCTAGCGATTGTTTGATTGCTAGTTGTATTCTAAAGGCATATGCAGTTAGAATAAACAACCATATATTTCATGCCGATCTAATTGTCATGGATATGAAAGGATATGATATCATTTTGGGTATGAACTAGTTATTTCAGCATCATGCAATTATTAATTGTAGTGAGTGAGAAGTCTACTTTCGCCCTCTTGGTGGTGAACAACACACATTTTATGGAGTCAAGGAAAAAAGGCAAAATACTAGTAATTTCTGCGCTTAAAGCGGACCAGTTATTGAAAGATGGATGTGAAGGATTTCTCATGGATGTGATGGACACAACGAAGGTAACAAATACAAAGTTAGAAGAAATTCTCATTGTTTAAAACTCTCTGGGAGTCTTTTTGGACGATCTTTTAGGATTGTCATCTGATAGAGAAATTGAGTTCGTGTTTGATCTGCATTTTGGCACTGAACTTATTTTTAAAAATCTGTATAGGATGACACCAGCTGAATTGCAAGAATTGAAAATCTAGCTTGAGGAATTAATTGGCAAAAGGTTTATACGTCCTAGCTTTTCACCTTGGGGAGCGCCAGTTTTATTTGTAAAGAAGAAAGATGGGTCAATGAGGATCTGTATCGACTACTGTGAACTGAATAAAGTAACGATCAAGAATAGATATCTCTTACCCCAGAATTGATGATTTGTTTGATTAGTTGCAAGGTGCTTATGTCTTTTCGAAGATTGATCTCTGATAAGGGTATTATCAATTAAAGGTTAAGTCAAAGATATGGGCATTATAAATTTCTAGTGATGTCGTTTGGGTTAACCAATGCTCCAGCGACATTCATGGACCTGATGAATTGAATTTTTAAGGAATATCTAGATAAGTTTATTATCATCTTTATCGATGATATTTTGATTTATTCTCATACAGAAGAGGAGCACTGGAAGCATTTGAGGATTTCCTTGTTTATCTTGACGAACATCAATCATACGGGAAGTTTTCAAAATGTGAATTTTGGCTGAATAACATAAGTTTTCTTGGTCATGTAATTTCTAAGGACGGTATTGAAATGGATCCAACAAAAATTAAGGTGGTGAATGATTGGGCGCAACCAAAAATGTGGGGGAAGAAAGAAGTACCCTTGGGTTAGCAAGCTATTACTGACGTTTTATAAACGGATTTTCCAAGATTGCATTGCCTCTAATTGGTTTAACAAGGAAAAACATACAATTTTTGTGGACAAGCAACTATGAGAAAAGCTTCCAAGAATTGAACCACCTATTGACTACAGCTCCTGTCTTAGCCCTACTAGTGGAAGAAGAAAATTACAGCATTTATTGCGATGCATCCAAAAGTGGCTTGGGTGGTGTGCTTATGCAGAATGGAAATGTAATTGATTATGCTTCAAGGCAGCTAAAACAGTACGAGACTAATTATCCCACGCATGACTTAGAACTTGTCGTAGTGGTGTTCGCACTTAAACTATGGAGACATTATTTGTACGGGCAGCAGTGTGAGATTTTTACGGATTACAAAAGGCTAAAATCCATTTTTACTCAGAAAGAATTGAATATGAGACAACGATGGTAGTTAGAATTTGTGAAGGAATACAATTATGAAATCAAGTATCATTTTGAGAAAGCAAACGTAGTGGTAGATGCACTGAGTAGTAAAGTTGTATCTATGAATATGCTATGTAATGAAATGTCGTAGGACTTCGTAAAGATGTTCAGGAATTGGATGTACAGATGAGTCCTATGCAGCTAACTGCTATATTATCAGCATTGACATTGAAGCCTACAGTACTAGAAAAGATTAAAGTGGCTCAACAAGAAGATGAATAATGTGTAAGTTTTACCAGAAGAAATTGTAAAATTTAGAAATAGATGGTATCTACCAGAGAATTCATAGTTGCGGTTAGAAATATTAAGAGAAGTTCATTTTTTGAACTTTTCTATTCATCCCAAATGTAATAAAATGTATAAAGATCTCAGATTGCATTATTGGTGGCCAGGAATAAAAGTTGATATTGCTCAATATGTGGTATTGTATCAAGTATGTCAGCAAGTGAAAGAAGAACATTAAAGGCCAGGAGGAATACGACAACCATTGTCTATACCAAAATGGAAGTGGGAGCACATCACTATGGACTCCACCACAAGATTTCCAAAAATTTATGAGAGGGCATGATGCGATTTGGGTAATTATCGACAGATTGACAAAAGTTGCTCATTTCTTGCCAGTAAAGATGACTTATAAGATGAACCAATTTGCTTCATTATATGTTAAAGAGATTATACAATTACACGGACTACCGATTTCAATTGTATCAGATCGGGACTCGAGATTCACCTCTGCATTTTGGAAAGGTTTAAACAAGGCAATAGACACTGAATTGAAGTTTAGCAGTACTTTTCATCCATAAACAGATGCTTAAAGCGAGCAGACAATTCAAATATTAGAAGATATAATGCGAGCTTACGTGTTAGAATTTCAAGTTGGATGGGAAGGATGCTACCTTTAGTGGAATTTGCTTACAACAACAACTTTCAAGCTACATTTAGAATGACAACTGATGTGCCCCAAGGACTTGTCACTTGAGCCTGAGCTAAGGGCTCCGTATTTCTAACTTTTTATTTGTTTGTTAGGTTTTTGGATCAAGTAAAACAAAGAGGAGTTGGCATTTGGACTAGTGGAGGTCTTACAATCTTTTGGAGAAAATTGTGAGTTTTCCAATTCCGCATAGAATCTGAGCTACGAACGTTCAAGGGCTTTTTCGACAATCGGGATGACGTCTTTTCAACTTTGGTCCTTCATACCAAATGTAGCCAACATCTAGAGGTTTCGAACAAGCTATTTAACGTTTTATTTTTTTTTTTCATTTGCTATGCCAAATGTACGTTTTACAGAGTCTAAAAATCCCTCTCGGGATTATTGTTTTTGTGTAAGTCAAGTCTATTTGTTTAAGTCAGGGACATTTTGGTCTTTTTTGATTTTGTTGTAAACCCTTAGGGTTTTATATACCCTATTTTCGAATGGAAGATGCAATTTTGGAATTGAAGAAGAGATTTTGAAGAGTGAAGACTCCTCCTTGCCGCGGCCAAGCTCCCTCTCCTAGCGCCGATTCCTCCATCCCATTGCAAGGCTTCTCTTGAAGTTTCTCAACCTTGCTACCTTGGGTTATTGCCTCTTCCAATCTTCCTTCTCAACGTGGGATTGTGGTGTGGGGGCAAGAGAACTATCCCCCATTGGAGATTGTTGGTTTCGGCCAACCAAAGAAACGCACTCTCACTTTAGGAGGTGCCGCAACTCCTTTGTGTATTTCTTCTTATTTTTGTGCTACTATCAAGTTTCCTTTTTACTGGTTGGTTTGTCTATGAAATGGAGGTTTGATATATGTTAGTTGCTGAAGAAGTTCTTTTGGAAATTTATGAATGAAAAGTGATATTTTCGGAATATTGTGAGCTGCAGAATCTGTGAACTTTTGTTAACTGTTTTTCTTGCTGATTGAAGCCCCTGTTTGAACCCCTTATGGTAAGCGTCTCCATTCGAGGCCTTCTAGTGATTTGTTCCTGGTTAAGTCAGGAAGCTCACGTCCAAATTTGGGCGTCGTTCGGTATTTATTGATCAAGTTATTGCGTTTTAGATCTGCACTGTTAAATCTGTCCTGCTGAAATAGTTTTTCAAGTGGATATTGAAATTGATAGATCTCCTGCTCTAGAACGATTTTGGAGTTGGAATTTTGACACAATCTTTGAGACTTTATTGAGTTTAGGTCCTCCGAAAACCAGCTTAATTTCAATTACAGATTTGGAGCTTTAACTGGTTTATTGTTGTTGGGTCGGATTTTGTTATTTTTTTGGGACAGATTTTACTAAGGTTTCTAAGTGATTCTTTGAACCTATCATTTGGTATCAGAGCCTAAGTGGCTTCTTAGTGTAACTCTGTGATTGTCAATTTGCACTCTGGATTTGGTGAATTCAAACTCTTAGTTTGATGGCGAGAGGCTATAATTATGATGTGACTTGTAGCGAGAAAGAAAATGAGTTTCTAGCTTCTATTCCTTCATTCATTGGTTCAAAATGGATCGAAGACTATTTAGATTGAGAAGAGGAGTTGGAAGAAATTTTTTTAATTCATAAATTTTCAGATCG
>CM039479.1:810792-842903 GCA_022433065.1 Begonia loranthoides
AGATAGTAAATCTGAACTGCTCTAAACCCTAATTTCAGGGTTCTGTTGTTTCGGCTGTATCTACTAATCCAGAGTGGTTTTTGTAACGGATTTTTGACACAGTTTAGTTACAAATGTTAAATTGATATCCTCCAAATTCCAGCTCAAGTTCAGTGGGAATTGAGAGTTAATTCTGTTTTAGCGATACTGGTTCGAATTATTTCAGTTTTCGGGACAGATTCTAAAATTGTGATCTTGTGATCTTTGGATCCTTCATTTGGTATCAGAGCTTTGGCTCACGTTTTCTTGTTGTATTATTGTGATAAAAAGGGCTTGTTATGAGTACTAGAAGCAGGGCGTATTATCATAACCCTAGAGAGATGAGAAATAATTCTGGTGCACCACAACCCGAGGAAAATCATGGGCCAACCGAGCCTTCTATGAAGGAGATGTTTGAAATGATCCTCAAACTACAGTAACAAAGCGGAACTTCAGATAATGATCATATACGGGGTCCTAGAACTCCAAGACCAAGATGGAGGATTAGTACTTCGAATGATTATAGAGGTCGGAATGCTAGTTTATTTGACGAAGATTGGGAGGAACCCGAGGAGTCAGATTCACCGAGTCCTAGAAGGAGATCTAATGACAAGCATGAGATGAGGCATGTTAAGGTCTCTATCCCTAATTTTAAAGGCTCTAGTAATGGGGGAGATTTTCTGGAATGGGTTGAAAAGGTGGACCGAATTTTTTATTGTTATGATTATTCTGAAAAGACGAAGTTACAAATGGTTACATTGGAGTTCTCCGGATATGTTAGTATTTGGTGGGAAAACCTTAAATCGCAAAGAAGAAAAACTGGGGAAGTTGAAGTCCGAAGTTGGGAAGCTTTGAAAGAACTCATGAGAAGACGATTTGTCCCTCCGCACTACAAGCAAGAACTATTCTTTCAACTTCAAAATTTGAAACAAGGCTCACTAACGATTGACGAATACTTGACCGAGTTTGAAATTTTAAGGATTCGATACAATGTGGTGGAGCCAATGGAGCAAACTGTGGCTCGTTTTATTAAGGGGTTGCATAAAGATATTGGTTACGTTTTGGAGTTGCAATCTTATGAGACTCTTGACGATGTTATACAATTGGCTTTGAGAATAGAAAGGCAAAGAAAAATAAGACTTAAGGAGAGCTTGTCTCGGCCTTTCCAAAGTGGCAACAATCCTCCAAAAACAATTCCAAAGGTGGATAGCAAATTTAATGCCGTGAAGCATAATGAGGAGAAGAAGGCCCTTAATGATAACACTTTGATAATGGCTAACATTAAGGAAGAGTTGGAAGTTGAATCTCGTATGAAAAAGAAAGTCAGTTTTGAAGAGTTGATTAGCCCGAATTGCTCCAACCAAACTTTTCCTATTTTAAGAATGATTGTAGAACCACTTCAAGAGATGGATTGTAAAGATATCTCTTTGGCAGCCACCATTGAGAAGGAAGAAGTATTTGACACTGAGATTGAGTTATATCATACAGATCAACTAATCGAGAAAAGTTCAGAGTTACAAACAATGACAGAAAAAGAAGAAGAACATAGAGAGAAGATTGTTTTGCCCAATCCGAGAGTAAACTTGGACTTCATCCACCTACCTCCACTCATTGATACTAAACTAAAGGTTGTAACATTCGAAACTCCTTTAGTAATGGCAAAAAGAGAACAATTGGTGTTGAAGAGGGTTCAACGTGAGATTGATGCATATGGAAGTAAATCGGTGCAAAATAAATTTTCAGGTAAGCAAATTTTTCTTCACCAAAGTATAAGCTAGGAAACCCCTTGCAAGGAGTTCTTGAAGCCTCCTATCCTTGCAATTTTAGGGTTATTATCTCTTCCAATCGCTTATCTTTGTGGTGAGGATTGTGGTGTGGAGGTAAAGGTAGGTTTCCAACCTTGGAGAGTGTTTGTTTTTAAACAAACCGCAAGTCGTCCCTCTCACTAGGAGGTCCACGGACTCCTTGGCTTTCTTCTTGATTCTTGAAGGTTCTTCATGCTATTTTTTTGTTATTTTTCGCTTTGAAGTTCTCTTATTTGGATGCTGAAAATCTGCCCTTGGTTGCTCTTTCATGGAATGCAAGTTAGAATGAGTTATTGATGGAATGTTTTATTGCCGCTGAATCTGTTTAATTTTCTGGGTGCTAGAATTCCGATTTGAGGTCCTATTTTGAGACTTTTGCCATATTCGTTTCAATTTGGTTCCTTCTGGAAAGTTGTTCTATTCTGAGCTAATTATTTGCCCTCCAAAGTTGGGATGTATTGGTTATATGAAATTCAAGATATTCGAATTGGAAGATAGATAGTAAATCTGAACTGCTCTAAACCTTAATTTCAGGGTTCTGTTGTTTCAGCTATATCTACTAATCTAGAGTGGTTTTTGTAACAGATTTTTGATACAATTTAGTTGCAAATGTTAAATTGATATCCTCCAAATTCCAGCTCAAGTTCACGTGGGAATTGAGAGTTAATTCTATTTTAGCGATACTAGTTCGGATTATTACGGTTTTCGGGACAGATTCTAAAATTGTGATCTTGTGATCTTTGGATCCTATCAATATACTAGCATAACCGAAAGCTCTAATGTCACCATTTAAAGCTTAGTCTTTTCGGAATAAGCATAGCAATCGAAAATCTGATCTACCTTCTCAACCCATTATAGGAAGTCATAACCATTACTAGAACCTTTAAATGGAGGGATAGAGACCTTAAGGTGCCTCATGTCATGCTTGCTATTCGGCCCCATTCTCGGGCTAAGTGAATCCCTGTCATCGGACTCCTCCCAATCTTCACCAAATACACTAGCATCATGACCTCGTGAATCCATACACGTACTAAGCCTTATTCTAGGCCTTGGAGTTCTAGGACCCCTCACATGATCATTGTCAGAAGCTGCCATTTTTTGTTGAAGCTTAAGAATCATGACAAACATCTCCTGCATACTATGCTCGGCTTGTTCATGAACTTCCTCGGGTGGTGCACTAGGATAGTTCCTCATCTCTTTACTATTATGATACTGAACTCCACTTCTTGTACTCATGATAAACAACTAATAATCCCAATAACAACAGCAAGAAAACGTGAGCAAGGCTCTGAAACCAAATGATGTGCTCCAAAAATCTCGAGGAACACTTGATAGAAATCGACCACAATAATCTGTAATAATCTGAACAATCAAATTCAAACAGGAATAACTTTCAATCCAGATGTGAACAACAGCTCAATTTTGGAGGTCACTACAACATCACGTTCATAAACAACATATCCAAATTTCAGCACAAAATCCACTCGGAAACTCAAGTTATGGCAGAAACAACACAACTCCGAAATTAGGGTTTCACCTGAACAGATTCGACACCTAAAATTCAAACGAAGAGAGCTCCGCTTGCAAACAACCTAATAACGTCAAACTTGGAGGAATATAGCTCAACAATATAAATAATAGCTCTGCCAAAAATCAGCCCAAAATGATATCAGCAAGTCACTCGATTTCATATCCAATCTAATGATCCGAGCAGAGAATTAACCAGAACAGTTTTTTGGCCAACAAGCAATCTTCAATTAAAAGAACCTAATCACTGACCATTCAATAAAATTACCATTCAATAACAGGGGACTCTGAATATGGATTGGTACGCAGCAAGGAACGAGAATTCCCCTTTGATGAAACAATACGAAATAGCTAGATCAACCAAGGAGTCTGCAGATCCTCCTAATGTGAGAGGGCGAATTTCAAGGCTTCACCGAATGGAAGCTCTCTCCAAGGTTTAGGAAAACTTCTTCTATCACCACACCACAATCATCACCATGAAGGAGAAGTATTGGAGGTGATACCCTTCCAACTCGGCCAAGAAGATTTCAAGAACACTGAGTTCGGGTTATGGATGAAGTGGCAATGGAGGGGGGGTGCCGCGAGTCTCTTCTCTAAGCAAGCTCTAGGGTTTGTTTTCAATTCAGCAAAAGTCCCTTCTGCCTTCCACAAAGAGGGCTTAAAACCCTAAGTGTCGTAAAACAAATGCCAAAGACTAAAATAACCTTGACTTAAAGAAATTAGATATGACTAACACAAGATCAATANCCGCAGGTCTCTTCTCTAAGGAAGCTCTAGGGTTTGTTTTCATTTCAGCAAAAGTCTTTTTTGCCTTCCACAAAGAGGGCTTTAAACCCTAAGTGTCTTACAACAAATGCCAAAGACTAAAATAACCCTGACTTAAGAAATTAGACATGACTAACACAAGATCAATGATCCCGAGTTAAATTTTGGACTCTGTAAAAAGAACATTTCACATAGCAAACAGAAACAAAATATAACGCCCAATACGCCGTTGGAAAGCTCTGGCTGTTGGCTACAATTTGTATGAAGGATCAAAGTTGAAAAGAAGTTGTCCTAAATGTCACAAACGCACTTGAACAACAGGAGGTCAGATTCTCGGCGGAAAAGAAAACCAAAATTTTCTCCAAAGATTGCAAGACCTCCACTAGCCCAAATGCACCAACTCTTCTTTGCTAAATTGATCAAAAACCTACAAAATAAATAAAAAGTTAGAAAATAAAGAAGCCCCTGGCTCGGGCTCAAGTGACAGGAACTTGGGGCACATCAGATAATGTATGTGTTTTGCCAGAGGTGGCCTACATCACAGTATTAGGAATATTTTGTGTTGTTTGCTGATGAATATATTTGTTAAGGGGATTTTGCCTTGTTTTCCAGATATTGCTTTGGTAAAAATCTATTGATGATAATATTGTTGGAATTGTTCTCTGTTTTATTGATAAAAATGGTTGAAGAAATGCTCTATTGGTTTCTGTTCGTTGATGGAAATGTTGAAAAGGGTGAAATTACTCTATGTAATTTATTGCTTTGTTAAACTATCACCTTGCTAATTAATGAACCTGTGAAGGAAATGTTCTGTTCAATTAGAGTATAAATTAAAGCTGTTAAAGAAATAGTTATGTCTTAGTTTGATAGACTCAGTTGTGAGTTATTCAGTTGATTGGGTGTTGATTTTTTAATTACATTTACTACTAGCTGAGAATTGTCGAGAGTGCGGCTCTATTATTTGAGTTACTCTCTATTGATATATCATTGATAAAGTTTGTTAATTGCTCTCTGCTAGTAATAATGGATGTAGGAAATGTTTTGTTGATTTTCATTGTAATGCACCAGTGAAAGGGGATTATAATATAACATGAAAACATGTTGTTGAAGTGTTCTTGTGATTGGTTGAATAAGTGTTGAAGAATGGAGAAGTGATGAGCAATTGGATGTGGCAAACCTCAGGCTTGGCAGTCAATCTAGGCAAGTAGCGGTCAATAAAGAGGGAATAACATAGGTGGACATTGACGGTTTCTAAAGGAGGGAGATCGACCTGACGTACAGTCGAGAAGGCGGACGACCTTAAAAAAGGCAGTGGCGAACTGATGAAGGAACCAGTCGAGCATGCGGTTGAGCTGATCAACCGGCTCTTCTTTCCTTTAATTTGCCACAAATTCAAATATGAAAAGTCCAATTTTGGAAGCTTATAACTCCTTTGTTTTAGAAGCTTTTGAGCAGAAATTTTGACCACACCTTCTTGGATGAATAATGAAAAGATTCGTTCATAAATAATAGGAATATCTTCTATAGATTAGGAAATATGTTTGATAGAAAATAGGTCGCCAAAAATAAAAGTAATTGTGATGATTGCTCCCGTATGTATGATTTGTCGATGAAACGTTTTTAGAAAGTTGCACACCACTTCACACCTTCTTTCTCCAAAGAGTAAGAATGTGGATGCCAATAAGAGAACTCACCCAACTTACAAGTGAGCCCAATCTTGTGATATAACACACACAAGGGAACCTTTGGTTGTGACATGCCAAAAGGGTGAAAGAGGAATCGCTCCAATTTAAAAAATAAGCCAAAGTTTTTCTATTATCAAATTCAACTCTCTCAAACGTGTACATAAGGTAGCTTTAAATAGCCAATTACAAACTATAAAATAGTAGTAAACTAGTTAAGCAACAATAACCCTAAATTGGTTCATAGAATGAGTTATCCAATTTTTTACTTAATAGAAACTAGCATAATTAACTAAAAGAATATTTAATTAATATCTTCGTATCTTCTTCTCCAAGTCTAGATGTATTTGGCAGCTAATCCATGTTGGTGCTCGGCCACTTGGATGGTTTCCATGTAGAGATTTCTTTGATCTTCAAGCTTAGACACTTGGACTTTCCTTAATATTTGCTCTCGGTTCCGTGGCTTTTGCCATAGCAAACAAACTCCAAATTCAATGATTCAACCCATTCTAGAAAGCTTAGGAAGTCAGTTACAATCTTCATGAGGCATTCTTTTTGAAATGACGTCGTTTCAAATGCCAAAATTGTTAAACACTTTTCAAATGTCAGAAAGTAGACAGTTTTGGAAAGTCCATCAAATATTCCACAATTGTTTTTGGACTTCCACCTATGTTTGACCTTGAAAGTCTTCATGATAATCTTGGAAGTTTGATGAATGATGGAATGGACTCGTATTCCATCACATTGACTCTGTAATTTACGGTTTTGATAAATTATAGAGAGTACCGCTTGGTTGAATGACAATTGCTATTTGTTTACTCTCGATTTTCTCAACATATAGTATGAATTGTTGAATTGTGTGAAGTGCACCCATGACATGCATCATGAGTAGAAATGCTATGAAAAGGTTGGAGTAAACATGCATTGCATTATATACAAATGAATGTAATAAACATAAATGAACGTGTGGGGATTCGGAAGATTAGTGACAGTACTAGGTCATAACACACCTAATGGATACAACTCATTCCACGTAAAGATGGAATGATGGTTAAGCCCAACATGGACCATAAGGTTTATCTTTTCTTTTGTAGTAGAAATCCCCAACGTTTGGACTGATCAATGAAATGTAAATTGAATGACAAAAAGAATAAGTTCTTTTTAGAGACAGACTGCATAAGCATACATTGAGTATTTCATTTAATTCTATCTCTTACTGAGCATTAAACTCATATTTTCTCTTGTGATGTAGGTGATGATTGTGATCACAATGAAGTGTACGTGGAAGAAGCATGATGATGCGAACCTAGTGTATTCGAACCCTAGACCCAACAACCTTTGCGGCATTAAACGGATCGTATCACGATTTCAAGATCAAAAGGTTGGAACTACGACCCTAGCAAAACCTGTCGACTAGAACCGAAGTATTCCAAAGAGGAGCTTGACCCTAACCAAACCTGTCGGCTAGAACCAAAGCTATCAAAAGGTTCGATCTTTCAAGAATCCACTTGAAGAGATCAAGTTCTTCACAAAGAACTCAAGAGAAGGAATCCTCCCACAAAAGCAAAAGCTTCAATTTTCAATTTGACAAAAGGTTTTCCAACAATTGTTCCCTAAGGTGCTTTTATAAGATAAACATAAAGTAAATCTAATCCTAATAAAATAAGAAAAACTAATTCAAAATAAAATAAAATAAGATAAGATCTAACTAATTACGGCATGTGCTCGGCACGTGCTCAGTAAGTAATTAATGGCATGTGTGGGGCATGTGCTCGACATGTGCTCGGCATGTGCTCAATCCACCTCTTTAGGTGGGTCTTCATCTTGAATCTTTGAATCTAAAAATGGTAATCCAAATAATCCTTTGAAAGATTATTTGAATTAGGCCTTGTAAGAATTCATTGGGCCACATCATAAGTTGGTCTTCATATTGATTTGGGCCTCGAATCCGGGTAAGTGAAATCGGACTTCTTAAACAGAATCGTAGGTCTCTGTTCGTGGACCTTTTGACATAGCAAACAAACTCCGCATTTAACGAACTAGCCCATTCTGGAAACCTTGGGATGTCAGCTACAATCTTTATGAAGCACACTTTCCCATATAAAATACTTAAGGTCATCGAAGTTGCCCAATAGTACTCAGAGGTCGAATCAACGGTTCTGCATTTTACCATAAGTCTCTCAATCTTGTGCTTGATTTTCCACATATGCTTCATCTTGAAAAATACCATAATATATTTGAATGATAGATGAATGTTATTCATCATCTTTCTCATTTGAAACTTTTCTAGGATTTCTTCCTCAAAAAGTTGAAGTCTGTCATTCATCTTCTTTATCCTTGCTCTAGTCTTTCGGCCTCTAATACCTCCAAATGAATCATTGTTTTCGTAGGTTTTCTGGATCACATCATTCCCCCTTTCTTCGAGAAGATTCGTCCTCGAATCGCCTGCATCATACAAAGACAAGTCAATCATATTAAAAGAGACACTTTTGTTACCATTTTTGCTTGGTAGCAAAATTTGGTAAGTGTTGTCATTGATGTGCTCCAAGGCTTGGAAGAAAACATCTCCTCTTAGATGCAACTTGTGCTTTCGTTGCATGACAAATCCTTCTTTCTTCACGTGCATCCTTACCCATGTTCTGGGCTCGAATATAAGTCTCACTCGTAAATTCCTTACCTTTACATGTAAATTCCTAACAACTTCCACCTTTTCCTTTCCATCAAGATTAGCAAACTCATTAGTAGGTAAATGTAAAAAGTCTAATGAAATCAAAAGATTAAATCTATAAATAATTTCAAAAGGTGAGTAAGATATGATAGAATTAATGATCTTATTATATATAAACTCATCATGTGGAAAACACTTCTTCAAGTCATCATATATTCGATTCACTTTTAAAACCAAGAAAACTAAATTCAAGTGTTCAACATGTATTTCCACACATTTGCCATAATCCATATCATCAAAGTATCTAATAGCAAATTTTCCAATAATATATTTAAACACATGATTCATGAACCTCATAAGAATACTAGAAACATCAAATAGTCCATCTAGCATAATTGGCCATTCATCTAGTCCATGTTTAAATTTAAACACAATTTTCAACTTATCACCTCTTTTAATCCGAATTTGATAATATCTATTTTTCAATTCAAAAATAAAAATCCTGCATACTCCGTATTCATAAAAATACCAACTAATCCTTATCCAAATTCAAATTTTATACTCATCTAAGATCTTAAAAATACTACTTTCATATAGGTCACATAATTGGCACATGCTCCAAAGATACTAACTAGCAATTCATAAAGATTATACTTATGAACAAACCATATATTTTTCTTGAATAGAGTTCCTTTATGCCCATAAAAATCCAAACATGTAACCTTTTCATAAATAATCCAATATTTCCCATAAAAATCTATACATGCAATTTTTTTACAAATAATCCAAATTTTTGCATGAAAATTTATGCATGTAACTTTTCCACAAACATTCCAAAATTTTCCATCAAATCCCACATATGCAATTATTTTATAACTATAAAAACCTAAACTTGCAAACCTTTCACAAGCAAACCAAAATCTCCCAAAATAATTGACACATGCATTCTTTTTACAAATTATCCATAATCTCCTAAAACCTAAGTCTTTATCATGCAAATTTTTAATAATTTCATATTTCAATAACTTAGTTTGAAGAGTAAAAACATATCTTTTTGACAATGGGTTGGCAACCACAATGTCCTTACATTTGTGGATGACATATGGACACACCTTGTTCTACTCCATCCATGGAAGTTCAATCCTTTTTTGTGGTGTGAATTCTTTTGGTAACTCCTTTGGATGAATGTCTTTAAAATCCTGCAAAATAGATGAAACATCCACTAGAAACAAAATAGTTAGCTCATGGGAGGTAAAATAAATATTTTTGCATAAAAATAAATTCAACTCTCTAATTTTCTCACTCTTTTTAAACACTCCAATTCCTTTTCTTTCCCTTTCTCCCTCAGATTTTACCTCCTCTCCCACTATTTTTATCTCCTTCTCTCTCTCAAATTTTCTTCTCTCATCCCCATATTTCTTTTCTTCCTTCTTGCCTTTTTTGCTCACTTTATTTTTGGCTTTTCTCTCTTTGGCTCTTTTGTCTCCTTTTTCACATTCGCCTTTTTCCTTTCCAATTCTTTCTATTTCTTCAACTTCCAAATTTTGTTCAACTCCTCCAAAATTTAAAATTTCTTCTCTTGGATCATCAATCGCCTCTTTTGAACTCAATGGTCTCGTGGCTATTGGTTTTTTCTTCAAATAGGATTCATAAAGTTTCTCACAATTCAATTGTGATTTCCAACTTAATTCTCTACAATAATGTAAAGGAACAAATCTCTTTCTCATAATAGCCTTCATATTTTTCCAATTTCGAATTGGTGGGTGTCCATACCTCCTTTGATCACTTAAAAATTGTGCCCACCAAATGTTTGCGTAATCCGTGAACGTCATGGCAACTAATCTGATTTTCTTTTCCTCAGTGTAATTTTGGCACTCAAAGATAAGGTCTACTTTTTGCTCCCACTCTAGGTAAGCTTTTGGATCACTTTTCCCTTGGAAAAGTGGTAAATTTACCTTTTTCTGCTCACATTTCACTCTTTCAAGATGTCTTCTTTCTCGGCCATGTGTTGAAGTTAGATTTTCAAATTGATCCATCCTTTGATTTAGGGCATGGAATTGACCTTGCATATTCTTCATATTTTCGGCTCAAGAACAAAGAAAAGCAAATAAAAAGGTTAGTGAAAGTATGGACCTTTCCACTCGCTCACGTGTTTCACTCAAATAATGAATCACTCCACACGTGTTTACACTTGCTTGGCATTTTCAAATTGATCTCACAACTCTGCCTTTTACCATTATACCTTCCCTTTTGAGTTCTTTACTCACAACTCAATCAAAGAAAAGAAAGGGTTTTCAATCAAGTAAACACTTTGAAAAATCAAACTTTTTCAAACTTTAAATTCAAAGTACCTTCAAGTTTGATCAAAACCAAGCTAATCAAACTGTTTATTGTGATTAAGTAGCCTAAGAAGCAAATACCTTGAATTTTGAATAAGGTATTATAGAACTTTCCCAAAAAGGAAACTTTTTCCCGAAAAATTTCTGAAAACTACAAAAATAAACTGGAGATTAGATATTTGAATAGCACTTTTTGAGATGAATGCTATGGTTATTTTTGACTTTTGAAAGGATATTTTTTTGGACAAAAAGCTTGCTCTTTTTCTTTTTGTGAAATAAAAATTGCACTTTTTTTTGACTTTGTAGAAGATTGATAAACAAAAAGAATAACTTTTTGATGTTTGATCATAAGGGTCAAACCTTTTTTTTTTTTTGATACATGAAGAGAAAGGAAATAATTTTTCTTTTTGATATTTTTGAAGGTTGATCGTAAGGATCAATAAAATAAAACTGATGCAGAAAAATAAAGATAGCACCTTGAAACGTTCGAGCCTTCGCTCTGATACCAACTGATGTGAACCTAGGGTATTCGAACCCTAGACCCAACAACCTTTGCGGAATTAAACGGATCGTCTCACAATTTCAAGATCAAAAGGTTGGAACTATGACCCTAGCAAAACCTGTCGACTAGAACTGGAGTATTCCGAAGAGGAGCTTGACCCTAACCAAACTTGTCGGCTAGAACCAAAGCTATCAAAAGGTTCGATCTTTTAAGAATCCACTTGAAGAGATCAAGTTCTTCGCAAAGAACTCAAGAGAAGGAATCCTCCCACAAAAGCAAAAGCTTCAATTTTCAATTTGACAAAAGGTTTTCCAACAATTGTTCCCTAAGGTGCTTTTATAAGATAAACATAAAGTAAATCTAATCCTAATAAAATAAGAAAAACTAATTCAAAATAAAATAAGATAAGATCTAACTAATTATGGCATGTGCTCAATAACTAATCAATGGCATGTGCGCGGCATGTGCTCGACATGTCCTCAATCCACCTTTTTAGGTGGGTCTTCATCTTGAATCTTTGAATCTTAAAAATGGTAATCCAAATAATCTTTTGAAAGATTATTTGAATTAGGCCTTGTAAGAATTCATTGGGCCACATCATAAGTTGGTCTTCATATTGATTTGGGCCTCGAATTCGGGTAAGTGAAATTGGACTTCTTAAACAGAATCGTAGGTCTCTGATCGTGGATCTTTTGACATAGCAAACAAACTCCGAATTTAACAAACTAGCCCATTCTGGAAACCTTGGGATGTCAGCTACAATCTTTATGAAGCACACTTTCCCATATAAAATACTTAAGGTCATCGAAGTTGCCTAATAGGACTCGGAGGTCGAATAAACGGTTATGCATTTTACCATAAGTCTCTCAATCTTGTGCTTGATTTTCCACATATGCTTCATCTTGAAGAATACCATAATATATTTGAATGATACATGAATGTTATTCATCATCTTTCTCCTTTGAATCTTTTCTAGGATTTCTTCCTCAAAAAGTTGAAGTATGTCATTCATCTTCTTTATCCTTGCTCTAGTCTTTCGGCCTGTAATACCTCCAAATGAATCATTGTTTTCGTAAGTTTTTTGGATCACATCACATGACATGATGAGTGCTTTCGTTACTTGGCATGTGTTGACATTGGGGGTTTAGCTCATGAAATGAAATAAAGTGTGTTTAAGTATTTTAAGTACTTAAAATAGTTTTTAAATGTGGTAAATGTTGTAAACAGTTTAGTTTTAAAGTTTGTTAATGTTGTTTGCTTTAAGTAGTTCTAAAGTTGTGATTATATGTTTTAATATTTAAAAAGACTTCCACTTATGTCAACTCTGTTTTTCCTTTCACATGGTTTTAAATAAATTTAAAAATAAAACTTAGTAACAAAAACTAAATGTTAAATGGGATGTTACAATTTTATATAAGATACGTCTCAAAATATTATTTTTTTAAAAAATCGTGCAATGTTGTATATCAAAATTTAAATCTCCACCTCAAAATAGGTCTATTATCGGTCAAAGTCTAAAATCCAAAAATACAAAACCAAGGGTCCACGATTTTCATTTTTTAATTTTTGGTATCTATTTAAAAATAAAATTATAAATTTTTTAGTTAAAATTTGATATATTAATTTCTCAATTTTTCTTTAAAATAATTCATAATTAATTAAGAGAAAAATTCTTAAATTAGGCCAAAACAGACCCATAATATATGGCCCACAAGTGTTTGGTCTGCAGCTCACATAGGGCGTTGGACTACAACCCTTAACATTGGTCGAGTCACGCATAACAGACGACGACTGACTTTGCACCCAGTCGTCGTCTTTGTCACCAACGCATAGACTATCTTGGTCAGCTGCCCAACTGGACGAAGTTGAAATGGTCTAACGCCGTGGCTCAGCGTTTACTGAGTTGTGTTTCGACGTTCCATTACCGACGCAATCTGCTTCATCCAATCGCCAGATTTCATCCAATTATCGGTCTATCAACAACCTAAAAATTCAAACAAAGGCCACAACAGAGACAAGAGAAACAAAATTGAGTTTTTAGATTAGCTCTGTTGTCGAATCCCAATTTCTAGAAGTTTTGATTCACACAGTGAAACTCCGTGTTCATCCTCTCCGACCTTGGACCAAAGGTAACAAAAATTCTATGTGTTTCCCTTCCAAAAAATTTGTATATAAAAAAATTAGACTTACCGAGGCCTATCTTTATCATGGGGGAAGAAATCCTTTTTCCAAAAAATTAGAACTTTAACTAGCAAAAATTGAGATTACAAAGTGGAAAAAAATTCTTCATACCGCAAACAGATCTTTGTCATAGGGGAAGAAATGGTTTCTTGGATTTTTGTGATTGTCGAAAGCAAGAGAAAGGGTCTAAGCGGGTGATGGGGAGGCGAGGTAGTCTGAGCCGAGGTACAATGGGGAATGAGAGAAATGAGAAAAGAAAGATTTCTTCCCGGTCCGAGTTGTCAAATTTATTTTGTATATCGATTATTTTAAACTTCAGGGATTAAATATGGTTTACCCTAAAACCAAAAACCAAAAGGAAGAGGCGACCCATACAAGCATTTCTTCTGCCTCAGAAATTAAATTGTGCAACCTACTCCATACTGCTTGGATTAAACTCAACTCAGCCCAACTGTTCTACTTCTGAGGATGATACTCCAAAAGATCAGCCGTTTTCAGTAGAAGAAAAAAAAAATTAGATGACAGAGAGAAATCTGTATCTGCAGAAGCTTTGTTCTTTGCAGAGGCATTGAAAAATGGGTATAAAGAGCGCACAACAAAACCCATGCAATGGTCAGAGTTGAGTCTTCCATGGGTTTATGAGGTGGGGACAGGTATCTAATGATATCAATGAAAAATCAAACGATGGATCTGATCCTTCCTTCTGAACAGCACCTCCTAGAGAAAGAAAGAGGAGAGAGAGAAAATTGTAGAAGTTTTACTGCATCAGTCAACCCACTGATATGTAACTGTAATGGATTTGAAGCTTGCAGTAAACAATAGGGTTTGGGGTTAAGCAATGGATGGATGGATTATGGATCTGATCCTTATTTTGAACAACTCCTTGTAGAAAGAGAAAGAGGAGAGAGATAGAGTTTTTAGAAGTTTTGCTGCATCGGTCGCCCCCAATGACTACTACTATGTACCCTTAATGGATTTGAAGCTTGCATTAAACAATAGGGTTTGAAGCTAATCAATTACTGTATTGAAAGTAGAGGGCAAGTCAGTACTCCACGTGCTTCTGGGGATTCTATCCCTCCACTCATCCCTCCCTTCCACCCCTTACTTCAATGCTTATCTCTCTATTTTTTTTTATCCCCACACAATTACACTGTGACCATCTGTTGCTCAGTCTCTCTCACTGACTCTCTCTCTCTCTCTCTCTCTCTCACTCACAGAGTATGCACGGAAGAGTTTGAAGTTGATGATAATGAACGGAAACAAAGGTGGAGGGGGTGGTGGTGGTAAAGGAGGAAAAGTTGTTGTGGGTCATGAAGAAGACGTTGGAGATGGGATGTATTGCAATGATCATCCATATAGAAGAAACCCAGGTGGGATCTGTGCTTTTTGTCTGCAAGAAAAGCTTGGAAAGCTGGTATCTTCCTCTATTCCACTTCCCATTCGGGCTTCTTCTTCTTCTTCTTCCTCTCCTTCCTTCAGATCTGATATCAATGGCATCTGTAATACTAGTCTTTCTGTTGCTTCTTCTTCTTCTTCCTCTCTCTCTCTCTCAATCCGTCCAACATCAGCAAAAAGTGTGAGAGATAGCGCTGGAGATTGTCATTATCATAGGCGGGCCCGGATCCCTTTTCTCTTGGCTAAGAGGAAGAAGAAAGTCACCGCTTCATCGTCTTCATCATCAGATCCGACGACTGAGATTGTTTTGAAGAGAAGCAAATCAACAACTACAAGTCACAGGAGAGGTTCTTTCTTGGATCTTCCTGATGTTGATTCAGGTTTTAGCCCGAGGAGAAGAAATGGGTTTTGGTCTTTTCTTTACCTCTCCTCGTCAAAGCCTGAATCTTCAAAGAAAGTTGACCAGAGCTCGGGAGTCCCATCAATGGCTGCCTCTGCAAGGTCTTGTTCAGTGGGGAAACAGAAAGACAGGTTTTTTCCATCTTTAGGGACGACCGGTGCCATTGAGGAAGAAGAAGAAGACAGTCCAAACAGCCGAGCCACTGCCTCGGCTTCCTCCTTTGAGCGCAAGGTTTCAAGGTCTAGATCTGTCGGGTGCGGAAGCAGAAGCTTTTCTGGTGATTTCTTTGAGAGAATTTCAACTGGGTTTGGAGATTGTACTTTAAGAAGGGTGGAGTCTCAAAGAGAAGGAAAAACCAGAGTACCTTCCTCATCGGCCATTAAAGACAGAGTCAAGTGTGGTGGAATTTTCGGTGGGTTTATGTTGACCTCGTCCTCGTCCTCTTCCTCCTCCTCATACTGGGTTTCTTCTTCTGCCGAGGATACTAACGGAGGAAAAGCTTCAGCTCTCATCCATGGTGGTAGAAACAAGAGCTGGGGTTGGGCATTTGCTAGCCCCATGAGAGCTTTCAGCAAACCATCTTCTTCTAAAGATGGTAAAAGGGTAATTATCAATCAAGATTCAAGTAAGAACTTGACAACTACTACTCCTGATTTGTCTGCAATTCCTACATTGCTGGCTGTGAGAAGCTGAAAGAGCTCTAGACCTAGAGTTAGAAAAATTACATTTATTTTTCTGTGATTTCTTCTTATTCCAATGTTCATGGAGGAAAAACGACAGTGAAAAAGGGAGGTGGCGGATCAAAGTGATTTCACGAAGGAGAAACGAAGAGGAGAAGATGGGAGGTGGGAGATGGGTTGTGTAGGAAATTTGGATTCTTTTGTTTTTGTTTTATTTCTACGTTGATCCTTTCAAGCACATGTCTCTTTTTATTTTCTTTTCCTCTTAAAATTATTGTTATTATTATTTTAATTAAGAGGAACGCTAAATACTATTTTGAGAAAAAGGAAAAACAATCCTCATTTTTTATTATCAGCGATAAATCAATCATTATTATTATTTTTAATAAAATAATCATTAAACTATGCAAAAATGATATTGATAACATTTTTGCCACGTGCCATGACACATCATTTAAAAATTAGAGCAGCTTCATAGTCTTAAAAAAATAAGATTATAATTTTTATGAACAGCTGCAATTCAATGTGCTTCTTTTGCTTTATACAAATACACAATAAATATATTGCAATTTTTTCAAACATTTTATCAGCAATTAGCGAATCCTAAAGATTTGTAAGAGTTGAAATGAACCATATTTTGACAAAGTTGAAGAATTTGTTGAATACCAAATGACATTTCAGAGTGTCGAGGAATCTGTTATTAACCGTCAAGTTGAAATGAGGTCTACAACCACATTTTTTGCCAATAAGATACGTGGAATTGAAAACGAAACTGTTATAGTGTTGCATTCCGTCTCAACAACTCTACACGATGAGTTCCGTTCATTATGCGAATTCAATAGTGACGAAGACATGGACATAGCCAAGAGTAGGCTTAAACGCCTACCACAAGCATAATGCACCTTTGCTGGTATGAAGCTTGCAAAAAGTATAGTTTATTGAATAAAATTAGAGAAGAAATTGTCGATCATGCGTTGAAGAATGGGTACGGGATAAAATTCACCTATAGTGACGCACATCGGTTGAGGGCTGTATACCAGGAAGGATGCACGTGGCAGTTGCATTCCTAAAAAATGCAAGGTGAAATGACATTTCAAATAAAGTGCTACAACGACGTTCACACTTGTTCGAGAAAGATGGAAAGTTGTCATGTCTCTCCCAAATGGGTGGCATCGCATTACTTGGACATATTTTAAAGTCAGGCCAACTAGGACTTTCATTCCATAATTGAGACAGTCATGAAGGACTTTAACGTCAACATCACACCCATCTTTGCTAGAAGGGAAAGAAATGTGGCCAAAAAACTTAATGAAGGGGATGTCAATAAGCAATATAAGCTCATATGGTCATATGTCGAGGAGAGTTGGAGGTTTAATCTTGGAAGCTCAGTGCGTGTTGGCCTAGCGATGAGTGCATTTAAAAGGATGTACATGTGCTTGGCTGCATGGAAGATGTCCCTACAGAGCTGTGGTAGACCGATTATTTGTTTGGTTGGTTGCCACTTAAAGGGAGAGACTCCGGGCCACTTGCTCTCTGCTGTCACCAGCGACGGGAACAATGGAATGTATCTAGTTGTTGTAGCAGTGGTTGAAGCAAAAAATATGGCTTCTGTTGCTCGACGATCTAAACACCCTGACTGGCAATGGGTGGACAATTATTTTTGATCGACAAAAGGTGTGGTTGATTGCTTTTGAATTCTATGTTTATATTATACGTTGTGTACCAATGTTTGACTCATAATATGAATCTTTGTAGGGGCTAGTGCTAGTTGTCAAAGAGGTGGCAGGGCAAATAGACCATCGGTTTTGCATCCGACACCTATATGACAATTTTCAAAACAATTTAAAGGCAGGTTGTTCATGGATGCAATATGGGTCGCACCTAGAGCCACGACAGAGAGACACTTTGAAAGAGAGATGACAAAGTTATTTTTGCTTGACCTAGCAACTCACAACTATCTACAAGGAATAGATGCGAGATGCTGGGCCAAACATGCATTCTGCTCCATCCCCAAGTGCGACTTAAAGCTCAACAACCTCAGCAAGTCCTTCAACGCCTGCATCCTACCAGCCTGAGACAAACCGATTCTAAGTATGTTCGAGATCATACGAAATGGCATCATGGGTAGGATCGGGAAAAAAAAGAAAATATGGCTCACTCGACGGACCTTTTGTGTCCGTAGATCAGCAACCAGCTCCCCAAACTACAACTTGCCGGTCAAAATTGGAGCCTCGGTTTTCACGAGCTGCCCAGTTTGAGGTCAGCAACGGTAACGAACAATACTCTGTCCATTTGGACAGACATACTTGTAACTGTTACTAGTGGGAGTTGACCAGCATCTCGTGTCTCTATGCAGTCCCGTGCATTCACTTCATGAGGAGATCTCTTGAGAAATTTGTGCATGCGTGCTATTACTGGGAAACATACATGGTGATGTACTCCTACTTTGTCTGCCCCATCAGTAAATAAATCATGTGGCTTCTTGTGACACATCTTGATCCAATTATCCCACCGCAATTTAAAAGGCTTCCAGGAAGGCCACGAAAACGTAGAATACGGGATGTGGATGAGGCCCCAAGCCGGATAGTACTGTCCAAAAGACATATGAACATAACATGTGATCGGTGTGGGGGTGTGCGGCACAATTCATGCACGTACGAAGGTGGAGGCCCAAAGTCCAGTGCATGTGGCGGTAGAGGCAACAGAGGCAGAGGCAGAGCCAGAGGTGGCAGAGGAAGCTCACACGACACATTTATGGGTTTCAAAGTCCCCGAGCCAGTTCCTGACATAGTTTCGACAGTCCAGGTGAGAGTCATCGAGACAGTTCTCGACATAGTTCTTGAGACGCAGGTGAGCCCATTATCACGTTTGCGTTTTGAAGTGTTATTTAAACTATGTTAATTTCATTTGCAATGTGTTCTGTAGGAGTATGATTCGTAAGGTCCACAAACACAAATATACACAAATGTGAAATTTAACCTTCATTGGTTAGAGAAGATGACGCTCAACCAAAGTGACTATTAACTGTGCGTCGAAACCAAATTACATCATCTACAATAGATTATTCGAGGTAACCTATTGTATCGTAGAACCTGTAATAAACTATTGTAGATGATGATATATATATGGTTTCGACACATAGTTAATAGTCACTTTGAGTGGGCTTTGTCTTCTCTAAATTTGTTGTTGATGATGAATAAAAATTAATTAGTATGATAATGTCCAGTAACCAACTTTTCCTTTATAAAAAAATTGAATCTGTGTTTCAGCCCTCTCACGAGCCGCTGTGGCTTTTTAGAAGTACCGCAGCGGCTTGATAACCATCCATGGTGGCCTGTCTATAAAGCCACAGCGGATAGTTATCAAGCCACTGTGGCGTGTCCAAAAACCTACAGCTGCTAGTCAGAAAACCACGGCGGTTTATCAACTATTCGCGGCGATTTGTCAGCATTCCTATGCCTTGTATCTTTCGGTGTTATGCACATTTTGCTTAAATTATTGCAAGGGATGCAATGAATATGTTTACTTGTTTGTTGATGATGAATGGAATCGTTTGAGTCAATTTCACTCTAAAAAAAATAAAAATTTTGCAAGAATTTTGCTTGTTTTTAAGCCTATCTCCCCTGCGACATCATCAAAAATAGATATTTTTCCCATACAGATATTATCCAAATAGAAAAAAGAAAACATAAACATATAAAGAGTCAATGAATTCTTTATTACATCAAATTCAACATCCCTACACATCTCAACTACCCTAAGCCACCTTCTTCTTACTTGGTTTCGCCCTTAAATCCGTGAGTTCAAAAAACAATTGCTGGTCCACATATATGTTGGACGCATTGGCAAACAACAGACCCTCCACGGGTTAATCGTCATGCTGGTGGAACTGTTCCTTTTTATCGCAATTTTGGAGCACCCTCATCCCCTCACTTGTACACTGATAGATGCTGTGTGGCCTGAAATGCAAAGAAAACAATCAGCACAGAAGTGGAAAACACTAAGAGAAAGCAATATGAATCTATACAAGGGAAAATATATACCACTTTTTGTCAGTGGGCATTATGATGATGGAGATTGCTTTGGGAGTAATTGCTGGTAAGCGAATTGAGTGTGTAGGTCAACGGAAAACATAAAACATGACTACTTTGGGTGTCACTGAAATGTAAAGCATGCATTAGAAACCATGGAACATGAACGATAACTTGGAGAAGTGAGATGGTTACTTACGTGAATCCACCTTATTGTGAGTAGTGATTTTTACTGTCGAACCGCGAAGGCATCTTCGTTGTTCACCGCATAGCACTACATATAAGTTTGGATGAGTACTAAGATAAAAACTTCTAAACTAAGATTCAAAGAAGGCTTCTCACCGTGTTTGTCATCCCTACTTGATCCAGGAAGATGATCTTAGTGATGGTGTACTCATCCTTGACCAACTTTCCAAAAAGAATTAGGCATGTCTCCAAGTTCTTTCCAGTATTTTCTCTTGAAAAGATCAATCAATTCACGTGGCTGCAAAAAAAATGGCAAAAGCCCATGAGACTAATAAGGTATGAATAAGTGTAGACACATATATAACCAAATCAAAGACGTACCACGCACACAGTTTTGAGAGGTTGAGGCTGTGACGCACTTGTATCCTGCACATTGGCAAGCATGACAGGAGGAGTAGGTTAGCCTCTTAGGGCAATGGCGCTGTAAATTTCAGACACGTTATTACGTCACATACAAATAAAGTAAAGACTGAACTTTGCGTACAAAGTAAATAACTTACAAACAGTTTGTGGCTTCTGTTGCTTTAGAGGATGATAAGAGGCTGTTGTAGAGGCTGCTAGAGGGGCTGCTCGCTACTCCATTCTTTAAAATGCTGCCAACACCTCATGATGCCGCTCCTCTTCTCGCTCTTCCATTTTTTACATTTGAAGCTTACCCATTTGATGTTGCTCCATTTTTTTAATTTGAAGCAGCCTCATTTGAAGGTGATAACATGGTCAATTAGAGATCCATTTTTTTCCTAGTGAACACCTTCTTAAGCAAATAGAGATCCATGATGCTAACATGGTCTCGATGTCCATCATGAGCCAAAATGGTGTACATCGTGATAATGTGGATCATTTGGGCTATGACATTCAGTTCAATGGACATTGGCTTCCTATACATGCTAATCTTGGGATCCCGATGCAACAATTCAAGCACTGCCAACCTATCTCCTCGCTTGACAAAAGGTGGCTCCCGAGACACATGGTAATACTGATCGCTTGGTCTCTCCATCGCACATCCAAGCATCACATTAAGATTGTTGGGAGTCAACCTCAACTCTCGTCGAAACATATAAGTTTGGACATCTAATGGCTAGGTGGATAGTTCCAAATTTGCATAAAACAGCCTCATAATCCTCTCATAGTAACTTCCCCCCATTTGGCACAAATCGGCTAATCTAGCCCCCTCAAACAATTGGTCAATTCCTAACTCAACCAAGGACTCTAAGTCTACTTTTTTAGAAACAATAATGGAACGGTGTTTAATAATAGCTTCATACCGTTCCTTCGCATAAGCTATCATGAAGAGTGGGGAGTGGAAACCCACTGCAATGGGTTTGAAATGGACCAGTGCACCTCTAGCTAGTCATTGTTGAGGCTAGGTTGAGATTGTTCGACCGCCAGATCCACCCGTCGCGGTTTCTCCATCTTGCACCGTGGCAGTTGCTCTATCTTGCACCACGGGATGCTCCTTCTGCCATGGGTGCTCCTTCTTGCACCGTGGCTGGTACTGGTCGGTGAATCTAACCTATGAGGTCAGTTGCAAGCTAACAGTGTTCATGGACATAGTCCGTCGTTTTTGCCTGTGGTTGTGGGTGAGTTTGCGACGGATTACCCTTTCGCTTGGTCGACATTTTCTTTGCACGGGAATCCATTGAGATTGAGTACACAGTGTGAAATGAAGGTCTGAGAGTACGAATGTTCGTCGAGGATATTGTTGTTCGTGGTGAACACGCCCGGAGCCCACGATCGAGTCTTATGTAGTACAACAGAGTATCAAAGAACGAGACATAATAAATTGCTGCGATGTCATATGAAGTCGTAGCAGTGTGACAATAAACCGCGGCGGCTTCATATGATTGCACAGCAGTTTATCATTACACCGTTGCAGTTTAATATGAAACCGTGGCGGGCCATCAAAATTGTCGTGTTGTTTTTTTAAAACTATGGAGTCGCGGCAATTTGTATAAGAATCACCGCGGTTTGACATTATTGCGTTTAATGGCAAATGTGACAGCGATGTTAGCGGCGTCATTTTTTTATAGTTTAGTGGTTAATTTGTTAGCAAAAAAAGATGATGGTTCGTTTATCACTAACAGTAAAGGATGATGGTTGGTTTGTCATTTTCCCTACTATTTGATTTGAGGTGTTAATTTTGTAATATATATTTTTTAATATTTAAAACTTATCATTTTAATTAATTAGTAAAAGCAATGTCAATAAATATGAGGAAAATTAACACCGTAGACCTTATAGTTTATAATCAATGACAAGTCAAACTTTGACAAAAATTTGCTAACAACTAAAATCCTAAACTATGAGAAATTCTTGTCGGCGACCTCGCAGTCACGTTTTCCATCCAAATTTGTAGACTTTAACGCCTCTGTTTTGTTGGCACCAAGAACCGTCAAATGGAGACGAACGACATCACTTTACTCTTCAACAAATGTGAGGATAGATATTAGAAGTTTGAATTGGTCGGAGGAAGATGAAATTTCTCTCGGCAATAGCTAGGGCAAGGGACGTCCTTTGCGATTATGTAGGAAAATTTGCGTCAGTTGATAGGAGAAACACTATTGTTTAGAGTTCAAGGAAGGACCCTCAGTCGAATACGGAAGTCCCTTGTATTAAGAAGTACGTCCGTTATGGCTTGTATGATGCCGTCTTAAGACGAGAGACGTCCATTGTGAGGCTAGTGACATCCGTAATTGGCAGAACGACGTCATCTTGGGACGAGGGACATCCGTTATGGACAAGAGACGTCCGAAATAGGTCGAGGAATGTCCGTCTTAATTGAGGGAATTCACATATTTTAAAAACGCATGTGCTTTGCACGTGGCCTTTCAACGTCCTTCAATCTTGACCGTCAATCCCTATAAGGGATGCCCCTCCTTTGATCCAATGGCCATAACCATCGTCCGCCATCGTCTTTAGAAAATGGTAGATTCAATCCTAGCCGTCAATCCCTATAAGGGATGTCCCTCCCTCGATCCAATCGCCATGGACGTTTTGTAACGACCCGATTTTTCTTTTCTTTTTAAAATTCACTAAAATTCAAAACTTTTTATTAAAACCTTTTAAAGATAATATCAGAGTGCAAAACTGGACTGTTAAAACCTTTTTCGTTAGACCATAGCAGAAGCAGTTGTAAAATCTTTTACGAAAATGTAACGGATTTATTAAAATATAGCAGAAGCGTAAATCATATGAGATAGAAAAACTAAACAATTTAATACTGCTTTTTGAGAAATGAAAACTAAACAATTAATACAACTTAATTACAATCATTTTCTCTTTTACTCTCTTTAGCCTGGCTAGCTAGGGGTCCCGCCCGTGCAAATCTTTCATCCTTGCTTTTTTGATCTATTAGTCGTCTCCTCGTATAAGTACCTACACCTACACCACAAGTAAACTGTAAGGCCAAAGGCTTAGCGAGGAAAAACGTTTTATGCAATATGATATGCCTCTCTTTAGTCCTTTTTGGAATGGGGGCCACCCAAACCAACCTTTTCATTATGTCGTTGGTTCTTTCATTGGTTCTTTACTCGTACATCGAGCTGGAGATTGGAAGATTTCTTTTGTGATAGAATAGTTGATCGGATCTAACCTTTTACTTGCAACTAAGTCCCCTCTATCAACAAGGTAGGGGGCTTTGCCTAGCTACAGACTAGACCCGCTACCCATCCGCCCCCAACTCCCTTTTCTTCTTTTTCCTTCATTTTCTTAACATTTTTCCCTCACATAATGCATGTGTGAGTACCACCTCGAGTGACACTCCTTATTAATTTCTATTAACATGATGTATGATGTAGTTCAACGTAACTATAAGCATAATGCATGATGACCTAACAATTAAATAGCGCATATAAGGAAAGTAAGTGAATCGCAGAAATTGAAAGCGCATATCAGAGAACAATTATGGTATTGAATTGGAAACAACGAAGCACATAAGGAAACCAAACAACAAACATTAAGGAAATTAGATAGTTTATTATGGAGGGATAACAGAAATTAAACACATATATCAAAACAATATACGATGAATTAAAACAATGAATAGCATGCTTAAACATATGCAATTATTATTCTAGCTACTTATCCTAATCAATTTACATGCTCAAGGAAGATACAATTAACATTCTAGTTAGTTATTCTAGTTAATTTACATGCTTGGCTTTATTATAGTTAATTAGCTAATTAACATGCTAGTTAGTTAATTAAACATGCTAATTAAACATGGCATAACTTAGTTAATTATCATGCTCAAGAAGTAATCACAAGAACTATTCTAGTTAGTAATCCTAGTTAATTTCATGCTCAATAAGTAATCACATTTTTTTCATCTAGTTAATAACATGCTCACTAAGTAATCACATTTATTATCTAATTAATTAACCTAGTTAATTAACATGTTCACTAAGTAATCACATTTGAGTTAATTAACCTACTTAATTAACATGTTCACTAATTAAGCTAGTTAATTAACATGCTTACTAATTATAATTAACATGCTCACTAAGTAATCACATTTAGTTAATTAACCTAGTTAATTAACATGCTCAAAAAGTAATCACGATTATTATCCAGGTAATTAACCATTAAGCATGCTCAAGGAAGATTATGATAATTATCTTGGTTAATTATATGCTCAGATTAAAGTTATTATTACAATGTTATTTTAGTTAATTAGACATGCTCAATATTAACTAAATATTACAGCAAGTAAAACAACAACAAGGAATAGAATCATCTTCACTGAAATTCATAACTCATAGCTAGTTCCTACTTATCATAACGCAGTGCCTTCGTTCCTCATTCATCAACTAACATTGAGCACCATCAGCTAGTAGAAATCATCATCAACTTTCCTAACTAACAATTATAACCTAAAACTGAAGTAAAGAAATTGGTAGTAAAGGAAAGGAAATACCATAAAGAAAGTTGTAGGAAATTTAACAGCAGTATATCAAATAGCAGGAAACCAACAGTAAAGAAATCTACACAACTCACGCACTCTATTTATGGGTAGGGCCTCCACTAGCCAAGACACATCCAAATTCTTACCTCAATTCTTTATCGTGTTTAGCACCTAATCATTATCCTTCTTCATCTTTTCGATACCTTCACAATTAAAATATTATAACTTATCAATTAATCATATTCTAACTTATACAAATTCTAAGTATTTCTCTGACCCCTAAATAGAATATAACATAGCCCAATAAACTAATCCCAATAACAATATCTAAATCGAGTCACAAAACTACATTTATCTACCAAGCAAACGTTCGATGACCTAATTTCAAATATCTAGAATATATCAATCCAATAAATGACATGAATCTGAACCAACAAAGTATATGACCACAATATATGCTTCTCTTAACATTATTATGCACACAGACAATTAATCTTATAAATGCATCCAATAGCAGAATATAGGAACCCAAACCAAATGACAAAACATATTCATCCACTAATTAACCAAATTCAAGCCAACATGATATGTCATCTAACAGAGTACGTTATCCATATAGTAACTTTTCATAAAATTCCGTCAACAATAACCATTTCGGCACAACAGTAAGTACCCGACAATAACAAACGTATTTTTATTATTTTCATCCTAATAAAACATCAGTTAAATCATTCAATAGCACCTTAACCAACCAATTTATCTAGCAGCCTCAACAATTAGCTCATAACAGACATAGTCCCTTACCTAAAATTCCAAACAAAGAACAATCCAGCATAATACTTATCATAACCCGCAACCAATATTTCTTCTAACAGATAACAAGGGAAGATACATACCTATATCACTGGAAGCATGAATCACAGTATCATGAAACAGAACCCACATAGAGCATAGTTCCAAAAACAGGGCAGCAATATCCAAATGATGAATCATAGTGTCTATTAAATCATTTATCTTCTCCATTTAACCGTAACAATCACTTAAATACATAACATAGGAGGGGGAAGGTTATACCTCACAGAAGACCCATGAGCAGCTTCCTTCCTGTAGGCTTTTCTTCCTTTCCAGAACTACACACCGAACCATAGCTCTCGGTTTAATGCTCACCACCAGAGAGCTCACCTCCCCCCATGTCTTAGTCTCCAGATTGCAGCACCTGACAGAGAGAATCACTCTTTGCCAAAATAAAGGGCAGAGAGTACAAGTTGTCTCTCACGCCCGACAGTCCCTGCCTCCACTCTATCCCGTCTCCAGTAATTCATCCCACGCTTCTCCAGCTTTTCAGAGGTTGTCCACCACGCGGGGTGTGATTGCAGGCTGGAAAGAAGCACGAGGTTGCCTACTCAGCAAACAACGGTTTGACCCAAACTGAGTCAAATCGAATTAGATCACACCCAGGTCGGAGCACTTGGTTGGAGCACCTGGTCGGAGTAGACCCCCAGCCCCTGCAAATCGAAGCCAGATATAGCAGCCACGCCGTCTAAATTACAGAGTACAAGGAGAAGAATGGACTTACCTCGTCTTGACACTAGAAATCGTTGACGGGGACCACACCCGTGGGAGCCCGAATTCGAGCCAAGCTGTGAACTACGCGCCACCTAGCCGCTTGCCTGGACGTCATGCCTACTACCGGACAATGCGTACCTGAGCCCTAGCCGTCACTGTCCTCTCTCGTTGCATCTCCCTTTCCTCCCGCTGCTCTCCCTCATCTCTGTTCTATCTTTTCTCCCTCTCTCATTTCGTCAAATGGCCAAAGGTCAGCCGAAATGAGAAAGCTTAAACCGGTTCTCCTGTTGAACCGGTTCAGCTAAACCACATAAAATCCCCAATATACATATTATATCCCAATTAATTCCATTACTTTAATGCCTTTACATTTTTAATCTCAAATAGTTCATTTTATCTAATTAAATTCCTCTTTAATAATATAATTAAATCTTTCATTTAATTAAATTATTCTCAACCCAATTTCAAATTCTTGATTTATTTCAAATATCGCTTGATAATAATGATTGCCAATTACGTCTTTGGTAATACCTCGACAATTATCCAATAAATCCAAATATCTCCAATTACTTTCCAATTATTCTTATTAAATTCTGACATAAAAAGTCGGTGTATTACACATTTGTCTGCCATCACCTTACGAAAATGGCAGATTCAATCATGGCTGTCAATTCCGAGCGAGGGACGTCCTTCCTAGATCCAATGGCCAATGAAGGTCATCCACCATCGCTTGATAATCATTCCAATGACAATCCATCTTCCAATGAGCAGGAGGGACGTCTGTAACGACCCGATTTTAAATTATTTTAATAATACGTTACATTTAAAACCTTTTCTTTTCTTTTGTAAACAGCAGAAAACATTCTTAAAATATAATAAGAGTTCTTTTTCTAAATATTCGGACCATTAAAAATAATTTCTTTAGACTCGTTATGAAAATCGTTATAAGAAGTGGAAAACCAAAGTTATAAAATCTTTTCTTAAAACATAGCGGAAGCGTAAATAATTCAGTTAAGGAATACTAAACAGATTATTATAGGTTATTTACAAAACGTTTTTCTCTTTTACTTCCTTTATCTCAACCAACCACAAGTCCCGCGTGTGTAAATTTCTCATCAACTGCTTCCTCATTTTTTCTTTTTGCGAGTACCTACACCATTAACAAACTGTGAGCCAAGGCCTAGTAAGAAATGAGATATGCAATATGTATGCCTCTAACTATTATGTCGGAATGGGTCCGCCCCAACTGTTCTTTTCTTTAAGTTTTTACATAACTCATACGTTGAGAGGGAGATTGAAGGAACCCATGTGGGAGGGAATAGTCTTGGTCGACTTCTAACCACTTGTGTGTAGCTAGTCCCATTCCCGACAAGGGAGAGGCGTAAGTCTAGACTACTTAATTAGATCCGAACTACCCATCCGTCCCCCAACTCCCCATATATTTTCTTTAATTCTTTTTCTCACATAACTCATACAATAAGCAGGAGATTGAAGGAACCCATGTGAGAGTGAATAGTCTTGGTCGGCTTCTAACCACCTGTGTGTAGCTAATCTCGTTCCCGACAAGGGAGGGGCATAAATCTAGACTACTTGATTAGATTCGAACTACCCATCCATCCCCTAACTCCCCATACCTTCTTTTAAGCTTTTTCCTCACTCAAATGCATATGAGTACCACCCTAGAGGTGGCACTTCCTACTTATTTATATTAATATAATGCATGTAAATGCAAATGCTAACATTACATCTATAAGTCAGTCAATCCATTCATCAAGGAAACAATAACAACATAGGAAGCAATAATAATTCAAGGGAAACAATAACACAACATATAGACAATTTAAAGGAAATAATAAAATATAGACATGCTTGGTAAATTAAAGAAAACAATAACAATATAGACATGCTCGGCCATTTAAATGAAATAATAACAGTATAAACATGCTTAGTAATTTAAAGAGAACAATTATAATAAAGGCATGCTTGGCAAGTTAAAGGAAATAACAATAATGTAGACATGCTCGGTAGTTAAAGGAAAGCAACAACGATATAGATGTGCTTAGTAATTTAAAGGGAATTAAAGGAAACAAAATGATATACTAACATCCTAAACATGCTTAAAGATTAAAGTAATAAGGTGCGAACAACATGGGCATAATATGGTAGCATAATAGAAATGCAAACAAACAATTAAAGGAAAGACACTACTAATGGTGTAGGGCCTCCATAGGCCAACGACTCAACCTATTTCTTACCTCAAAGCTTTACCGCGTTGAGCACTTAATTGCTATACTACTTCTCTTTTCAAAAACTTCATAATTAAACATTTACAACTTATAAATTTAATTTCCTTTTTGTATTCTAACTTGTATAATAATTCTAAGAACTTCTTTGACTCCTAAACAGAACATAACGTGGAGATAAGCACAAGGCTTATGTGATGATTTTAGGATGTTAAGAACTAAATTTGACTATTTAGAATGTTGGTCAAGTGAAACATGTTTGGATAAAGTGAATTACAATGCCTAATTTATATCCATATTTAGTTTGGGGAAACAACTAAGGTTATGGAGAGTTGTATGATGATATTTGGAGTTAGATAGGACAATATAAATTAGAGTTATAGTTAATGGATTTAGTAAGAGAAAATATACTTTGAAGTATTTGGATATTGTAAGGATACTGCAAGGACTGAAAGCTTGAGAATAATAATGATCTTATCGTTTATTGGAAAATATACTTTGGTATAATGAAGATGAAATAGTAGGAATTATACTATTTTGAGGGCATATTGGGTTTAATGAAAATAATGTGAAGGAAGAATGGTGGAGCGTATAGTATACATTGGTAGATGATATAAATGTTCATATGTATATATATATATATATAGTGGTTTGAAGAAGTTAAAGTGGTATGAGGAATATTATAAATTCAAGTATGACCTTAGATTACAACTGCAATGTATATAAATATATATATTGATGTATATAATGGTCACATTAAGGAAATAACTTGGGTATGCATGATCTGGAGAATTTAAGCAAAAATAAATGGTTGGGAGACGGTGGCTGATCGGGCAGGGCGGTCAATCGATGAGGTGTCGATCAACTGGCGTCAGTCGACTGGCAGGAAAACTGTAAGTTTTCTAAAAGAATTGGCAGTCACTTGGCAAAAAGGTGGTCGATAGCCAATGAAGAAAATCGATCAACTGCCAATCTTAAACGCCGTCTGAAGATATTAAACTGTCGCTAACTGAAAGATCTTAGACTTTGGCGCTTCACTGATGCATTAAACGTTACTATTGTCACCTCTTCATCTTCAGAAGGCTGCTAGAGGGGCGTTGATGAGTGGCCATTTATGTGAGCCATCTGTTAATGATATTCAATGTCTGAAGGCCAAGTGATTGGTTGTCTGAACGCCTAGGTGATTTAGTGTGCGTCCAATGGCCTTCCAACTTCACGCGGTCAATAAAGAGTCAATGTTGGTAGCCTATAAATAGAGAGGGAGGAGAGCAAAGTTTGAGGGAGAGAAAACATGGGGAACCTCTGCCAAAATTTGTACAGAGCTGGCGTGATCAGATTGTGAGAGAATGAAACCGTGCGTTAGGGTGCGAAGCAGTGGAGTAATCTGGGAATGAAAAACATGATGAGAAGGTGTTTGAAAGGCTTGAAGGAATGGACAGTCAATGATGGTAGTGAAGGATAAGATGGGGTAGTGTGTTGTTGCGTTATCGTGGACGATGGAGAATAGGAGAGAGAAAGTTGTGTGAGAGGATTACTGGTGTGATTTTGTACGCAAAATACCGTGGGTTTTGTGATGAGAAGTTGCATGGCTGAGAGGGTTTGGTGGGTTTATGAATTTCTTGAGATGGTTTCGTGAAGGATAACTCTATGTGATAACTTGTTAAAGCTAAGGCCTCCATGTAAGGAATAATGCTTGTGTTTTATTCGAAAGGACCTACATCATAGGAGTATGATTTTTGTGTAATTTACTATGTTATCCTTTAGTGGTGATTATTTGGTTAGGTTTTTTTTCCTACGATTAGTTTACGAACAGTTGGGATGACAGTGATTTTTTCTATGATGATGGTTAGTCATAAGGAAGGAAATTAGTTTGCCTGATGATAGTCTCTATAGTATTTTTACAACAGTCTTTCTTAGTTATTCCCTGTTAGTAGATCAATGATGTAGACGTAGAAATTTCCAAGTTATTGGCCGATAAATTGTATTAATATTTTGGGACAAGGCTAGAAGTGAAATAGGTTAGTTATTTTATTAATAAGTCTTCAATAAATATTTTGTTTGTGGATATTCTCGATAGGAAGTAAAATAGATGGGAATACAATTAGTTAGGTTAAACTATGAATATTGATGTTCGTATGCATAATAAGGGTATAGAAAGTTTAAGATAATGGTATAATATAGGAAAATTAGATTAGTAATAATATAGTTAATTAGTATAGGTTTTCAATTTATATTCCAAGTGGAGGATACCATAGGATAGTGTTTATACTGTTCAAGACTAAGTTAGAAATAATATATCAAGGATAGAGGATTAGATGTATGACGTTATAGTGTAATATGAATGAGTTTAGTATTTATGTTATAGTTGAAGCATAGTATTGTTTGCGATACATGAACTCATGTGTGTGACATTCATGTAGACATGTTATAGGATTGCATGTTATGCATTGCATGGGCTAATAATGAAGATAATAAATTGTGTTTCCTATGTTGGTTTGGAAACTGAAGAGGTTTCTCACACGTAGGAAGCAGCTCGTTTGAGTAAGTTCGAAAACTGAAGAGGTTGCTCTTACTCAATGGGAGGTGAGTTCAGAGACTGCGGAGATTGCTCTCACCCAAGAGTAAATGATGTAATGTAAGTGGATCCGTTTTTAGTGAGTTCGGAAACTAAAGAGGTTGCTCTCACGTAAAAACAAACCCATGTGGTGAGTTTGGAAACTGAAGAAGTTGCTTTCTCCCAGCTTATAGATGTATCAGGCTTAATCATGTAGAGTTATCATAGAGGTTACAGTTGCATTTCATGATTATATTTCTTATTGGGCAATAGGCTCATTATTCTTCCTATGATGTAGGTATGCAAAGGATCAAAGATAGTAGCAGTTGATGATGCATTTGTGTGTTACGGGCTTGGCAGCTGGTTAGGCTAAAAGGTTTAAAGTAGAAATGTAATGTTTGAAAAGTGAACTTTTGTTATGGTATTTCATTACATTAAGGAGGTTTTCAAATGATGTTTAATTCTTTAAGTATTAAAAATACAAGTCTTTTACTATTGCAATGTTTTAAAGTTTTACGATATGCTTTAAGTAATAAAAGGTTTAACAAAAAGAAGTTTGTTTATGCATTTCTTGTTTAAGCTAGTTTTCAAAGAAAAACTCTTCCG